>JAVSCE010020963.1:0-163925 GCA_032199065.1 Smutsia gigantea
GAATGTAGTGCAGAAGCAATATATGAAGAGATAATGGTCAAGGTTTTTTAAAAACCAATGAAAAACATCAACTACAGATTTATGAAGTTGACTCTGAAGGTGAATAAATGCAAATAAAACCACATATTATAGTCAAATAGCTGAGGACCAAAGAAAGAAAAAAAAAATCATAAAAGCAGCCAGAAAATAAAGATATATTATCTTCAGGGAAACAGCAATAAGATTTTAAGCTAATTTCTCAACAGAAACTGGGAAACTTAAGACAATGGGATAATAATGGAATGGAATAATTCTACATGCAGCAAGCAAAAGTATTCTTCCCAGATGAAGGTAAAATCCAAACATTTTCGCAATGAAAGCAAAAGAAGAAAGTAGACATTTAGTTAATATTTACTGGTAAATGAGGGAATTATATAAATTCTCACCATTTTTTTGTGAACATAAATTAGGTATTTGGGGTATACTTTATACCAGATAATTGGAATTACTATGTTGGAAAATATATCTTTTTAAAAAAAACTTTGAAGCTGTTTTTACAATGTCAAATTTATTAGAATCAGGACCTCTAAAAAAGGACTATGGAAAAATTGGAAAGGACATAAAATAGTAATAAATAGCCAATGTTTGCAAAGTTATGGAATTGACACTTCCATGTACTGTAAGAGGAGGTATAAATTGGTACAACCTTTTTGGAAGGTAACTAACTTAATTTCAAAACATTTCAAGAAGCTTTGAAGCATGCATTCCTCTTTCATGCATAAATTGAGAAAATACTTAAGAATGTTCATATATATTCAGCTACAAACAGGCTTGGCACAGTGTTGTTTACAATAGAACATTGGGGAAAAAACAAAGTTGTCTGAGTTTGTCTCCTTTTGAATTTGCTTTTTGCTTGACCTATCCAGAAACTTGTACTTAATCATATAAACCTGAGTTAAATCACAAAGGGGTTGGAAAAGTAAGTTTTGCTTTTTTTTATACTGGATGTAGTGCCACTATGAAGAATCAGGTTTCCATTAAAAGGAAGAAGAGAAATGATATCGAGAAGGTGCCTTCCAGTTTCTATCCCATTCGGTGAGAGAAAATTTTATTTACGAGGATTTGAGTTGAGCTATGAAGATGGTATTGGAATTAGGCATGTGGAGAATTAGGCAGAAGAAGAAGGAACTTAAAGTGTACAGGAGTCCGAGATGGAGAGTCTCACTTTATACTAAATGAGAAAATGCAAGAGGAAGAGGAATGGAGCAGGGAGGGAGTGGAGATTTGGGACTGCTGAATACCTAACTCCAGAGATCTGCTCTCTGGGAGCACAAACCTACATTTCATTTTGCTTGCATGATACTCTCATAATTAGGGGGTTGAAAGCTAAGACAGGCAGAATTCCTAGAAAGACTAAGATTCCAGCTGCTTGTGGAAAGCAGGGATCCATATCCAGCTGCTCAGGGACAAAAGAAAGGCAGGCAGTCTGAGAGACTTCCTAAGAAGGAAGCCCATAGCAAGTGGGCTGCTAAAGGGGCAAGGACTGCACAGAGCTTACTGCTCAGGAGAAGGGACAGGTAGACAAAATTGTCTGGGTGCACTCTGCCCAGCAGATTGGGAGCTTTCACAATCTTCAGGTGCTCCAGCTCCCTGGCTGCCTACACAGCTCCAAGAACCCTTTCTGTGACAGGCAGACTACTGCCCCCTTCTCCTGGCCAGCCCCACCAGGCTTACAAACCGGGAAACCCTACCCTGGCGATAGGACAGCCAGAGGGAAGATGTGTCTACAGCAACTAAAAACGCAAAGCAAAGAGGCTTATACCTGTGTGCTCGGCCACTGGTTCAGGGAGTGGAGACAGGCATAGCAGCCGGGAAGCAAGAAACAGCTCTTTCCTCCCCACAGGCACAAATACCACTCCACTGCAATACCTGACATTGCTTCAGGGGCTGAGCAGCTCCAGAGAGTAGAGCTTCTGGGCACTAGACGGTGCCATACACAAATATGAAATGCCAAAGGAAACTGGTCCAGAGTAAAATTATTAATACAACTCCTGAGAAAGATTTAAATGATATCAACCTCATGAATTTCCCTGAACGGGAGTTCAAAATAAAAATTATTAACATGCTCATGGAGGTACGGAGACATATTCAAGAACTCAGGAATGAATTACGGTTGGGGATCCAATCATTGAAGAGCACAATGGATGGTATTAAAAGCAGATTGGATATGATGGAGGAGACAATAAATGAAATAGAAACTAGAGAAGAGGAATAAAAAGAAGCTGAGGCACAGAGATAAAAAAGATCTCTAAGAATGAAAGAATATGGAGAGAACTGTGTGACCAATCCAAACGGAACAATATTCACATTATAGGGGTAACAGAAGAAGAAGAGAGAGAAAAAGGGATACAAAGTGTCTTTGAGAAGGTGATTGCTGAAAACGTCCCCAGTCTGGGGAAGGAGATACTGTCTCAGGCTATGGAGGTGCACAGATCTCCCAATACAAGGGACCCAAGGAAGACAACATCAAGACATACAGTAATTAAAATGGCAAAGATCAAAGGTAAGGACAGACTATTAAAAGCAGCCAGAGAGAGAAATAAGATCACATACAAAGGAAAGCCCATCAGGCTGTCATCAGACTTCTCAGCAGAAACCTTACAGGCCAGAAGGGAGTGGCATGATGTATTTAATGCAATGAAGCAGAAGGGCCTTGAACCAAGATTACTTTATCCAGCAAGATTATCATTCAAATTGAAGGAGGGATTAAACAATTCCCAGAGAAGCAAAAGCTGAGAGAATTTACTTCCCACAAACCATCTCTACAGTGTATTTTGGAGGGACTGCTATAGATGGAAGTGTTCCTATGGTTTAATAGCTGTCACCAGAGGTGATAAAACCACAGTAAAGAAAGTAGAACAGCTAATTACTAAGAAAATGCAAAATTAAATTAACTATCCCCAAAGTCAATGAAGGGATAGACAAACAGTACAGAATATGATACCTAATATATAAAGAATGGAAGAGGAAGAAAAAGGAGGAGTAAAACAAAACAAAACAAAAGAACCTTTAGATTGTGTTTGAATAGCATATTAAGTGAGTTAAGTTAGACTCTTAGATAGTAAGGAAGTTAACCTTGAACCTCTGGTAACCATGAATCTGAAGCCTGCAATGCCAATAAGTACATACCTATCCATAATCACCCTAAATGTAAATGGACAAAATGCACCAATCAAAAGACATAGAGTCACTGAATGGATAAAAAAACAAGACCCATCTACATGCTGCCTTCAAGAGACTCACTTTAAACCCAAAGACATACACAGACTAAAAGTGAAGGGATGGAGAAAGACATTTCATGAAACTAGTAGGGAGAAAAAAGCACAAGCTGCAGTACTTATATCAGAAAAAATAGACTTCAAAACAAAGAAAATCATAAGAGACAAAGAAGGACATTACATAATGATAAAAGGGTCAATCCAACAAGAAAATATAACCATTATAAATATCTATGCACCCAACACAGGAGCTCCTACATATGTGAAACAAATACTGACAGAATTAAAGGGGGAAATAGAATGCAATGCATTCATTTTAGGAGACTTCAACACACCACTCACTCTGAAGGAGAGATCAACCAGACAGAAAATAAGTAAGGAGACAGAGGCACTGAACAACACATTAAAACAGATGGATCTAACAGACATCTACAGAACTCTACACCCAAAAGTAGCAGAAAACACATTCTTCTCAAGTGCACATGGAACATTTTCAAAAATAGATCATGTACTAGGCCACAAAAAGAACCTCGGTAAATTTAAAAAGATTGAAATTGTACCAACCAGCTTCCAAGACCACAAAGGAAGGAAACTAGAAATGAATTACACAAAGAAAATGAAAAATCTCACAAACACATGGAGGCATAATAACATGCTCCTAAATAATCAATGGATCAATGACCAAATAAAAACAGAGATTAAGTAATATATGGAGACAAATGACAACAATAATTTAGCACCGCAAAATCTGTGGGACGCAGCAAAGGCCGTGCTGAGAGGAAAGTATATTGCAATACAGGCCTACCTCAGGAAAGAAGAACATTCCCATATGAGCAGTCTAAACTCACAATTATCAAAACTAGAAAAAGAAGAACAAATGAGACCCAAAGTCAGTAGAAGGAGGGACATAATAAAGATTAGAGCATAAATAAATAAAATCAAGAAAAATAAAACAATAGAAAGAATCAATGAAAGCAAGAGATGGTTCTTCAAGAAAATAAACAAAATAGACAAACCCCTAGCCAGACTTATGAAGAAAAAAAGAGAGTCTACTCACAAACAGAATCAGAAATGCGAAAGGAAAAATCACTACGGACAGCACAGAAATACAAAGAACTATTAGAGAATACTATGAAAAACTATATGCCAACAAACTAGATAACCTAGAAGAAATGGACAACTTTCTAGAAAATACAACCTTTTAAGGCTGACCCAGGAAGAAACAGAATATCTCAACAGACCAATTACCAGCAATGAAATTGAACTGGTAATCAAAACCCTACCTAAAAATAAAATGCCTGAACCAGATGGCTTCACCACTGAATTTTATCAAACATTTAGTGAAGACCTAATACCCATACTCCTTAAAGTTTTCCAAGGAGTAGAAGAAGAGGGAATACTTCCAAACTCATTCTATGAGGCCAGCATCACTCTAGTACCAAAACCGGGCACCGACATCACAAAAAAAGAAAACTACAGACCAATATCCCTGATGAACATAGATGCAAAAATATTCAACAAAATATTAGCAAACCAAATTCAAAAATACATCAAAAGGATCATCCATCATGATCAAGTAGGATTTATTCCAGAGATGCATTTCAACATTCAAAAATCCATCAACATCATCCACCACATCAACAAAAAGGACAAAAACTACATGATCATCTCCATAAATGCTGAAAAAGCATTTGACAAAATTCAACATCCATTCATGATAAAAACGCTCATCAAATGGGTACAGAGGCCATATATGACATACATAATAAAGCCCATATATGACAAACCCACAGCCAACATTATACTTAACAGCAAGAAGCTGAAAGCTTTTCATCTAAGATCGGGAGCAAGACATGGATGCCCACTCTCCCCACTTCTATTCAACATAGCACTGGAGGTCCTAGCCACGGCAATCAGACAACACAAGGAAATAAAAGGCATCCAGATTGGCAGGGAAGAAGTTAAACTGTCCCTGTTTGCAGATGCCATGATATTGTACATAAAAAACCCTAAAGAATCTACTCCAAAACTACTAGATCTAATATCTGAATTCAGCAAAGTTGCAGGATACAAAATTAATACGCAGAAATCTGTGGCATTCCTATACACTAACAATGACCTAGCAGAGAAAGAAAGCAGGAAAACAATTCCATTCACAACTGCATCAAAAAGAATAAAATACCTTGGAATAAACCTAACCAAGGAAGTGAAAGACCTATACTCTGAAAACTACAAGACACTCATGAGAGAAATTAAAGAAGATATCAATAAATGGAAACACATTCCATGCTCATGGATAGGAAGAATTAATATTGTCAAAATGGCCATCCTGCCTAAAGCAATCTACAGATTCAATGCAATTCCTATCAAAATACCAACAGCATTTTTCAATGAACTAGAGCAAATCATTCTAAAATTCATATGGAACCAAAAAAGACCCCGAATAGCCAAAGCAATCCTCAGAAGGAAGAATAAAGCTGAGGGGATTATGCTTCCCAACTTCAAGCTTTACTACAAAGCCACAGTACTCAAGACAATTTGGTACTGGCACAAGAACAGACCCATAGACCAATGGAACAGACTAGAGGGCCCTGATATAAACCCAACCATATATGGTCAATCAATATATGATAAAGGAGCCATGGACATACAATGGGGAAATGACAAGCCTCTTCAACAGCTGGTGTTGGCAAAACTGGACAGTTAAATGCAAGAGAATGAAACTGGATTATTGTTTAACCCCATACACAAAAGTAAACTCGAAATGGATCAAGGACCTGAATGTAAGTCATGAAACCATAAACTCTTAGAAGACAACATAGGCAAAAATCTCCTGAATATAAGCATGAACGACTTCTTCCTGAACGCATCTCCTCAAGCAAGGGAAACAAAGGCAAATATGAACTCATGGGACTACATCAAACTAAAAAGTTTCTGTATGGCAAGGACACAGTCAACAGAACAAAAAGGAATCCTACAGTATGGGAGAATATATTTGTAAATAACATATCCGACAAGGGGTTAACAACCAAAATATATAAGAACTTACATGCTTCTACACCCAAAAAGCAAATAACCTGATTAAAAATGGGCAGAGGATATGAAGAGACAGTTCTCCAAAGAAGAAATTCAGATGGCCAACTGACACATGAAAAGATGCTCCACATCACTAATCATCAGGGAAATGCAAATTAAAACCACAATGAGATATCACCTCACACTGGTAAGGATGGTCACCATCCAAAAGACTAAGAACAACAAATACTGGCGAGGATGCGGAGAAAGGGGAACTCTCCTACACTGCTGGTGGGAATGTAGGCTAGTTGAACCATTGTGGAAAGCAATATGGAGGTTCCTCAAAAAACTAAAAATACAAATACCATTTGATCCGGGAATCCCACTCCTTGGAATTTACCCAAAGAATAAAACTTCTCAGATTCAAAAAGACATATGCACCCCTATGTTTACTGCAGCACTTTTTACAATAGCCAAGATATGGAAGCAACCTAAGTGTCCATTAGTAGATGAACGGATAAAGAAGAAGTGGTACATATACACAATGGAATATTATTCAGCCATAAGAAGGAAAAAAATCCTACCATTTGCAACAACATGGATGGAGCTGGAGGATATTATGCTCAGTGAAATAAGCCAGGCAGAGAAAGACAAGTGCCAAATGATTTCCCTCATTTGTGGAGTATAACAACAAAGGAAAACTGAAGGAACAAAACAGTAGCGGACTCAGAGACTCCAAGAAGGAACTAGAGGTTACCAAAGGGGAGGGATGTGGGAGAGTGGGTGTGGAGGGTGAGAGAAGGGGATTGTGGTGTATTATGTTTAGTACACATGGTGTGGGGAATCACGGAGAAAACAGTGTAGCAAAGAGAAGGCAGTGAATCCGTGTCATCTTACTACACTGATGGACAGTGACTGAATTGGGATATGAGTGGGGACTTGATAATATGGATAAATGTAGTAACCACATTGTTTTTTCATGTGAAACCTTCATAAGAGTGTATACCAATAATACCTTAATAAAAAAAATACATATATATATAATGGACAACCAAACTGTATAGAAATATTTAAAAATGAAAAATGCCTTGACATCTCATGTTCCTAATTTTATTCCAGACTATACTGCACCAAGAACAAAGTTAATAACCCATCTATTTGCAACTGTGAGATTCACTTTAACATGAAGCTTGGAGAAATTATTGGGTGGTTAAAAATCAGAAGTCTTAGTCTGACTTCTTTGTTCAAGTTAGACTCTCTGATTTTTATTTGATGTGATTTCTTAAAAAAAGTATGTTTAAATCCACAACAGACATGTTATTTTTGGAGAATTTAATATCTTAAAGAATTAATATAATCAGGGTGTATTGGAATGGTTCAGGGAATACTTCAGTTGACCCCTAATGTCCTTTTACCCAGTCCCAAAGCACTATTCCACTAATTTTTTTTCTTTTAAATTGTGATACTTGATCCTGAAATAATGTAGCCTATGATTCAAACACAGCCACAAAACATAAGATATGGCAGGTACTAAAGTTATTGCAATCTTTAGCATATTTGCTAATATTCCCTTTCTGCGGCAGATTTATTTTTCTTCGTTCACTACCCTTCACTTCAGTTTTGAGAGAGCCTGCATTTTCTTTTCTCTCTTTCAATCTCACCAGCAAGGGCAGGATCTATTTTGAGAGTTCCAGGCAGAGTACTGAATAGATGTGACAACACATTTGCTGAAAATATAAGACATGTGCTTAAAATGATTAATACCCACTTTTATCAGGCTTCCAGAACTCCTAAGTTCCATAACTCCTAAGTTCATACCTTTAATTCCAAGTAGTTAAACAGTAAAATTGATGTGAAAAGGTGAGAAAACAGAAAATTTCCTTGGAGAGAATAATCCTTTTGCTAATGTAGCTTCATGACATTTTAACTAACTACGTGATAATTTCCATATTATAAGAAGCTCCTTAGACTTTAAATCAACCCTTAATAATTAACAAGATTTTACTAAGCCCTCACTGTGTACCTCCCACTGTGCTGGCCACAGTTAGAATGTAAGGATATATAAGACATCTCCTTTCTATTTAAGGGGATTATGGCCTAGTTAGTGAGACTGACAAGACTACTAGCTAAAAATAATTAGAGAACATTTTCAAATAACTTGAAATGTGTTAACGAAGAAAAATGGTGATAGTTCTCATTTATTGAGTGCGTGTTATGTTCCAGTCCCCTACTTAAGCACTTTAATATATTGTATGTGGTTCTGATTACAAGGCTATAGGCAGTCAGACAGCGAGAGATCAGTAAGGGCAAATGGTTTGAAAAGAGGTGAGGGAGAAGAGCTGCATTTTAGAGAAGGGCTTGGATCTCAAAAGGCACAGAAGATGGGCGAGGCAGTCCAGATCAGCTGGAGGGGAAGGGCACCACCATCACAGGCACAGTTCCTGGAACTGGGAGGGGAGCTTTCTGGTGGAAGCTGGGGCTTCAGAGGGGTAAGAACTGGTGTAGAGAGTGATTGTAAAGATAATCCCAAATTTTCACTGCTTTCTAGTTCCATGCCCTCTGCATGTGATTTGCCGGTTATCTCATCCACAGATAGATTATATTCTCTGCACCTTGAATATAGGTTAGCTTTGTGACTTGCTTTGGCCAACATAAAGTAGCAATGTGACAGGGCTCCAGTTCCAAGCTTAGGCCTCAAGATACCTGTGTATTTCTTCCCTTTCTTTCTCTCACTCTTGCTCTCTCTTGGAACCCCGCCTCTTGCTATGAGAACATGGCTAGCCCCATGGATCCTGAGAGACTGTGCAGAGAAGAGCTGAATCAGCCATGCCCAGTCATCCTACACCAGCCAGCCCCTCGCTGACCTGCCAGCTGGCTGCAGGTTCATGAGTGAGATCAGCCACAGTGGCAGTGACAGTATTGGATAGAAAGAGAAGCAACTGAATGGTGAAGGTAAGGCCTATACACCAAGCTTTTAATCAAAAAGGGAAAAATCCTCTTTGATACATATTCTTTACTGGCTTTGCAGAACATCATCAAACTATTTATTTTTTCTTGCCTCACTTCTTTGTTCCTTCTCAGTTTCCTTGGCTGGTTCCTCCTCTTAATATTGGAATGGCCAGAGCTAATCCTGAGGCTTTCTCTCCAGCTATACACAGTAGCCTAATAAGTGAATCCAGCCACTTGGTTTTTTAATTCCATCTATGTGCTGTGAACTCCAAATTCTACATCTTTAGCCTAGATCTCTCTCCCAAAGTCCTATCAACCGTCTACTTGACAGCTGTCTGATGAGCAGAAGTCTGATGAGCATCCCCATTGCAGCACATCCAAACCTGAGTTCCCAATCTTCCCTCTCATTCCTGGTCCCACCACAGCCTTCCCCTGTATCAATGTATCTTCTACCCTAGTCCTCCACAGTCTATCCTCAATTCAGCAATCAGACTGATTATTTTAAGAAATGAGTCAGATCATGTCCTTTTTTAGTTCAAACTCTACAATGGCTCCCCATTGTATTCAGAGTGGAAACTGATGTACTTGCTGTGGTCTCACAGGCCTCATGTGATGTAACCTCTGGGATCAACCTGACCTTAGACTTGTCTCCTCCAGCTGTTTGTCATCCTCGTTTCAACCCAAATGTGAACATGATCCCACTTTAGAGCCTTTGCTCAAGTTGTCCCTTTCTTTCTGAAACACATGCTTCTACCTTAGGGCTTTAATGAACTGTCCCTTCACCTGACCACTCTTTCCCCGAATTTCTACCTGACTAATACGCCCACTACATTCAAGTCTATGCTGAGATGAGGCCTAAAGAGACCCAGCAAGAATGAGAACTCATTAAGTGCAGAGAACAGTTTTGGTCACTGGGATTTTTTCCAGCTCTCAGAGCAGTGCTTGCCCAACTGGCCCTCAACAAACACTGGTAAAATAAATGAATGCATGAAGTGTGACACATATCAATGTTTTAACAAATGAACCCCCACTACCAAAGGTACATTAGGACTCAAGTCCTGGCTCTTCTACTTGGTGGTGTGACAGTTGGGACAATTTATTTAATGTCTCTGTGTTTCCTTTCCTCTTCTATAAAACGGGGATAAAAGACTCCTACTTCACAGGGCCATTATGAGAGCTCAAAGAGTGAATTTATATAAAGCAATTAAAGTCTAGGAATTACAAATACTAAATAAGTAGTGCATTTTATTATTAATAGTACCTATCTCATATATTTGGTATAAGGATTGAATGAAATAATCTGTGTAAAGTTCTTAACACAGTAAGTCCTCAGCTGATGTTAGCTGATGGATGTAGTTCCTGCATTTCCAGCACACTTGCTTCTCCTACCCATAAAGCTGTTGAAAATAGCCTTCTACTTTTGATGTACCGTATTTTTAAAATAGCCTTTCTTTTATGAAAATCTGTGATACTCCCCACCTCTAAACTATTTATCAATTTAGTGAAGGTCCTTTCCCCAGGAATCTTCCTGGCTGATGGTTGTTGGCCAGTTCTTTTCTTTCTCTCATGTATTATCCATGAATACCAGTTTTCTCCAAACAAGCCACCATTTGTTTCTTTAATAAAGTGGTTGTGTGTGTTTAACTGTGAAAGTTAACACTGCCCAGCAGAAACCTTGCAATTAATAAATTTTTTAAAAAGAGACTGTTAGTATTCTTCCTTTATGGATGAATCTTTTGATCCTGGAAATCAGCTTAAATTGATAAAGGCAGACAAGCATTTTCTTAGTGACTTTTACTTACACTGTGTAGTAAGCATAGAGCCTTAGAATACATATTTGCTGTCAGATTTTCTCTTGAGGGAGAAGGGAAGACCTTATTATGCTGCTAACATTCATTATTTTAGACATTATGCTGAGAGAGAGCAGAGAAGGCATTTGCGGGGAATCGCTTTTCTATAGGTCACTGGATCATCTGATTATTGTTCTGTTTCATTGATCAGTATGGACTCAATCCTTGCAGATATGAACAATTACTAAATTCAATGAAAATAAGATTAAAAACCCCACCAAGGACTAGAAGGATGACAACAGATCTCATTTTGCTGGTCCTGGAATATTTCCCACTAACTTATTTGCTGGCTTTTTCATCCATCCCGCTCCTCAAGTCGACTGTGTGTTCTTTCTTCCAAGAAAAACTGAGTCCTTGATATTTCAATTCCTGGAATTGATTCATCATGCCACGTTAATATTTACTATTAAGGCATGAAATTTAAGACACTCATTTTCACAATTCCCTCATCAGAGTGAACAGCGCTGATAACCTTTCCTGAAGGCTCATATCACCATACACTTAACTGAAGTCACCAAAGCAATCTTAATTTTTAAGTCAAAGCAAATTTTAGAAATCCATTATAAGGATATAAGTTTGTTGAGTGTATCATTATATGAATAGACTAGAATTCATGGAATTGTCTAGCTGAAGGGAGTTGGAACATTTTCCTTCTGTCAACATTACCCCTTTTGTTAATGTCTATATGCAAACTATCATTTCACCCAGATGATTGTGTTTGTGTGAGTGTGTGTGTGTGTGTGTGTGTGTGTGTGTTGTGTTGTGTAATATCCCAAGAAAAAAGTCCAACATCTTCATATATGTCTGACAATGGATTTGGAGATTCTTGATCCTCCATAGGTTGGTGTATGAATGTAGACTTTAACCATTTTCTTTTTCCAGGAATGGGAAGTCAGTTCTATGAAAAATAGGTAGACAATCCAGGGTTTCCTGCGTCCACATTACAGTGTTCAGTCACTAACTTTGTGGGTATGGAGAGACAGCTGCAGAGGGGTAGCGATGTCTTCCAAAAATCTAAATTCCACCTGTACAGATAGGTAATGAGCCTAGCAACTTCCCTGACATCCTGTGCTATGAACATGATAGCAGTAGGTTTTCCCTCTAACGGGCGAGTTAGAGGTCTTATTGGAGGTGCTCCAAGATACCCAGCCTCAAGCCCATTTGGCTAATCCTTGCAACAATTCTGTGAGCACCCAAAGCTCTGTATGAAACCCCTTTTCTACTTAAAATAGTTGGAGTGATACCTGTGTCCTGCTGCAAATGTTTGCTGACTGACAAATAGTTGTAGACAGGTGATGCTGGCAGCATTCAGATGGAAGAATAAACAACAGGGACAGGAATGAGTAAGTAGGGTTTTATGGACTAGATGGCAAAGCTGAAAATTCTTTTAAAAGTTTAGATAGGATTTAAATATAGATTCATACTTGTACTTTGTATATGTAATAATAATTTGGATTTTGCACCAGCCTACAGTAGATTATGACAATGTGGAAGATCCTGAGAGCCACCGCCTTTGGACACTTAGTTTCATAAGCTTCTATTTAAAGGCATTCTTTAATTTTCTGGGCTCCAATACATGAAATGATCCCCAAAATAGCACTTTCTGTTGGTTTAGCCCCAGACCTTTAGAGTAAATTATGGACAATCAAAAAATGTGTTCCACATAGTTTATGGATAATGCTAAGCCAGCAAAAGGCAGAAAGCCATAGACTTAAGGGTAAAAGTTCTCCTGAGCCCACCCTCCTGTGCCAAAGTATTATAGGGATTTTAGTTTGGTTTTGTGGCTTTAAGGCCTCAGATCATGATAGGTCAGATTAGGAAGTGGTACAGAGGATTCTAGGAATGCTGCTCAAACTGAAAGAAACCTCAGACATGTTAGGAAGCTCCAGGGCACTTTCATCTTCTTTTCTTGGACTGTTGTAAAATGTCCTTGCTGCCTGAGATTAACCACTCCAAAGCCATCTGGTCTTTACTGGACCTAGTTCTCTTAGTCTTAGAGAACATGTGTCCTTGTCCTCATCTCTGGGAGGGATAAAATGATAAGCATTTTCTTCCCACTTATTCCTCCATTCTTTCTTCCCACCAACCATCCCTGGCCAGACCTTCAGCATGGGGTGTCCGCCTTACATAAAGCCACAAAAGACAGCAATTTGGTAATCTGCTTCTGAGAGCAGGGTTTGTGGGGTACCTCCAAACCTTAAACCAGTTACACATCAGTGACCACAGAGAATATCAGATTAGCTAAAACCAAGTAGGGCTAACATATCTGATCTTTCCATCTGTTTGGGATTTGACAATGGGTTGAAGTACTGAAAATAATTTCCTCTAGGAACCATCAAAGAAACAAAAGCTTTTCCTGCACAGTCTTTTTAGAAAACACAGCAAGTTTCCATCCCTTGTCCCTTGTTGGCATGTATATTATATTCCTCAATTAATAGAACCATTAGGAGATTGTAACTACAGTGCAAAGCAAAGACAGACAGTAACAGTAGCTAATCCCTGTGAAACTGTTCATGTGAGGGCTCACATTCCAGACTGAGCATTCCAGGGACTTCCGGCTCTAAGTGGAATGGGAATGTGATAAGCAGATGATGGAGAGGCCATTCTCTTTCTTCCAAATTAACTCTAGGGTAGCTTTATAGACCATGACGGGGTCAGAAGACACTCTATAGGATGGTAGCTAGTGACTTTAACTAGGTGTCTTTGCTGTCCTAGATGGAAGGGTCTTTGAATTCTGCCATACCAATGAGACTTTTCCCTGCCTCCTTGAAGGCTCTGTCCTTCTCTTACTCCCTCCTACCTTGGTGAAATCAATTCATTAGGATGAATAAGTGGTCAGACCTTGAATGTTGTCTCTGTGGTGAAAGGAAGACCAGCTCTGGGCTGGATCATACAGCTAAATAAGGGAAAATAAAAGGATTCTGAATTGTAGAGTCTTTTCTAAACTTAAAAAACTTAGGGTAGCAAGCTTGTTTTTTTAAGAGTTAAATTACTAAATTGTTCTATGGAATTCCTGTATTTGCTCTACCAAACTTATTACAAATGACCAACAGTCTGTGTTTATGGTTTAAAGGTTTACAAATCCTTCCCCATTACTTCATTTTTGGGGAAGAAATTTAGGTTTCTAAAGCTAATTATATTTTCCAGAGAGAAGACAAATCATATTGGAAATATTAAAGGTAATGCTGATTTTGTGTGGGTCTGGGAATTCTTTAAGGTGAAATGTAAGTACCAGGAAATCTCAGAGATCACCACTGCAGGAGAAACATTTCATGTTTGTTAAATTAAGAAATGGCATTTGACATTGAGTTTTCCCTCCTTAACTCGCAAGCTCCGGAGTTAACTCAAATCTGTACTAATTGGAGGTTTTGTTTGGCTCAAAATTATAGGCTCCTAAAAAAAAGGCACAAATGCCCATATATTACACGCCATTCCTAATTATAAAATACAAATGACAGTACCAAATTGGCTCAGTTTCTCATTCCAGATATCACATATACTATTAAATTCAGTAAAGACAAAATGTATTGAAGGTACTGGAAATATAAAACTTTCATTTATCAAATATGCTTCATACATTTCACCTTTGCGTTTCTTATCATAGGTCTTTATGATCTGAAAGGATGCCAATTTCACACTTATCCATGTGACCAGAATGTGACCCCTTCTGAACTTTAAGGACTTCTGGGATTTTGTAACACTGAAAATCGTAGCATTGGCAAAAACATTTTGTTCTTTTAATACAGCTACTTTCTAGAGAGGTTATTAAACTCAATGAGCACACCCTCCTAGAATTAAGGACTAGGAAGTCAGAAGCAGTCTTTGCTCTCTGGAGAAAATCATAAAGGGTGCTTTGACCTCTCTTCTGAAGGAGATTTTAATCATATACATACAACACCAGATATTCTGACCCTACTTAACTGGTATGAGCAATTCTCTACTCTTGTGTTATAAAGGATGATGAAGACATGAGGAGAGAAGATCAGGATCAACAGGAAAGTGAGTGAATCTTATGATCCCATGTCCTAATCTGTTCTGTGTTGTTTGGGCTAAAATAAAGATGGGAAAGAATTCACTCATGGACAGTTAATTGACTTATATATCTATACCTCATCCCTCTCCAGGAAATATTAAGTTGCCATCAAGAATACAAAGGAAAAGAGGAAACAAGAAGAAAGAAGGGACCAGCATTTAGCTATGTCTTTTAGTTTGGAAGAGTCCAAATCAAAAGTCAAAGTTTTGGAGTTTTCACCATATTCCTCCCTTTTTCAGAAATTCATCACTTCAATTACCATTTACCTCTACCTGATACCTTCTTTGGTTGAAGCCTATCTTCAGGAACTAGTAATGCTGAATTTCTCTTTATGACATGACTCTGAAAATCTCTTTCCTCTATCTCGTCAAAGACACGAGTCCCAGATTCCGAGAAGGAGGGATATTTGAAAACATCTCTTCAGTGTCCTTATTTTATATGAGGAAACATAGATTTGAGTGTTCAAATACCGAGTCCAAGGCTACTCTGACACTAGTAACGAAGGCAAAACCGGATTCCACACAACCCCTCTCCTATATCCCCCACTTTTCTACCCACCCTATGCTATTTCTTTCAGTTCTGTACATTTTCCAATACTGTTTATTAATCTGCAGGAATAGATGCTACTGTAAGTCATGAATCCTAACAGATTCAACTCAAACTTGGTGAGGAATCCAGATATAATCTCAGTGTTCTCAGAGACCTCATTCAATTCAATCTCTCTCTTTTTGTGTGTGTGCTTGCATCATCTTTCATTACTAGACACCTGCGTCTTCTACTTGAATCACTGTAATGTCAGACAAGGCCTGAATTTCTGAGGCAGATCACTCCACTACTAAGCAGCACTACTTATCTGAGGAATTCTATATCATTCTGAGCAAATATGCCGACCTACAACTTCTCCCATTTGGCTCACATTTGTTTCCCAATAAGGAGAAAATGGCTCTCTCCCCTACCCCAGAACAACAGAAGAGCAGATCTTCTCCCTTGAGTGTCAGTACTTGAATCTTTGAAATTTAATAAGGCATTTGCATCCCAGAGGGCATTCCAAAAGAGATCTTAAACCCAAGACACCTCCTCTGTTCCTGTTAGACTGACAGTTGCCATGGGAATGGGGAGAGGGAGGTGCTGTCCTCAGGCACTCCATGATTTCAGCAGAGCACAGCTCCTGCTGGGACATAAGTGCTGCTAAGATTTTTATAGAGGTCAATCAGCTGGACCTAACAGAGGAAGTGCTTGGTCCCTCTGCACCAGAACACGGGAACATGATTTATTTAGTGCTTACTGAGTGGCTCTAACGTCCCTGCCTTGCTTCCCTCACAGAAAAACACGGAAATTCCAATTTCATTGTAAGTCCAGACTCCTGTTTTCAGTCAGAATTCTTGGGTAGATCTCAATCGTTTATAATTAAAAGAAGAGAGCACTCCAATAAACCCTCAACTAATGAAGTACCCGTCGGTCCAGTGGATGATCTAAATGCAGGTCAGACTCCAAAGGTTACACTCTTGGTTTTTCTCTGCTGTAAACATATGAGAAAGCTGCTCAGAACTGGCTTCAACAGCATCAGTGTGACTCACCCAGGGTTCAGAATTTCAGCTGAGAATACAGTTCATGAAGCAAGCTATTTTGCAAACGAACGAGAAACCTGACTCTGTCCTTGGAGAGAGACACCACCCAGAAGACAGCGCACCATGTTGTACATAAAGAGGAAACTGACAGCCTGAAACAGGCAGCCAGGAGCCACCTAATGCGAATCCCAGGCTGAGCTTTGTATTGATCCTGGAGTGGGGCAGGGAATAACATTCCCTATAGTGAAAACCCCATCTCTAGAGACTGTGAAGCACTCTAGGGAAGGCTCCATCTTCATTATTTTGTAAGGAAATAGGAAAATTGGATCTACCCCAAGTCTTTAAATAGGTTTAGCCATATCTTTGCCAGTTTAGGCAGAACATCAGCTTGCATCATCAGAGTGAGTGTCTGGCCTATGTACCCTTGATTACGTGGATGTGGTCAAGAAGTAGACCATTTCTAAGATGATGTTTCGCAAATACATACATAAAAAGCATCCTTCTCCTCCAAAGAGGAAGTACTCAGTAGCTCTAGTAATTCCCTGGAAACCTTAGAGCCCAGTAAAAAGGCATTTTTCTTGAAAAATAGGGAGATTGGTCATGCAGGGCAGAAATCTCCTGAAAACCAGTAGGCTACCAGCCAGTCTCTCACTATTAGGCTGTTGTGGAGAGTCTGTGATATGTGTATACTATTATGAGTAAGGCTTTTAAAATGTATTAGAAATTATTTAAGAAATAAAGATATAAGAAACAATAAGATGAACACTTACATTCCATTATCCAAAATAAGAAACAAAAAATGTTTTAAGCCTCTCCATACTATCCTCAAACTAACCTCCTCCCCAGGTCCCTGAAGTAATCTCTATCCTAAATCATATGCTTCTTACCAATCACTTCTTTGTAAATTTAGTACATAGTATTAACTGGAATATTTATAAACTTTACATAAAAGATTCTGCACATTTTTCTTTAATTGGCTTTTTCCACTCAGCCTATTTGAAGATGCATGCATGTGGACAAATACAGTTCCTGTCCATTCACTTTCATTTCTGATTAATATGTTTTTTCTTCCATTCTCCTAGTGACAGATACGTGGGAGGTTTTTATGTTGGGTAAAATATGTATACTTTCAACTTTACTACATATTTCCAGATTGTTCTTGAAACTGGTTATATTAATATGCACTCAGATGGGCAATATATTAAGAGTCCCTATTGTTTCACACACCCGCTAACATTTGCTACTGTTAGCCCATTACAAATTTTGCCAATCTAATGTTATCTCATTACTGTTTTAATATCCATTTCTCTGACTTCTAGGGAGGTCAGACACATTACTAGTAAGGTTTACATCTTTTATACCAAATTGCTTTCTCTATTTCCATCTCCATTTCTTACATGAAATATTGCCCCTTCTCATTCTGTTTATCACTCTCTCTCTTTTACACACACACATACACAAACACACACATGCCCCAATACTTTCCACTGGTATTTATGCTCTGTAAGGCAGAATCAGATGTGTTCTCAATTCTTACCATAAGGTCTGGCCCAAATAAGGAGCTTAATAAATATTTTCTGACTAAATGAATGAGTGATTTTCTTTCAACTATAAATTCACTGCAGGTCCTGATGACAGAAATTATCAGCTGCTCTCTCTGCCTATAGTAACTTTCTGCTGCTTATCCATCGTGTACACCACTGCTAGTTTAACCCTCCTGAAATACCACTTTTATTCTGTCACTTCCATGTTTACAACTCTGCCATGGCTCCCTATTGCTTGGCAGAACAGGTCACACTTTTCATGTCGATATTAAAGCCCTTGTCAAAAGGAGTCCCTTTGTATACTCCATTCTATTTCTCACTTTCTTCTCGGCCTTAAAAGGGTCAGCTATTTTCTTTCAGCAAATAAAATCAGCCTCAGAAAGGACTACCTACTAATAGCTTTCTTCTTATATTGATAAATATGCCCCTAGAATGATGTGAGGCAATAAAAGGTCATTGATATAAGAAAGGTCTGAAGCCAGTGTGGAATGTAGAATCCAATGTCTTTTTCTTTTCCTTTATTCTCTATTGGCACACACCCAACATATATTTCTTACACTTAAAAGCAGATCTCTATGCTGAGGGCAAGAACAAAGAAGCCAGCAAGAAACTAAGGCACTAATTTTGTCCCACCCCCTAATACAAAGAAGAGATGAAGTTGCACTACACACTCTCCAAAGTATACGCAGCTCTAACACTCTATATATCAATGTTCCAAAAGACAGAAGTGTCTTTGATGCACATCATATTTAGTTATTGATAGAGCCAATGTCTTTAAGAGTTTCTGTATATTTCAAGTTTTGAAAGCGCAAATAAAAGTTATGCTCAAAATGTAGGTAGTAGCTAAAAACACTAAATGAAATCACTTTAAACCCTGAACACTAGGTAGAATTTTAAAGTTTCTAACAATTTCAAAGTGAATCACTTAGGTTTTCCTGGAGCCTGTACTTTACAGATGACTGTCTGCAAGGTGAAATCCAAGGGGAAAATAAACATACTCTCACTGTAAAAATGTCTCTCCTGTTAGCCTACATTCTGTTCAAAGTTCTGAACTACTAAATAGACTGGTTATAAGTCACAGTGCTGAATATCCTTGATAAATGCTATATGGAAGAGGAAATATTAATTTTCAGTTATTAATGAAGATATTGTAAGTTATCTTGAAAGGCCTGAGACTCTGTGGGAATTAAATAGAGAACTGATTAGTTTTTATTTATAATAAATCTAAGGAAAAGACCAGTTGTCTTCTGGGACGCACAGGCGTAGATAAGGCGCAGGCATGTGTGGAGATCATAAGTGGTTTCAACACATAAAGGTATACTTTCCTGAATAAAAGAAGCCTGGCATGGAGGCTTTGAGAAACCATCTGAAACCAAAGTAACTTTTTGCCTGCCTTGCCACTGTAGGCTACAGCCCTCAAGTCTAACCCCAGAACTCTCAAAGGAGGAAAGGGGGGAGGAGGTAAAGGCCTGCCTCGAAACTTAGCTGACTCCCTTTAAAGAGACTTTTCTGCTGTCCCACACAATAATTCTGCTTTCAGCTCATTGGCCAGAACTCAGCAGCACAGTCAACCCCGACTGCAAAGGAGGCTGTGAAATGTAGTGTTTAAGCTGGGCATATGCTGGTCTGGAATAAATTAGGGTCCTGTTATTAAAGAAGAGGGGAATACTTCATATTGGGTGGACAACTAGTAGTCTCTACTTGAATAACCAAAAAAGAGAATAAATCAAATGAAGCATTAGGAAGGAAGTAGTGCATGAAACTGGACAATAACTTTTCATATATCACAAGTCTGTGTTGTATAAACACTATGTACAGTGGGGTCATTGAGCCTTCCAGACTTGTCTATAGTCTGATGCTGAGTAGCAACATAATAATGAAAAGTCAATCCCCCACTGTCAGTTTCAATTTCTTGACCTAAAAACATAAGGGAATTATATCAGTTTTCAGACTTTCTTAGCAGCAGAATTCTTTCTTCTAAAATAATTTTATGCAGATTCCCAGATAAAACTGATAAAAAGGAAAACTTAGGCAGCTGAAATGGGAGTGGTGAGCTGGTAGCTCCATACCAAGGTCTTCTCTTTGTTTTACAATATGGTCTCTGACATATGCTAGGGCTCTAAGTAAATGGATGTGAAATCCACTGGTCATGATGCTTTTTAGACTTGAACATTTTCGGGTTTGATGACTCAGATTTAAAAAATGTGTTCTGTAGGCCTTTTGTCCATGTCTTTGTCTTTCTCTTCTAACATCTATTAACAAAGAATCTGGGGAGAACATTTCTATTTTATTTCATACTGGGGAGAAAATAAGATTCTTATTTCTTATTTCTATTTGGGGAGAAAATAAAATAGATACAATTCTTATTCTTTAATTTCTATTTGGAAAGAAAATTTGGGGGGCCTTCTAATATCTGACCCCTTTTTGCATAAAATAAAACATTAAATCTGTTTAAGGTCTGCTCACAGGGCTTCTTTGGAATTCTTAACAAGTGGAGCTGTCCACATTGTACATACCTTGGTATTTACTGGAATTACATAAGTAGCTAAATTAGATGTGTTGGTTGTTAGGGTTTTTTCATCCCTAATAACATGTTTCCCTCCATGAAGTGTTGCTTCTAAAGACTACAGATACATATTGCAAATAATCTAGGTCCAATCACACCTGATTTTCTACACATTTCTTAGTTAATGACTGGATTCTATCCAAATATGAATATTTAAGGGAGAAGTTTGACTCTATTCCATACAGTCTATTTAATATAGTCATGGAGAAGGAGATGATGTTTTCCTACAGGAATTTTAGCAAAAGTGTTGTAGTTTAAATTTCATGTGTGGCTTTTCCTATATGAGGATTAGCTGCTGTGAAAGTCTGAAAAAAAAATGCTAAGGAGAAATAAATTTATAGACAGAGATAGTGTAAAACCAGGGGTGGCTTTTGAGTCACATTTAATAGGAATATAGGACTCTTTACACTTTCCAAGTTTTCCCCATTCTATGGGGACTCTTAAACTGAAATAATAATCTCTTTTCCCCTTTAAATAATTCTTGTCCTACTTTTAAGACTACTAAGGGAGTAAAATAAAACACATGCAAAACTGAACATCAGCATTACTAAAACATATGTAACAGCATGCAGAAATGCCACAGACCTTATAAAAATCCATTTAAGACCACAGAGAAAATACACCTACAGTACAGACCTAAATGTATTTGAACACAGAGCATGGTTTGGAGGACTGGATTCCCAGGGTTTACTTCTGCCTTTGTCATTGCCCGAAACTGTGCCTTCTGTGCAACCCTTCTCATCTACCTGACTATTTAGTCTCACCCTTCATGTAGCTGAGTGAGTTTTCTCTTCTCTTCTAGAGATATTGGGAATATTATGGTTATTTTCCTAGTATGCTTAGGCTAAATGAGAGAAGGTAGCTAAATAACTCAAAAGGTATTACTGCTGTGAAATGAAATAATGAAATACAAGAAATACAAGACAGTACGGCTCTTGGACAGTCATGGAACTGACATTAGAGTGAAGGTCATTTGCAAAACACACAAGCCCATGGTTATCTACTGTTCTTCCAGGATCTCCAGGTCTGTGGCCAGATTCCCTTTGGTAGATCTAGATCATTTAATCTTCCTTTCTCCCTTGACTTACAAGCATTATCTCCTTCATAGTTAACCAGAGGTTTAAAAACATCAACTTCTATGTGCAGTAGATTTCCTCCCATCCTAAAATCTAATGGATTCCCCTTGTGAGAGCTCAAAGTGTTAGGAAATGAGGTGTTACAAATCAATGGACTTTAAGATTTCCCTCTTCAATACTGAGGTCACTGGGGCCCTTCTTTTCTCAATTCTAATAGTTCCAAGCAGCCAAAAAGTCCTTAGTCTTTGACCTTGAAATTTGGGCTTGGGTCCACAATCTTCAGAACTGGGAGTCAGCCCAAGTATAGCTCTTATCTGGGTGCAGCCCAAAAGTTTAGTACAACTCCTAGAAACAAAAATATCCATAAACAAACCAAATAAACTAATACATTATTTTCACACCATTTGATTAAAATCAGAGCAATTACTTTTAAAGTCACATAAACATAAATTTTCTGTTTGATAAGAGATGTTCTTTAGCAACATGATGGTTTCTTAGGAACATGGTGGGATAGGTTTTAAGAAAACTTTTTTATGCCCTCCAATTAAACTTGCCTCTGTAAGCTCCCTTGACAACTACACTGTGCACGGCTGTGGTCAGAGACACTGTGGGCAGGCAACCCTGCAGTGTCCCGGGGCCATATTCTGAAGCGGCATGGTGGAATGCTGACATAGCCTTCTTGAAATACTTAAAGATTTTAACTTTGAACTTGGGTTTTGTAAGTGACACTTGACTAAACAATGAAGCATGAGTGTGAGAGGAAGAGATACACATCCCCATTGTTTGTCTCCCTATGTGTATACAGTGTTCCCAATTAGCACACAATTCCAGCACACACAAAACCCACAATACATGGGAAATCACTAATCCTCAAAGCGAGAGCAAGGTAAGCTTCTTATGTCTATGACTGCGCAAGAAGGGTGCTTACAGCCCCAAGAAGCAGCACTTCTCATGAGAACCAGAACTTGCTTTGAATGCAGAGTGAAGGCAATTCCATGTAAGAAACACTCAACCAAGGAGCTTGATTAAATCCATTCTCACTGGTGTGGCTTCCCTGTGTCAGCCAACAACTTAAGTTGAAAATGAAGACACAGAAGGAATGGAAGGACACAGAAGAAGAGGACACAGAAAAAGACAATCCCAGAGTTCCTTCTCCTTTCAGACTTTTCTTACTCATCAGTAAACCAAAAGCAGAAAATGTCTGTATAAAGAAGTGGGTAAAAAAATTTTGGTTAATTTTGTGCATTTTCACTGTTCTGAGAAGAACAAAGTACACATGCATGTACAAGCTGCAAAATACAAAGTGTGTAAATCTGGTGATGCTCCAAACAAGTTAATGCTCTTATATTTGCATTTAAAATTGGTATTGTACAACATAAAGATGAATGGTAGTATTTATGTTAGTAATTTTAAATTTTAATAATTTTTTCTTACTTAGAACAGCACTTAAAGCAAATTTTAAACTCCATGGAATCCCAAGAGAGAAAACACAGAGGAAAATAAAAACTAAGTGCTTTTAACAGAAATTTTTTTCCTGCATTTTGAACAAGAGGGCTCACATTTCACTTTGCACTTGACCTTGCAAATTATGTAACTAGTTCTGATTGTGATATGAGCAGCAAAAGAGAAATACAAGTAGACAATAATGATTAAAGGTATGATGCTATCCCCGAGCACCCTGCTTTCCCAGATAAGGAGAAGAATGGGGAGAGGGTATGAACCCATTTTAAGTGGAGAGGATGAACGCCCAGAGAGCTCCAGGCCTGCATGGCTTACGTTGGCTCAAACGGCTCCAAAGCTCCCACATCAGCCTCATAGTTCTGCTCTGGTAACTGCCACACTGCCTGGCCCATTTGCCATCTTTTGATCCCTGGTCTGTTGAGGTTAATATAACAAGTATAGATGAAGTAAAAAGGTGTCTAACAGCCAGATGTCTTAGCTATTACCTTTTTGTAGGACAGAGCCACTCTCAGCCAGGAAAACTGGGTAAATGGTGATATTAAGTCTTGCACTGAAAGAAACTGTATTTACCTTTCCTCCCCCCCAAAAAAACTTTGTTGTCATCTTACAAGTATTAGGAAGTTAGGTTTGTAAGTGATATTTTATATAATAACCTTTAATTGTCCCCATGAAATCACTCATAGTTTTACATCCATTACTACTCCCACGTAAGCATAGCATGATTTCATGCCTGGGGCTTTTCTTCAGAAACTTGCTAACTCTTAATCTGAAAGCTCTAGATGTCTACTTTCTTCACCTGTGTCAGTTTAAGTCTTTGCTGTCCTGTTCTCATCTAAAAAGGACTACTCCCTGTCTTTCTCGAATTGACTGAAGGATGGAAACCATGCAGGGGCATATGTGGGAACTCAAGGGAGGCAAACCAAGCCATCATTCAAGTCTTCTTGCTACTCAGCTTGCCCTTTTTACTCTTCTTGGCACCTTTAGTTATTTGTCATAAGCCTCTCAAGGAAGAATTGACATACAGAGTTCATTTTAAAAAAATAGGTAGGTGAAACTTTCTCATCTATAACTGAAATATCGAAAATATAAACCCAAACCATAAAAATTAGCAAATGAAATTACCAACAAATTGCTTCTGTTACCTTGAACCTGTGGGGTATTGTCTGTGCTTTAAAATGAGAACCTGACTTTGCTATGAACACTACAGACTTCTGATATTGCCATTACACAGATTTTGGGGGGATAAACCACACATTGTTTTGTCTGTCCCTAAATAGGAGGTGCTATTTGGTAAAGTTTCACTTGTATCCCTTATCTCCCACACTATCCAGCAAGTAAAGACAGAGAACATGCTTGTCTTGATCACTGCTGTGACTCTAACACCCAGAGCTATGCCTGACTTAGATCAGAAAGGGTGGAATAGAAGGTTGGATAGGGGAGAGTTTACTGATATGGGATTTTCTACCCTGACTTATGATTTAACATTTTATGAACAATGCTCAGAGCTCATCCTAATGCCTAGAATGGCTCTTTGAAGTTTATAAATAATGAAGGCCTACAGAAAATGAGGTGAAAATTTCAGAACTGTCTTGACAGAGTATTAGGGAAGGAGTCAAATACTTCTGAGAGATAGACATGTCAGAATGGTTTTATTATTTAAGACCCTTCTTTATTAAGAAAATCCACCAGCTGATTAAATTCCCAATGTTCCCTTCACTAAAGTAATAAGGAATGTGCCAGAGAAAGTAGCGCCATCATCGTTGATAAGCTCAGGGGTGCCTGTCCTTTGTATCCAAGGTTTTTGACAGAAGATACTGCTATGGATCTAGAATCCCTAATGGGAGTAGTAATGGTAAGATTGCGGGATTTCAGAGACCATGTGGCAGAACTTAACTATTTTAAGTGATATAGACATCATTGCATAATGGAGAATAATGGGGACCTTGGCTTATAGAGATCTATGGCAAAACCCATAGAACATAGTTTTCTTAGGGATGAGATACATGGACAACCAATGAGAGTATTGCTTAATTTAAGAAAACAAAAATATCAAGAGTAGCTGAGAAGCCTGATCTCAGCCACTACAACTGTAAATTACAATCCTTTACCCAGTTTCCACATTCGAGCTACTCCTCAGAACAAGAGCCTACTGACTAAAATGAAGTCTAGGTCTCTTTGAAAAAAGCCCCTGGAATGCATTTTTTTAGTGTTGATTCCCTTAATTCTTCCTTAAAAGAACCTATACCCATTTCCCAGAGTAACTGTATAGTAGGGAAAAAAGTATACCCAGGTGTTTCAAAAGGTTTTGGATAAGGAGTCTGAGCTAAAACAAAATGTTCATGACCCGTGTATTAGAATGTGGGCACCTCTATTCCAGTTGATAATGGAGAGGTGAGGTCCATTGCACAGTAACAGTAGATCCATGAACCCACTCTGTTTTTTTTCCTAAGCTCCTTGGAGCTCAATCTGGAGGGACATACTTGAAATTACTTGTTTCCTAAACTTCAGCAAAAGACCCATTATGGTAGGACAAGAAAGACCAAGTATAAGATATTAAAACTCCCCCATATGTCACCAAGATATTAAACAAGGAGATAAAAAGGCAGAAATTAGTGTCACTCTCAAAGACTTAAGGAATGCAAAGGTAGTAGTCTTCATCACATCCCATTTAATTCACCAATCTGAATTTTTTATCTTTGTGAAAACAAGATAGAACATGGCAAATTATGACAGACTACATAAATTTAAGCAACTGGTGGCCCCAATCACTGCCAGTGTGCTGAAAGTAGAATTTTTACTAAAACAGATCAAAACACCCTCTGG
This sequence comes from Smutsia gigantea, assembly GCA_032199065.1. Taxonomy (NCBI): domain Eukaryota; kingdom Metazoa; phylum Chordata; class Mammalia; order Pholidota; family Manidae; genus Smutsia; species Smutsia gigantea. The sequence goes on from JAVSCE010020963.1 coordinate 26,143, forward strand.
AATTTGGCATATAGCTATTGATAAAGCATATGCATTCTTTCAGTGTCTGTGAATAAGCTGTTTTCATTCACCTAGAATAAGTGCAAAACATGTAACATTGTCTCATCCTAGAATTTTACTAACTTTCCTCTCTGTCACAACAGAATTATAAGGGGCTCTGATAATCTTGACATTTTGTGGAATATCATGCTGATGTCTTATAGTGATAACATCATTTTAATTGAGCAAATCAATCGAGTAAGTAGAAGGCAGTAAGTATTCTGGATAAGATCTGGTAAGATTTAAGTGTGACAGAGGGTAGGAGATACTCTCTACACAATTCGGGGACTTTTCAATTTTTCTGGTAACCCATAGTCTGGGGATTCTGGGAAATTCCCTTTAAGGTAAAGGATAAATTATTTCACCTTACCACTAAAAAAGAAGCACAATACTTGGTAAAACTTTTCATATTTCAGAGAGAACATATACCACACTGAGGAATACTGCTCAAGACGTTTTTTGGTCACTTGAAAGAATGCTGATTGAGTGGTGACCAGAACAAGGAATCCTCTGCATCATATTCTGGTCCTGAAACAATTGGCCCTGCTACTTGGATCATATGACTTGGCCTATCCAGTGTTGCTTTGTCCTCACAGTCAATTAGGATGAATAGTCGAATCTCTTCCAAGCACTAAAACTTGAGTTGCAATACAGACTCCTAAGTTCCAGAGAAAGGCCATGCCATTTGAGGAAAAGAATTATTCACTGTTTAAAGAATAGTTCCTGATGGAATTTAACGAGCAAGATGGTGGGAACCCCCAAACCTTGTTTCACCACTGAGACCCTGACTTAACAACAGTATATAGTCCAGAAAGCCTATATGAGAAATAAAGAAACCAATTAAGAAACGATTGGTATCCAAGATAAGCACAAAACCAAGAATAGCTGCACTGAGACAGTTAAGAAAAACCACTACATTTCATCCATAATAGCTCTGACCCTGAGCTGGCACTGCTGGGTGCAATCAGGTGAAAATGCCTGACTCATGGCTTCTCCCTTGGGAGGAAAAGACAAGACTACAGTGTATGTCTGAAGTTCTGGATTTTTGAAGGGCTGCCTGAGGGACTGTTTTCTGTCTTGCCTGACTCAAAGTACCAATGGAGAGCTAACATATTTTGAAAGCCTGGGGGTCACTGGGGACAAAGGAAAGGTCAGCAGCTTCCTGCAGCATCAGAAAACCTGAAGTACCACAGACAAGTTCAAGACATGTCATTTGAAATTATTGTCAAAGGAACAAAAAGGAAAAAAAAGTATAGTGAAGAAAACCTAAGGGACTTTCAAATGAACCAATATCTATATTACAGAAGTCCATGTAGAAAGGAGAGAGAGAAAGGAGGCTCAAAGCACTTGAACTGGAATAAATCTAAAGAGGTATGCACCAAGATATATTATAATCAAACTGTCCAAAATCAAAAACAAAGAATCTTGAAAGCAGCAAGGGAAAACTGGCTCATCAAGGGATCGCCCATAAAATTATTAAAGGATTTCTTAGCAGAAACATTACAGGCAAAAGGAAAGGGGATGATATATTTGAAGTGATGAAAACCTTCAAACCATAAAATAAATCAGTCACAGGGATGGAAGTACAGCATAGGGATTATAGCCAATAATATTGTAATACCTTTCTATGGTGATAGATGGTAACTACCGTACTGTGGTGAGCATTTAGTAATGTATATAGTTGTCAAGTCACTATTTTGTACACCTGAAACCAATATAATATTGTTTATCAACTATACTTACATCAAAAAAATTTTTAAACTACCAACCAAGAATAGTATATATAGCAAAATTGTCTTTTAAAAGTGAAGGAGAAAGAAAGACCTTTCCAGATAAACAAAGCTGAGGGCATTCGTCATCACTTAGACCTGCCTTGCAAGATAATAAAGAGAGTCCTTCAGGTTGAAATAAAAGGATGTCACAACAACACAAAAGTAATATAAAGCACTTTGGTAAAAGTAAACATATAAATACAGAATCCTGTAATATCATAATGGTGCATGAATCACGTTCAACTCTGGTAAAAACTTTAAAAGATCAAAGCATAAAAGTAACTATAAATATAAAACTATGTTAATGGATACAAAATATAAAAATATGTAATTTTGTGGCATCAATAACATAAAGGGGGGTTAAAAGAATAAGATTTTTATATATGGTTGAAATTAAGCTGTTGTCAGTTTAAAATAGGTTATTATAACTAGATGTTTTGTTTAATTCCCATGGTAACCACAAAGAAAATACCCATAGAAGATACACAAAAGAAAATGAAGAAGGAATCAAAGCACATAACTAAAAAAAAAATCAACAAAACATGAAGGTAGCAAGGGAGAAAAAGAGGGATAAAATAACTAAAAGACATATAGAAAACAATTAATGAAAAGATAATAGGTCCTTCCCTATCATTAGTTACTTTAAATGTAAATGGATTAAATTCTCCAATCAAAAGATACAGTGTGGCTCAAAAGATTTAAAAAGAACACGATCCAACTATATACTACCTTCAAAAGACTCACTTTAGATCTAAGAACATATGTAGGTTGAAAGTGAAAGGATGGAAAAAGATATACCATGCAAGCATTATGAACACAGAAGTCCAGACTTTCCATACAGTGTATGAATTATCAGACTTACATTGAAATTTTTGAGATTAAAACTTCCCCCAAAGAAAAGCTGACTTGAATAACCAGACAGAAGATCAATAAGGAAACAAAGAATTTGAATAATACTGTGGACCAATTAGATGTTACAGATATAAGTAGACCATTCAAATCAACACCAGAATAGATATTCTTAAGTGCATCTGGAACATTCTCAAAGATAGATCACATGTTAGACTACAAAACAAGTCTTAACCAATTTAAGAAAATGGAAATCATACAAAGTATCTTTTCTTATAATAATGAAATGTAACTAGAAATCAGTAACAAAATGAAAGCTGGGAAATTCATGGATATGTGGAAATTAAACAACACACACTTGGCAACTAAAACTGGATTATGAAGGAATAAAAAAATGAACAGAGCTCTAAATACTAAGAAGATTGAATCCATTTGATATTGAAACTTCTGAGATTGAAACTTCCTGACAAAGAAAAGCTGATTTCACTGAAGAATTCTACCAAAAATTTGAAGAATTAACACTAATCCTTCTCAAACTTCCCCCCAAAATTGAAGGAAATACTTCCAAATTCATTTTATGAGGTTGGCATTATCTTAATACTAAAATTACACATTTCAAATAAAAAACACTACTAGAAGAAAAACTACAGATCAATATTCTTGATGAATATTGATGTATTACAAAATTTAAAACAAAACACAAGTAACAGAATTCAATAGCACATTAAAAGGATTATACACCATGACCAAGTGCAATTTATCCCTGGAATGCCAGGATGGTTCAATGTGGGAAAATCAGTTGTTGCTGCTATATAATGAGGGCAAGGAAAAGTATGTCTGGAACTCGGGGATTCACTGAGGATGCCTGTGGGTACTCAATGCCCAGTGATAATCAATGCCAGTAGTTGCAGCAACTGAGCTTAACAAAAGTCTAAAAACAGGGGATTAGAAATCTCAGAAATGAGAGTCTGGGTTTTCTCACTGGCAACCTAAAAGAGCTGAGAGGAATATAGAAAGCATGACAGAGTTAAATGATTAACATGAATATGATCTGGGGACCAGCTAAAGCAAGAGAAACTGTAGCTGGTGCCACTAATTGTTTTGTTATAACTTTTTTTCCTTAGCATATTTTTTCTGGCCACAACTCTTAATCTTTCCTAACAGGATAAAGTGAACTCAAGTACAGGCGCAGCTTATTTGCAAGTCACTCTGAAACCTATTTCTGGCCATTAGAACATGTTAAGCCCAAGTAAGACAGGCTGGGAGGACCAGGGGGTAGAAGCTCTGTGAGCAGCTTCAACAAATGACAAACAGGAATTAATAGATACATACCTTCATTTTCTTGCTTTTGGGTAGGGCATCTACAAGATGTGGTTGTTTCTATGGGCCTGTGAACTAATTGCTCACAGTGATTGGCTGATTATTAACATTTTCTGTTGCCTGCATTCCCTTCCCTCTGGAATGGCCTCCCAAATAAACTTAGTACTTCAACCCATTCATGGTCTGGTTCTTAAGGGACCCAACTTAAAACGAGAGATTTTTAACTCAAGTGTACCTGAAACCAAAGCAGGGGCTCTCAAGCACTATGCTGTCCAGCAATGTCCTGTAGAATATAATCTATGGAATAATTGCTTTAGGCTTACCTGGTGATTTTTTAACTGTTAAAAATGAAGATTCCCACGCAGATGGGCCTTAAACACACTGGAGTTTGAGAATCACCTTATTAGTATTTTGGATTTCGGTTAAGATTTCCAAGGCTAAGGAGGACTTTCTTTCCACATGTAATAATTACATATACCTTAAAATCACTTAGACTGGACCTAAATGATTTTTACATTTTTATTTTGTGCATGTCTGTATGCTACTTATGCCAAATGTGTATGCTTATGGATACATTTTAGTATTTCACAGTAGGTCAGGAGTATTCAACCAGCTAAAATAAGAACATTTTCTAATCATAGAGAAACAAAATCCAAGAACAGAACAAATAGCTTGAGGCTAAGGATTTCTGATCCTTCATTTTCTATCTACCAACAATTTCCCATAAAGCCCTGAAAAGGCCAGTTAACCTCTTAGGGTCTTTGCTTCCTTATGTGTTAAATGGGACTCATAACCCTTATGACGCCAGGGCACTAAGCAGATGAATTATTTAATGTTAGATGATCTATAATCTGCCACACAATATTATTTTGAAGATGCCCATACATTATTAATTGCTGAATGCACTTATCTGACATTATTAGGATATGCAGCCTCTCACAAATTTCAGATATTCCACACACTTTTTAATAGGTGGCAATAAGCTACATGCTGTGGGATATTTTTAGCTAAAGTAATTTAATCCTAGGTGCCTCAGAGTGAAATGTTTTAGGGATGAGCCTGACTTTCACTGTGGATGATAAATATTACTGTATTTGTTGTTCAGTAGACCCTTGGCATTCAGGGATTTAATATCATAGTTTGTATTCTTTGTAAGCAACTTCAGAGGTTTATGTCAGAGAAACTGCAGTTCTGTGGTTGCATGGATCTGGGTGGTATACACTAAGCCTAGTATGTGGGAGTGGGTCACAGTAGCACCCAAGGAGGAGAGCTGGTTTCTCGTATGTGGCTCACCTTGGCACTGTTCTCTCTCGGATGTGGTAGCTGTTCTTAAATGATAAAACCTTAGTATATTTGTGAAAAACTGATCTTCTGTGAGAAATAAACCATTGCTAGTGCTGGTGGTGAAACTGAGGAAGTCTAGAAAGTCTTTATTCTTAGCCAGAAAGAAAAGATTTTTAATAAATCAAAGAGTGGAATGTTGAACTTGGCAGATTTAAATCCATGATATGATAGAGACCACCAAACAGGTATCTGGAAACCAGAAAAATCACTTCATGAAATGATTGCAGTAAGAGTCCTCACCAAATCAAAATTTTATTCACTTATTTGTGCATTTTTATCCTCAAAAAATGGCTGATCTGAGGGATTCGTTTTCAGTTTTCAATTTTACTCTGTAGCATTTTATAGGAGAGGTTATCTGTTATGGCAGTGTTCTTCTGCATTTCTTTAATCAATTTTAACAATGCTTTAGTTAATTTCTTTTGCATTTCATAGGAGAAAATCACATAATCTTCAAATGAAAAATTCACCTCTTCCTTTTTGACATTTGAACGATTAAACTCCTTATTTCATTGTATTGCATCAGCACTTCAAAAATAATGTTAAAAATACAGACACCGGACACGCTTCTACTGTTCTTAACTTCAACTGGAATATTTAGAGCTTCTCAAAGTATATTTTATAGAAAGTTGTCTTCCTTGAATAAAGAACTCTATGATAAATTAAGCTTTAGAAATCTGCCATGCTCTTTTCTCATCTTAGAGAGTCAAAGAACTTCTATATCTATTTATTAAATACATTGAGTAGCTTTATGGTTTAATACTCTATGGTTTGATTTTATTTAATTATGGGGTAAACAATCTTCTGGAGATTAAAAAAAAAAAGGAAAGAATAATTTCTAATGTCTTTTGAAGCCAACATAACCCTGCTACCACATTAAGGGGAAAAAAAATTATATTTCTATGTTTTTAATCTCACCCTTAAACAAGTTAGCAGGTATGTCATCGTTCATTGTGAGTGCAACAGCGTGAAGAAAATCTCCCACTACGAGGTCTCTAATGGTCATTATAGAATGGTAACCAAGGACTCTAACTATTTGAAATGGAGTCATAAATGGAAGCTTTCTAAAGTGGTATTATATGTGAACAATCATGTGCAAATTAATCATACATAAATTATAAATAAATTATATATAAATTATTGTACTAGAGATTGTTACCACTAAGTTTGGTTGACTACTGAGACAAAATACACCTGTTTCCTTCTGCAGAGCTCTGAATTAGTTTTGTCTAAGAATAATAAGGCAAAACGTATAAAACTTTGATCCATCTGCAAACAGTTTTCCTGGTCGAACCACGACATTTTCAGTTCTCTGCTATGAGACCGCAGTCATGCTCCATGACCCTCCACGCCACAGTCTTGTCCACCGAAGCGGCTCTGTTGTCCGAAAAGAACTGACTACATCATAAATGGTGAACTTTACAAAGTCAAACCTACCAAATACACTTATACAAATAAAAATCGCTGTCTCTTTCATAACTTGGGTGTCCATATAAAAGTTTTAAACTGTTTAAAAATTCTATGTTGCTGTTGGCTGTGATTAGTTGCATGAATGTTCTTCGTTAAGATTTGCTTGTTATGTGGGAAAGCTTTAACGTTATACATCTATTTTTTCCCCCTATGTTTAGAGACAGTCTGTACATCTTATTAATTTTCTGTCCTCCAACGATTTAAAGATTTCACCTGTAAGTCTACACTGCAGTAATTTCAGGTAACCTTTTAAATTACTTTCTATTTCAGTCATGTTTATTGGTATATTTTGATTTTCTTTAATCAATATTGGTAATGTTAATTTTCTTAAATAGTACTTTTCAGATTTAGAAAATCCAAGAAATATCTATTATTTGTGACTATAATGAAATGTACCAAACATCACATTTTTCTCTCTAAGCTTTTCCTCAGCTTGTGAAGGAAAAAGAGAGAAAGAAACAGTAGTAAAAGCAAAAGGTGAACTGAAAGAGACACACAGTGAAAGAATGGAATTTAAAAGCTTCTTTACTATTCCTTTCTACAGATTTCTTATCTTAAAAGAGGAGTTATTACCTAGGAAAGGTCAGGGCAGATAAACAAGGTGAAGGTAGACTTCCAAAGGTTTAGGCAGGCCACTGTCAACAGTTTCTGGAGCTATAAAAATAATTTATATCAACTACATCCAACTTTTGGTATAAAGATTGGGTAAAATGGTGTAAAGTTCTCTGAAATAAAATCTGATATAAATATAAAGTAGTAGTAGTATTTTATAAATTTCATGTACCAATCCTGACTTGTTCTTCTCTAGCAAATCTCCATTTTTAAATTGTGTCCTTTATTTTTTGTTGGAGAAAATAACCAAAACTATACAAGATAACTGATGGCAGGTTCTGGCTGACTAAAGAACTGTCCAAGAGAAAAAGGCCTTGTAAGATTAGCTAATACAGTCATTATTACTGGGAAAGAGTTTTAGCTAGCAATGTGATCTTCTACAGAAACTTTTTAAGAAAACATCAGCAAATAATTATATAACTTTGGAACTACTCTTGCTCTCTTTAAAAGAGTCAGTACTAAGTGTGAGAAGAGGAATAGATGTTTAGAAGATGTGAAACATTGACAAGAAACTTGCTCAAAAGAAAGAAAGGTACTGGCCTTTAGCCCAAACAGCCTATCTTCAGGTCATTAACCTCTCTTGCTATGTACCCCTCTCTCTAATCCTCCATCCATGACGGAAGCAATTTGTGGTTGTTTCTATGGGAAAAGCTGGTGGAAAAGTTACCTGATTTCTTTCCTATCTATTTTTAACTCCATTTCCCTATTGTTTTGTTACCAGTGTCCTGCTGCTGCTGGTAAAGAGAGTTTATACTTCCTGAAAGCCATCATTTTAGGCATTTCACAAAGGTCCCTAACTTCCTCTTGCTGATACAATCACTCCTGTGGGTAGCAAATAGTGTTTTAGTCATTAAGAGCATGACCTGAGAACCAAGAGGGAAAAAAAAAGGTGTATTCACTTCAAGTCCAGGGTATTAAGCCCATGGAAATAACATTCTGCATTCACTAAAATGTCCCTAGAAGTGTATTCCTCTCGAGGAAATAACCAAGTAAATGGCCATTCTCCTGGCATCTGTAGGCATCAATTTGCATAGCTAGAGAGAATGTGGAAGAGGGGGAACTGGCAGTGATCCTGTATGACTTTGTGGATTAATCTGCATATCAGATATCCAAAACTGGGGACATTACATTAAAAATGAACTTCATGAATTTCATGAGTTTATTTTGGGGAGTGTGCACAACAAGGAGAACCGTCTCATGAATGTAAAGTATTTAGATAAGCAGAGGCAACAGACATACAATGATGGCTGTGCTATGAAGATACAAATTTGATTTTCTCGTATCTTCCTTCTTCCCCACTGGGTAACCCAATTTCTTAAGATAAAATGACTGAGATGGTTCAGCGAAGACCAAGAAAATCAGGTGAATAACTAAATAACTGACCTACATTGTGAGCCACACAGAGTTACATGTCACTCGGGAAACTGGTATATGTATAATATTTAATTTACACATCACCTTGAACACTGGATCCTTCCATTCTTTATTTGCTGGAGGTATTATTATGATCACTTCTCCACTTTACAAATGCAATAAACCAACTAAGACTCAGAGATATTAAATAACTCATCCTTTGTTTTGTTACTGCTGTGCACAGATCTGGGACCCAAACCTAGATGGCCTGGCTCCAAATTCCATGCTTTCCCTGCCTTCAGCAGTCACTGTTTTGTAGGGAAGTAGGACCCGCTCATATGAGTAACAGAGTATTACGCAGAACACATAAAGGGAACACTGGGTGAGGGTCCTTACTCTCCTGACAGCCGGTGTGTTCAGGTGGCATCTTTGACCATTAGTAGCTGACTCTGAAGCAACTCTGAGATTAGCTTGAAGCATTCTTATAGACCTTATATGGTGGTATACCCATCTGAAATACTGTTTCACATGTCTGCAAAATTCATACTGATTCAGTCTGCAAGCAGCGCTTGGATTCTCATCCCATTTGTTGCCAATATACAGAGTAAAGATTCTTCAGGCTTCTTGGGTCCTGGTTGCTTCCTACCTCAAAAGGTGAACAAAACCTTGTAAACCTCTCTTTCTTATGCAGTCACTTCATGCATTTTTAATATTATTATTGAAATGCTTGAAAGAGCATTCAAATGAACTGTGTTTGGAGAATTTTATTGAGTGCTTTCTGAACTTGTGATTTAGACTTTTGGAGACACTGGCCATTTCTTAGGACCACCATTGTTCTTTCCTAAATTGTCCTGAAAGGCATAGAAATTAGCCCTAAAGCACTGAGATCACCAAAAAGGATGAACAGATTCCCTAAGTGACTCCTTCAGCCTGTTCCAAATTTCTTTTTAGGGGAGGATATAAACTCTTCTCTCCCTTATAATGAATGCCAGCTATTGAATCATGGTGTCTAAACCATGATTACAGCAGTCCTAAGAGCCTCCTGCCTGGTTCCGTTGGCTTCCTACATTAGCATATAGTTACAGGGTTTCTTTGCTCCAAGAAAAAGCCCTGACATCACTTTGCTGTCAAAAATATTTTTTTCCCTAAGTGGGAGGTCAATAGCATCTCCATAGCCCGGCTGGAAAGAAGAAATGAGATGCCAAGTGTGGTGCCCACTAATCATCTACCTTTCAGGGCCTGATGGGTCATTTTCTCTGAGGATGAAGAAGCTGACAGAAATGCTTTTAAGATGGAAAAGGGGCTTGTAAACCTGCCTGACTTATTAGTTTCTGCCTGAAGGCAATAAACATTTGTTTTCTTGATAAAGTAACCAGGTTCATATTTGAGGGGAACAAGGCTATAGCTGATATGCAATTATTGATTCTTCTCAAGAATATTACAGAGGGCTCTGTGCAGAGAAACAATGAACATTACCCCAAACCCTCTAGATTCTCTTATATAGTCTGTCAATAGCCCAAATTCCATGCTGTGAGACATTTTTTTCCTCCTATAAAATGTTGGCAAATCTATTGAGCACAGAAAATAGGTAATGGCTGTTCACTTTGATTGAGATTGGAGTACGCCAAAGCTTAGGGAACAGAATCTTTCTCATGTATCAGTAAGTCTTACTCCTGAATAGCCAAAGTCATTTGTTTGAGCTTATGTAAGCAGGTCTAGAAAGAGATGCGACTTTTGCCTTTTGTATGTGTGTGTGCATGTGTGTGTGTGTTATGTCTGAGTCTTATTAACATGCTTAGAATACTCAAATTCTTGTTTCTCAACAACAGTTTGTTCTAGTATCTACAATCTTAAAATTATAACAAAACTGTTCTTTTATTCATTCACTTATTCAACAAAACTTCCTGAGTATCTCTATATGCCAGACACTCTTTTAGGTACTTAAGGAAAAAATTAGGAAACAAAATGACCCCTCTCCTCCTGGAAATTTATATTCCAGACAATAAATAACAAGCACAGTAAATAAGGAGATGGCCTACTGTGGTGGGGGAAATGAACAGAGGAATGAAAATGAGGAAAGCCAGAGAGAGGCTGTGGGTGGGTGACACCTGAATTTTAAAGAGTGATCAGGATTAAGATTCACTGAGAAGGTGACATCTGAGCAAAGCCCTGATGGGTAAGAGAGCTGTCCATACAGACACTTACGGGATAACTCTCTAGGGAGAAGGGAAAGCCAATGCAAAGGCTAGGAGGCATGGCACCAAGGAAGTCAGCATGCCTGGAGGAGCAACAGAGCGGGAAAGCAGTGCAAGGCAACGTCAGAGAAGACTGGGAGGGAGGGCAGAAGGACAGATTATGTGGACCCTATGGCTGTTGTGAGAACTTCGGCTTGTCCTCAGAGAAATGGAGTCTTTTACAGGGTATTGAGCAATGGAGCCATATGATCTGACTTCCATTTAAAAGGATCACTCTGTCTGCTTTGTCTGTGGATGTTGAGCAGCAAATGCATAATCAAGGAGCTGTTTTGGGAGACTACTGCAACAGTTCAGGCAAGAGGGTATGAAAAGGGTGGTAGCAGAAGAGGTGGTGAGAGGTGTGTCACTCTGAATACATTTTCACAAGTCAATAGGATTTCATGGTGTGCTGGATGTGAGGTATAAAAGAAAGACTCAGGGATGACTTCAAGATTTTTGGCCCAAGCAACAGGAAAGGATGGAGATGCAGCCACTGAGATGGGGAAAACTGTGTGTGAAATAAGTTTGGGGAAGAATATCATAAACTCAGTCTTGAACATATATGTTTCAAATGCCTATTAGATACCCCAGTGGAGAGCTTATGCAGGCAGCTGGATTTATGAGTATGGATTTCAGATGAAAGATTGAGTGAAGATATAAATTTGATAAAAGTTTTAAGTATCTTTAAAGTCATATTATTGGGGAACATCATCAAAGGAGTAAATGTAGATAAAGGACTAAAGAGTGAATCTTGGAACATGCCAAAGATAAGAAGAACATGTCAGACATAAGAAGAACCAGCAAAATCAAGACAAAAAGGAAAAACAAGACAGTGTGCTGTTCTAATTCATAACAAGGAGGAGGAAGTTAATAAACATTAGAAATGCCAGGAAAAGTAAGGTGGAAACTGGAAACGACCACTGGATTTCACAATGTAAATCTCCTTGGAGACCTTGAACAGAAAGAAGAATACAGTTGGTGACAACAGGTGTGGAAAACTTGGGTAATTTCCTTGCAATTAAGTACAAAATTGGAGCAGACACTGTAAGGGAAATGGAATGAGTTTTCTGTTTGTGAAGATAAGAGAAATAAGGATGTTTGAGTATCATGCTGATGGAAACCAGGAATGAGGGGAAAAAAATAATGATGCAGAAGAGAGTAGTCCCAAAGCAATGCCCTTGGGTGATCCAGAGTAGATGGGATGTGGTACATGGTACACTGGATGGACTGGTCTGAACGGGAGCACAGATATTCCATCTGTGGGTATAGGTGGAAGACAGGGTAGGTAGGTGGGGCAGAGGTGGAGAGCTGGGCAGATTCGATAATGAGAGTCATTATAATGCTTCTATTTTCTCAGTGAGGTAAGAAGCAAGGTCAGCAGGTGAAAATGGATGGGGAGGAATTTTTAAAGGTTTGAAGAAAGGAGAGGGTGGGAAATAGTTGTTTATGCCCTTGATACACAAAGTGAGGTCCTCAGACCAGCAGCATTAACATCACCTGGGAGGATGTTAGAAACGCAGAATTTCAGGACTACTGCATCAAAAACTGCATTTCGAACAGGATCCCCAAGCATTTCATATGCACATTAAAGTCTGAGAAGCTCCAATCTTGGCAGTACATCACAGTAGAAAGAGCATAAAAAGCATGAGCTTTTGAAGCAAATCAATTCAATTCCAACTCTGCTATTTAAATATCATGTGATTCTCAGAAGAGTATTTCACCTCTATGTAAATGTTTCCTCATCTATAAACCGGGAGAACTATTACTATTAGCATATTAGTAGTAGGTGTATTAACAACAGGTAACATTCCCAGAGTGCTGTATCAGTCAGGGTCTCGGCAGGGAACACAATTCACTTAAGATGGTTTCTGTAAGTGGTTTCCAACTCTGGTGTCATTACCTGCCAGTGTTTAAACAACACGAATGCCTAGGCCTCCCCCCAGGCTTGCCGCATCAATCTCTGGGGACAGAGGCCCAGGCATTGGTAGTTTTCAAAAGCTCCCTTAGTGATGATAATATACAGAAGGATTTGAGAACCACTGTTTTAAGAGAATAGATTTGAATGAAGGGACTACTTACAGAGATCTGGGCAGAGTTAAGGAAATAAAAATGGGATGTGGAAGCACTCAGGGCTCATAACAGAAGGGAGGCATTAATCTTCCTGGGCTGGAGGGACAAAACCAGCAAACACTGACTGCAGCAGTGGAGGGACAGCCACCTAGTGGAGTTCAGTAATGGAGGGGCTGCATTGAGCCAGAGAAGTAAGCAGAAGGGTGCAGAAAGGAAATTCACCGTCCTCTCTCTCCACCTACCTTCTGGTTCCCTGAATGTGGATAAAATGAGAGTTCCTGTGGCCAGGATTCTCACCTGGCCCTGGTTGATTGGTTCACTGCATACCTATGGGCAATACATGGCTGTTGACTCTATATAAAGAGCTCTGCCCAGTGCTCTGCGCATGGCACAGTGATAAGGCTGCAAGGCTGCAGGAGAGCAGAGCAGAGGCTGGAGTGGCGGCAGCGCCGAGGACAGAGGCCCAGAGGATGGCTGTGCAGGACGGCTGTGCAGAGAGGCCCAGAGGACGGCTGTGCACATAGAGGAGCCCAGAGGCAGAGACAGACTTGCTGCATACAGACTCGCTTTGAGTGAACACGATTTTAGTGACTGATCTACCACCTGGAAATAAAGTTGGGTTATAACCCTTTCACCCCAAGAACATTTTGCTGTCAATTTCTTTGGTCACATTGAATCCATAGCAAACTTGCCTGGGGCTGAAACCCATTGGCAAGACACTGACACTTCCCCCCATTGGCTGGCCCCAAACTGAAGCAGGCTAGCAAGGGAACCCGGGTGATGTAGTCCCCACACAGGCCCCCTTTTCTGGGAAGGAAGCAGGAGAGAAAAGATGGGAGAATGACTATGGGATGAGGGAGGGTTGCTGAGGGGTCAAACGGAGACTAATCAGCACAAGCACTTCTTATGGTTAGGCTCTCTTCCAAGTGCTTTACATGTATTAACATTTTAGTAAATGGCTTCATTCTTTTTCATTAAAAGCTAGTACTTTTTTATTGAACAAGGATATGTTCCAAGTCAATTAATTATTAGAGACAGTTAAATATTTCAAAGTTTTCAGATGCACGATCAGCAGAAGAGTGCTTCAAGTTGTTCTTTCATAGCAAGGCTAAGAGCCCAGAACTCAGCACGCACATTCTCTAGGCCAGCTGTGTGCGCTGGTTCTTGATAATTGGTCAGGTGTGGGAGTACAATCTGGGTAAGGAAACAACCGGCCTTTATCCTAATGACCCAGCCTTCTAATTTGTCTTAGGAAAATGTGATACTGAAATACATAGTGGGCCCCCAAGTTACAGATCCTGTCAGAATCTAAGACAAGAAATACATGAAAAAATCTACAAGGCCAACTATATTTATAAGTTCTTTGTTCTCTGTTGTAAGATATATTTCGATATAATTAACAACAGTTCCAAGAAAACAGGCAGAAGAGGACACCTGGCTGGAAAGGGGCAGACAGATGAAGAATCCCATCTGGCAAAGACAGAGCACAGAAGATAATCTAGGTCACATTTTAGAGCTATTGATGAAAAGCTAACCAATAATATTTAAAAGATTTCCTACTGAGAGGGAGGAGATCTATACCAGAGTTGCTGACTCTGATGGATCATAGTGGATGGGAAATAAGCAACACTAGAACAGATATTATGTCAGACAAGGCTCATCTCTGGCAACATGCACTATGCTCTGTAGTGATCCCATTCAACCCATGGATCAAAAAGAGAACCAGGGAACTGAGATTGGGATTGAGCTCTCAGGATGGGGCAGAGCTAACCCACTGGTCAGAGAGAACACAAATACAGTCTGTGAAGAGCACTTCTCTGGACCCAGTTATCCAGCATTTTGCTTCCTCTGACTCCATTCATCATTGTCTTACCAGGGCTCTTAGCAACCTATTGCCTTTCAGATGTGTTGTAAAGCATTGCTTTTGAAAAATGTGCTCTGAGGGAGAGATCATACTTCTGTAGAACGATCTCCTTGTATATCTGTTTGTCCAATGCAAGTTTCCCAGATGCCTAATTAGAATTTCATTCCAAAACCTAGCTTTCAGAACATATCGAGCAAATCCTCTTAAAGGGGTTAATTGGCATATCATTTTGTTAGAGATTTCTAGAGGAATGTAGAGTCTTCTAGATTCACAGTCTTTTCCTAATACTGGAATTCAAGCACTGTGACAAGTCCACAGGAGAGAGAAATTATTCTCAAAGCCCACCATACCCAAAACTGCATAGGCTGCTTACACGTCCAAATACTCTACCAAAGAGTTCAAGAAGACTGTGTCTTAGCACTGGGGATATTCATTTAACATGCACTATAATCCCAGCTGACACTTTGTAATGAGTTTACTGCTGCTGAGGAGTTAAAGCTCCCCCACCTCAATAAGCATAAACTTGAGTGTCAAAAATGAAGCACAGTCAGTCCTGATGCTTAAACGGCCTGTATCGATTCTCTGGCAGTCTAACTACTGTAGTCTGGTGCCAGTCCTTTAATTTGTGCCCTGAAGTGTACAGCCTCACTTGATTTAGATGTCAGAATGAGGCAGTATGTCGGTTTTAGAAATCAACTAAAACATTCTAGAGAATTGGTCTGGACATCTTCACCTTGCATTACAAAAATCATTGAGAGCTCTCACATAAACAAGGGGCTAAATAATATTATTCCCATAGACTTTTTTTGAGTGTGTTTTATCAAAGGAAATGTCCTCAGAGTCAAAGCTTGCTGTGTTTTGTGCTTTATCTGTACAGCAAATTCCATTTAGAGAAATTTAATGCCAAAGCTGTAAGATCTGCATTCCTGGAGGATGACTATTTAGGGCATTGTCTCCAAATATGAAGTAAACACACACTCAGAATGTTTGCATGAAGCTCTTTCAATGGCAAAGATATGCTTACTATTCTTAGGAGTCAAAGGATGCAGACACCTTGAAGATGCTGGCCACAGCATCTACAAACCATCACTGTGTTCCTAGCTGTATTTTCTACTTCAGAGAAATTATCTATCATTTCCAGTGGCATCGAAGATGGGGGCTGAAAAACTAGCAGCATGGAGGTGAGCCAAATTTCTACTTAACATTGGCAAAACACAAGAAAAGCTAATTGTCTCCTTCAAACTTAAAGTGAAAAATTCAAATACTTTGAATTATAATCTAGACTTCAGACACTTTTAAGAGCTAGAAGAGACTTAAAGACCAACTACTCTTTATGGCAAAAGAGACAAAACTACAAAAAATGTTAAGTGATTTGTCCAAAACAAAGAACTTGCCAAGAGGTATGAAAAGGACTAGAATTCAAGGCCTATTCCCCAAAATTATTTCTCTAGTGGATCACCTTTTTGCTAGAATGGTGTAGATTTATTTTAATCTTGCAATTTCCAGGGAAGGGCTCTTTACTTCCTTTCTATTGAAGTTGGATATTGTTACGGAGACAACTTTGATGTTCTGAAAAAGTCATTAGCAAATAATTCTTCAGATTTCCTGTCCTTACAAAGCACTCTTTCCCAAATTTCTCAGTCTATGGGTTTCTTTCAATTTTCTTGAGGCGTGAGGTATTTCATTAACTGTTCTTAACTCTAAAATATGTAATCACATACAGTGGCATATAAATATGTAGTGTTAGCATACAGTGGCATAGAAATATGTAGTGTTGGTTTTAATCCATTTTTGTGGTAGTCAGCAGACACATAACAAGAAAACCAGCAGCTGCTACAACTGCTCTGGTGATCTGGAGGCTTTCCAAAATAGAATAATGAGTATTAGAAATGGGCTTTCCTTGGTTAAAGTAATGGCTAATCAACTAGCATAACAGGTGCCAGAAATTAAGTTCTCCATAGTGAAATTTGTGGTTGTCAAGATTCATGGTTAGGCCCAAATATTTTAGAGTCCCTCCACACTTTCATGAAAAGGGTACAGGAATCTAGCAGATTCTTCAGACTTACCCTTAATAATGGCACCTGAGGCTGCATTCCTGAGATTTTGTGTCCAGCTGATAGTCCAAAGGATTATAAGCCCATCTGCATCTTGCTTCAGAATTCTTCCATGGACCTCACATAAATCTGTCACTCAGACTGGGTTAGGGCATCTAAAAGAAGAGGGAATACAGATGACCAAAGGTCTTGGTTTGCTCAAGACAGGAGTTTCCTGGACTTGGACTTCAATGCTAACCCTGGACGGTCCTTAGCAAATTGGGACAGTTGGTCACCCTACTTACTGTGCAGTTCTATGAACCATTAGGTGCCTGTAAGCTAATGATCTGTGTGTCAGAATCCAGTGTAACACTTGTTTTAATAATTGTCTGATAAATTTGTTGTGGAAAAACCTATAGTGCTCACCTATTCCTAACTATTGGTGCAATCAATATCTATTTTTTAAAAACCTGTTTTGTAGCCAAACTGACTTAGATGCACATAAAATATGTGGAGAGTGAGGGAAACACATTTTCACATCATACTGGTCTGGCTATTTGTGTATCCAAATATCCAGAGAGTTGTATAAGTAAACCTTACACACAATAGAGTTATATAAGTAAACCTTACACACCCAAATCTGAACACAAGTGCAAAAGAAAACATAACCATAAATAGAGAATATAAGCAGACAATACATAAACACTTATCAACCATAAATTATCTTATGATCCTGTGGTTAATGGCCATCAAAATCTTAACTCTAGTTTATATTATATAAATTTGCAAAGGGAGAAAACTTCAAGGATCCTCCAAGCAAGGACTTAAGAATTGTTCAAAATGACTCAAAACAAAGAAGAGCAATAATTGCTTAATTTCTTATAACACAAATGATCTCCCTCTTATATGTAATAAAAACATACAATTTGCCTTGCCGTTTTCCTTTAACAGTAGATTATTTGCTTCGTTTCTGTAACTTCCACAGGAATTTTAGAGAAAGGCAAAAACATGTCCTACAAGGAGTAAATTTTCAAAAAATTATGCTTCTTTTAAGGCGTCATTGGCTGAACCTGGAGAATTAGTCACTTTAAACCCTGGATAATTTGTGTCCTAATGCAAAAGCATCACTTACTAGCACTTACCTGAATTTCTGCATTTTAATCCAGCATGGCCTGATTTGCTCACTCTTTGATGGACTGAAGCTATTTCCAGTCATCTAGAGGGTCCTTTTGTTTGCCTGGATTTTTCACAACTTCATTAGCATAGTACTAAGTGTGAAACGCTTAGGCCCAGTGAAGTTGCAGGACTTCTGTTTCAACTCAGTGCTACCAAAATTATTAGAGAGAGGCTATCAGGCTAAAAGTTTTATATACCCTGAAAGGCAGAACAGCTGCAGCCACTCTACTTGCAAATTAAAATCCTAGCTGTGAATTTCAACCAATTAGATGCATTTAGCTAATTGTCTCTACATTTCATTACTGAAGAGTCACCAACTTAGCATATTTCTGGCATTTTCAGACTCAAAAGTATCTTTTTAATAGGTACCTGCTGGGGCCAGACTATTTTTTCAGACTCTTTTGCTAAGTAGGTCATGATAAGACCTGGATGACCTTCCATCTCATTATGGGGCTTTTTATCCATCTATACTCAGAAAAGCAAAAGTTAACGCCTGAGCCACTAATCCAATCTCTTTTCTTATAAGATTGTGTGATACATCCACTCCCAGCCTCACCACAAGATCATAGTCTGCATTTTTCACATGATCGTCTCATTTCGTCAATTCATTCGGGCTTTTGAAAATGAAAGAAGAAAGAATTCTCTGGGAGTTTCAGACTCAGTCTCATAGGGCTTCTGACCTCAGAAAAAGCAAGTAGGGTAAGAGGTGAAATCAGGAATTACCAGTCAGTGATGGAGTTGGTGTGGGGAAGTTGGGGTTCCTATGGCCAGGATCCTCACTGAACTTAAACCACCTGATGATGTAACTGGCCTGTTGCTAGGCTACTGCTTCCACACCTTTAGGCAATAAGCTATTCTTGTGCTATATAGAGAGCTTGGCCCAGTGCTGTGGAAGGAGACAGAGACACTAGTGCTCGACCTACCACCAGAAGAACAAGCCGCGTAATAAACCTTTTCACCCCAAAGAACGTTTTGCTGTCAATTTCTTTGGTCACATTGAATCCATAGCGAACTTGCCTGGGTTGAAACCTATTGGCAAGACAGTTTGGAAAGTTTCTTTCAAGAGAGAGAACCCTGGAGCAGTGAGAGCTATCTTACCCAGTTGTCTACACTTTTAGTATGGGTCTTAGTGGCAAATCAGGGAAATAACCCAGGCTTCTGAGGGCTTCTCAGGTGGAGATATGAAGTGACATGCTTGGCAAGAGATGGGAGGGAAATGGCCCCACCACACACAGTTTTCCTACCTCCCTAATTCTCAGCAACAAGACAGAGCCAGCACCACCCATGGCTGCGTGTGTACAACATACCACCTCTTCTTCCATGCACACTCCTCAAGATATTTATTTTCTTCTTATCAGCTTCCTGGGATGTTCAGTTTAACCAGGTTTCACTGGGTTTTAAGTATGGGGTGAGACATATCACTCAGTGTGACTTGCTTCGAGCTCCTCATCTAGACATGACACTTTCTGACTTTTGATTTATTGAGACCAAAAAAAAAAAAAAGGCCAGCCACCCCCCATTTCAGAAAGATTACCTTGTTCTTTATGTTGTCAACTCACTAATGCATACCAGGTAGAAATATGAATCCTCCATCAATCAAATAACTGCTTTTCATTTCCTGGGTCGTTCAACTCTGGAGGGCTTCACTAAGCTGAGAACTCTATATAAGTACACTACCAGGTGGATGTTCCGAGATCTAATTTAATAACACTCAAATATCATTTTGAACAAGCAGAACTGAGTAGGTCAAGGGTTACTCTAACTTGGAGAATGCATTCTTTTGTGAGTTCGGCAAGGAGTGCTTTCTTGGGGGGATGTTCATTAACAACTTATGAATCATAATGGACTCAACCACACACCAGCATGGCTGCCAGCTTTAAACACCCAGGGTCCTCCACAGCACATTAGCCTGCGAAGCACAGAGCCTGCTGCTTTTGTGGTGGCCTCCTGAGGCCTGGGATGCAGAAAACCTGACTTTTTATTCCATGATATGGTTCATCCTAACATGTTGACTGTCCCCTACAGGATCTGGAGAACACAGCATCCTGTCTCCATCCCAGAGGCCAGGTGGGCCTAGCTCCCACACTGGATGTGCCAGGGGCTGAGCTTTTATCTGAAAACCACTATGGATGGCCTGGCTTCATGCAGAGCCTGGGAGAGAAGGGCATCACATTTTTTCATAGGCCACTCAGTTTATTTTACAGACTCCTCAAAAGATGAGTATTATGATATACCAATTGTTTCTCCACGGTTTGAAGAATCATGAAATATATGCCATAAGCCCCAGCCACTTCTGAGCCCTGCATCAGCTCCAAATATAAAAGCCATCTTCGTCATCCTTCTCAGAAAAGCCTTTCTCTGCTAGTGGTGAAAGACAGAAGACAGGGTGCCTACACTGACTATATTAAAACATAAGCTGCATCTCCCATGTTATTGATAACTTTTCTTCTTAGAAGGAGTATCTCATGCTCCATCTCATGCTCCATCCTTCATTCTTAAAAATCCCACCAATTGGAATAACTTGATACTTTGTCATGTGTTTGGATTTTCTTTAAGTCCATCAGAAATAAAAGTAGGGGTGTCCTCCTGATTCCCATCCCATTTAAAGAAAATTCAATATGCAAAAATTAAACTGATTAGTTTGAGAGTTGTTATTCATTGTTAAAAAGGGTTTCTTTATTTTTCAAGAAAGTCTCTGTGTAAGATTATTTTATGTATCCAGTTCCTTTAGTGTGATTTTTAAAGTTCCACTTAAAAAATTCAGTATCTATAAAGTGTCTCAGGAACATGTCTATTATTTATGTTTCGATACAACTGGAATGATATTTCTCTGAACTTGATGGCTCAACCAAGCAATGGTACAACCAAAATAAAGCAGAAGCAAAGTATTTCCTCATTTCTGGGTTCTGTGCTCTTAAGTTAAATGTGGCCTTCCCAGTGTCAGGGAAGAACATTGATAAACATGAAGGAATTAATGGTTTGCCAGGCAATGCAACAGAGGCCAACGGAATGGTGACCAAACAGAGCAAAAAGAGAAAAATCTCTTTTTCAATGTCTTTGATGAATTTGCTCTGGACTTCTGAATACAAGTCTGGCACACTGATGACAAAACAACACAGATTAACTCAAGGGAGTTAAAACAACAGGAACATGTATGATTAGAAAGTGGGAGAGTGATTTATGGGCAAAGACCCACAGAACTAAATACTGTCCATACAGGTTACTCAAGCAAGAGTCCAGGCTTGGAAGTGACAGCTCAGTAATTGAAGAATGCAGGAGGGAGAAGAATCTTTTAAGGGGATAGGAAAAAGGTTAAGTAGGGGCAATGGAACGGAATAAAATGCCCTTGTTTATGTATTTAAAAACCCTTGGAGACAATCTTCTGAATTCCAAATTAGCTGAGTCATCACAGTGGTCCCTTAAACTTAAAAAAGATCAAAATGCCTAGCCATAAACCCTTGAAATGATTGTGTTTATAGCTCAGAGAGGAAAAAGTAGAGAATAAAAATTCTGTTTAGATGTTGAGAAAATCTTTCCACTTCCAGATGGTGAGAAATATTAGATCATGAAGAAGGTCCCTGAGGGAATTGACAGACATCACCGTGAAGCTCTTAAAAATCACACTCCCCAAAGCAATAGAAAATGCAGCAGGGAGAGAATGCCTGTATTAAGAAAGAGCTGAAAACAGGGAGTAATATCCATCATCCCTTCCTTCCTCCAAACTATCAGTCCTCTCTGTTCCTCATAGCGGCACCGTTTCCCCAGACACCAGGTTATTCTGCACAGGTGAGCCAGTTGCCAGCTCCACTTTCATGCGGTGCATTTTTTGACAGTTTCTTCACTTCCATTATTACCATTTTCAGGTCACCCATTACCTTTCATAGAGACAACTCATAGGAAGCCCAAATTCTGTTTCTGTCTCCTGTATCTCATCTTCCTGCCTAATTTTCACATCATTATCAGATTTATTCTCATAAATCACAACTCTGATTATGTCAAAAACCGTTTTTCTTAATAGAAACATTCTAGCTAATAATCATGAAGGTATGATGGGGCATCACTGCTTGGCAATCCTTAATGAAACAATGTATGTAGGTATAGATCATTGGATACCTAAAATCATTAATGTGCTAAAAAGAAGCTTCATAATGAAAGCTTCAGGATGACAATATCTGAACCCATTGATCAATCTTAACCTCACAAAAAAGAGACAAATAGTATACATCCTAATGGAAGTAACAATTTATAAGGATTTCTTGCCAATTAATCAGAACTGAATCTAATCAAATAACTAGATATAACTATTAAGTAGTTTACAGAAAATAGAGGGGACAGAGAACTATGTTAAACAAAATCCTGGTGGCAGAGTCAGTAAAATCTGGAATATGGAAAAATTTAAGGGATCAATGGCAGTTTCTTCAACAAATATGAGGTAAAGGAAAAAAAGTAGAAATAGAAGAAGATGAATGCATAAATTCAATGAGACTTTGGAAAAATATCAACCAAATGCATGTGTGGACCTAACTTACATTCTGGTGCAAACACTACCTACAGACATGGTTACAGGTTCATTGGTAACATTTAAATCCTGACAGGGTACTTGATGACATGAAGGGATTCTGGTAAATTATAGGGGCAGAGGTGGGATTCAGTAATGTTACGGGTTTTTTTCAAGAATTAGTTTTTATAGATACCCACTGAGGCATAACATATTAGGAAAAATTAAATACATACAAGATTTGCTTCAAAAATCATCAAGAAGGAAGGAGGAAGTGGGTGTGCATTCAGATGAAAGAAAACTGACATGAGTGACAATCATTAAAAGCTCAGTGATGGATTTCACATACTATCTTTTCAGTATTATAAATGTTTGAAATATTCCACAACAAAAACCTTTTTAAAAAGAAATTTAGTACACCAGTTTTGTTGCACCAAAACACCCAAGGTAACTTACTGGACAGAGAAAAATAGAAAGCATTCAGAAGATGGGCTGTTTAAGCACGGCAAGTATTTGTTTTGCTCCTTCCAGGTGGTGATACATTTTTACATTTGCTGACTCTCTAGATTTTCCCCCCAACTTACTATTAGTTTTGTGGTTTTGTTTTTTCCTCAATCACACACAGCTCCTAAGTTATTCACTATTTAGTGGCAGCAATGACTGGGAATGTGGTTTTATGGCCTGGCCATTTGGTGATTTCTGTTGGGTGGATGATATAGAATTTTTCACTGTCAGAGGAGAAACCGTCTAATCTGTTAGTCATTTTTTTGTTTGTCGATTTGTGAGCTCAGATCAAGAATTTTGTGTCCACTGAGGAAGAGAAAAACTCTCTGAAATCTGGACAGAAATTTTTTGTGTTTCTGTGTTTACTTTGACCTGTGGCTGGTTGAAGTAATAAGCTCTCTCTATGTGATTCAGGAATAACTTTATTTAATTCTTGTTGCTGAGTATGAAATGTTTTCCTACCTCCAAAGGGTTTAATAAATTAGATTATAATGTATCTTGAATTAAAAGAATTCTGTTCATATTGATTCATAGAGATATTCCCAAAATATATGGAAAATGAGGAAAATTGAACTTAGGAAATTTTAAATGTGCTGAGCTTTTTAAGAAGAAAATTCTTACAGAAGCCACCAGTTAAATATTTTTATATAAGAATACAAGTACACATAGTTAAGAGGAATCCCTGGTTTAATAATTCATGTTTAAGAAAGAAAAACAAATCAGTTATACATCTTTCCCCAAATTTTATCAGCATGGAATACAACAGTACATTTTGTTTTTATAAGATGATAAGCTCATTTTCTCATGAAGAAATTAGTCTGAACTTTTCAAATATTTTATATTGGATTATTTATCAGGAAAAAGCTAATGTTGCTCCTACATAACACTTAAGACTATAAAAATATTAATTTATATTCAATTATTTTGAGTTTTTATTCTAAAAACCTTTTTATATCACTGGTAATCATATTTTATAGTGTATCAGATATATCCAAGACCCTTAGGTAACTAAAAATCTTGGACAAATATTAAATTGAACTAATTAATGAATAATCACCAGACAGATAATTTTTAAGTATGACTGCATTTTAAAGCATAGATGATTAAGCATACTTTAAAAGTGTATATACCTTTGCTTCTATGTTTACATGCTATGGAATACCTATCTATATATTTTTGGGTCACACTAACAAACATGTTTAGTTCTTCCACTGTAAGAATGTGTAGAAATTAAGTGAGTAGCTGTAGGAAGTTGTGCTATGTGTGTTCATTAGCTTTGCCAGTCTGCTAAAATAATTGTATATGACAAATAGTTCTTAATTATTTACCTCCCAGTTTTCTCTGTGAAATATGTTAGTTACTTTGATAAAGTTATAATTGCTATGAGTTTTGAGGCTATATGGTGGCAGAGAAGTATGAATATGTAGGCAAACAGACTGTGTTTTTGTGTATCAAGATATAAAAGGTTTGTCTTAAAGTGTCTGGTTGTTCCAAAAATCAAAACCTGAAGGGGATAGTGAAAGACTGCATGGACATAGAAAAGTGGAGAAGGTTTGCAGAAAAGATATTTTTATTTCCCTTGCTTTGTAATATCTGAGCAATAAAATGTGCTAAAATTCTTATGAAAATTGGTTCAGTTTTGATAGGTTTACCAATAAGAAAAATTTTCTTTGTATTCTTTACTGCCAAATATTATGTTTATGAAAAACTAGAATTTGATTTTCTATTAAAATAATAAAGTTGTTTTAGAGCTCTTCACAAATGTTTTACTCTTTACTTTCTGTGCGATCTGCCCAGCCAGTATAGATACCATATCTTACCATAGTCTCCTTTGAACATACTGACAAAAATTATAAGATGAGCTTTATCTAAGTTTTCTACCCTCATCTAGCTTTCATATTTACATATTTTTGCATAGTGACCCAGTATCACCAAATGAAGTACTCATTAAATAGAAAAGAAATAAAAACAAGCTAAAGTGATGAATTTAAGTAGAAAAAGCAACAGAAGTGGCAAGAGTCATTTTTTCTCTCTCCCATTTAGGTATGAAGCTATAGTTGGTAGTCTTGGGAAAGACATAAAAAAATAATCATTACATATGAAGAGAACCTATTTGAGTTTTGAAAGAGTTTAAAAAATAATAGAACAAAATGCTGTATAGTCCTTTATTTTTTTAGTCAATATGTATGTTAAAGCATTGCTTCAAATGTTTATCTCCATACTTATGGAAAGTCAAGAGAAGGCCCTTTGCAGTGTTATGAGGGGCTGCATTCATAATTAACCCCAAGTATTATCACACATTCATAATTAACCCCAAGTACTATCCCCAACATTATATAGCGTACAACATAGATCATAAATTCTCCATAATAGTCTGTTGTTGTACTGAGATTTCCTGATGTAAGTTACAGGCAAAGATTTTTATAGAAAAAGAAAAATAAATGAAAATGAACCCAATATTTTCATAGTGATTAAGTCAGTATTATTCCAAATTTCTAAAACACACACATCAGACTAGTTATATCAAAGTCACAGCCAATATTATAAACGTTTGTTTTGATAAATACAAGCTTTTTACAATACGTTGCAACCTATTTGCCATACTAGACTCCTGAAATGATCAGGTGACCAATGACCAAGAACAAAACATGTTTCATTGAGACCTGGAGACATCCTGAAGATTCTCCTCAACCACTTATTTCATAGAAAAGAAAAATGTGAGACAGAAAAATTAGGTGACTTATCCAAGGCTTCATAGCAGTTTTTAATAAATTCTAAGCACTGCTCATTTTATCTAGCCAAATACCAGAGAGGGAATTATTCAAATTTTTGGAGATTGTTTTATTTTTTTGTTTTTAGAAATTAAAAAGATGTGACAACCATCTCTATTTCTCATACTTCATGATTAGCAATTATCAACATTTTTTTCCTATTTGCTTCTAGTCCGTTTTACTTTAATACAATTAAAACTTACTGGAAAAAAGCGACGCTGTTATATATTATCCCAGGTACTATTTGCTGCTTGCTTCTCTTGGGGTAACCAGCGTAGTGGGTTTGAGATGTAAACTTCTAGTCTAGCACTGTCCGCTAGAAATAAGATGTGAGCCACATATGTAATTTTTCATGTCTAACAGCCACATTTAAAAAACACATAATATATACCACAGGTAGAATTAATTTCAATACATTTTAAATTACCAAATATATCCAAAATTTCATTTCAACAGGTAATCACCATAAAAAAAGTGTGCTATTTTTACTTTTTTTTAATACTAAATCTTCAAAACAATGTATAGTTTGCACTTATAGCATCTCTCAATTTGGATTAACTGCATTTGAAGTGCTCACTTCCCATATGTGGCTAGTGGCCAGGAATTGAGTAGCCCAATTCTCATCCATTTTTTTAAATAGCATATACATGTAAATATATATATGTATGCATTCACAATATATAGAATTATTTCTGAACTGTGAGTTTAAATTTATATAAGTGATACACTGATGGCATCATTCTCTACTTTTCTTTGTTAAACATTATAAATTTAAGTATATATAAATTATAAACAGTATATATTTAAAATGCCATATTGTATTACATTGCATGAATATAAAATATTTATCCATTCCCCCGTTGACATAAATTTAGGTTGTTTTCAATCTTTTACTTTTTATGGATAAATATGCAATGAACATCACTGTACCTGTCTACAACCTCCTAATTTTACTGACTAGGACAGAGATGCTGAGAGAAACTAAGTAACTTTCCCAATGTCACAAAGGCATATGACTATATAATTGCCGGCCTTACAGAACTTACAGGATAAGAGATTTTCCTTTGGGAGGCAATGTAATCAACATCACTTGAGAGGGCAGGTGAAATAGGTGAAGAGGATAAAGAGGTACAAACTTCCAGTTATAAAATAAACAAGTCACAGGGCTTTAAAGTACAGCATGGGGAATACAGCCAATCATAATGTAATCACTTTGTACAGTAACAGAAGGTAATTACATTTAACAT
Organism: Smutsia gigantea; assembly: GCA_032199065.1. Taxonomy (NCBI): domain Eukaryota; kingdom Metazoa; phylum Chordata; class Mammalia; order Pholidota; family Manidae; genus Smutsia; species Smutsia gigantea. Next base: position 53,296 of record JAVSCE010020963.1, read on the forward strand.
GGTGAAAGTTTTCTAATATATATATTTGTTCAATCACTATGCTGTACACTTGAAACTAATACTGCATATCAACTACACTTTAATCAAAAAAATGAAAACTCTGAAAAAAATCACTTGCATAACTTTTCCAAATTACACAGCTCTGCCCCATCATACCTACTCCAACCCCTAAACCCCCAAGCCAGTTGAGAAGGTGAGGGGGTAACAATGTTGAACTTTATATTCTCAGAAATGACTAACCACACAAGGACCACAGTGCCCTTGCATATTCCAATATAATAATGTCCTCCTTCGTGAATCCCATAAGACTTACTATCCATCCTTCTTCATGACTCCCTCATTTACTTGTCTCTACAAAAGCCCAGATTTTCTCCTTCATCTATGAGATGTTCCTTATTAATGAATGTTACCCCTACTGTAATAGCCTGAAAAAAACTGTGTCCTGAATTTTGTAGTTTGTCTTTCATAGTTGAGGTGCCATGACTTGGCCAGGCTTGCACCCTGCTTCCAGATTCCATTTATTAAATTGAGGACAAGAGGCCTCTGGGAGCCCAGTGGGCTCTGTTCTTGACTGGCAGTCTGGGCGCCAGCAGGGTCTGCCTCTCCTGCCTTGATCTGCACTCCTGTTCACTGGCAGCATGGCAAGGATTTGACTTTGATTACTTTTGAATGCCCAATTCGTGGCTGTGGTTTCATGGTCTGACCATTTGGTGGTCTCTATAAACAGATTAATGATTTATAGAGACCTTTCTGTAGAGTGAGAGACAAGAGATAACCTGGTTAGTTAGACGTTTCTGTTTGTCTAACTATCTATATTGAGCTCAAATAAATTAAAGATTCATACCTGCTGTGAAGAGAACAGCTCTTTGATATGGACCACTGAGTTTTGTAATTATGTGTTTATGCTTTCATGGCTGAAATTATTGAATTAAAGCTATAAGGTCTCTCTATGACTGCATGATTATGCATCTGTAATTCAGAAAGGCTTTTATCTCTCATTGCCTCAGTGTATACTATTTCTGTACCTCAAATGGTATTACTAAATTAAATTATAATATTTCTTAAAGGATTCTATTCTGATAGCTTAATGATAAATTAGCACTTATATAAATTGAATATCCCTAAAATTCCCAGAAATTAAGGAAGTTGAATCTCAAATACTTTCAATGTGCAAGACTTAAAATTTATCTTTGCAGAAACCAACTTGGATACATTCTAGGAATTCAAGTTCACATAATTTAGATAAACTTTGGCAAGCAAAACTAGTTTAATATTTTTGATTTAATAAAAATAGCCACGTCTTCTCTGATTTATTAGGACTAAGAATAATATACCCATAGATTCTATTCTTTGGAATTTTCTGCACAAATTTATACAGGTTTTTACTGGTTAACTAATCTAGTATTAATAATGTTTAAGACTGTTAATGTTTAAAATTATGAAAAATGTAAATTTGTGTTTAACCAAATAAAGTCATTATAATAACAATCTCTATTTCACCAGCAATTACACTGTAGTATGTCAACAGGTAGACAATTTCCAAAATCTTTAGGAAACTTAAAACCTTAGATTTACACTAATTAAGAGATATTAATTGAATGCCTAGATCTTTTCAGAGTAAGATGGAATACTGAACATTAACAGGTAAGCATAATTTTAAGTTTATATACTTTGTGCATCTTTTTTATATGTTACAGAGAGACTATATATTTGAGTCTGTCAATGAGAGTGTTCATTTTTACCACTTTGAGACAGCGTATGATAGGGATGTACGTGGCTATGAGGTGTGAGATGTGTATTCCTGAGCTCAGCTTGTTTGCTGGTGCATGACAATTCACAGTTACCTGCTTCCCAGTTTTCCTGGGAAATGGACGTGACTGAGGTTAAATAATATCATAAGAGAGACTCTACCAGGAACAATAGTGCCAGGAGGTATGACTTTGTGCGTAAGATATGCAGGATGTGTTTCTGTTAAAGAAAAAGAGAGATGGTTTTGTTCTATAGTAAAATGACTGGTTATTCTCTGTTGGACAAAACCTGAATGGATGTATGAAGTCCCTGGGATGGGAATTTTATTTACCATAGTCAAACCTAGCTAAGGTTTGATGGGTTTATGTATAAGATTTTCAAAAACAGCCTGTGTTTACATTTGTCCAATTTACTAAAAGAATGTAAATGGTTTTTTTTTAACCTCATAAGTAGTCAGACAGAAGAATTATATTCTTCTTTAACAAAAAGGGGGACTGACAAAACTGAACTTTAATCCTCTACCCCTTTATGTTCTGGGAAACCGCTAACCACAAAGGACCACCATGCCCTTGCACATTCTGGGGTAAGTACAGCCTCTTCTCCAATCCCCTAAGATTCACTGTCACTCCTTCCTCCTGACCTCTTGCTTACCTGCTTCTGTAAAACCCCAGATTTTCTCCCTCTGATGATCTTTAGTAATGAATGGTCTCCCCAGTGCAACTGTCTGAATAAAATCATCTCTTTAATCGTCCAGTGCATTTTGCCTTTCGCAGACCCAAAATTTAACTGACCTTGACATATTAATAAATGTAACAAGCAATGCACATTTTTTTTTAAATGACAAAATGGTCTATTTTGTGATGACTTTTTGGAAATGAGCCTTGGTAAAAGATATGAAGGTGAGGGGAGAAGGGGAAGTTTGGCAGACTGGCAGCCCCCATGAAAACCAAAACTGTCTTCCATAGACATTGTCCCCAGGGGAGCTTGGAACCAGCCAGAAAAAATAAGAACTTATTACGGAATTGCCAACACCAAGTCAGACACATTTTTGAAAATAGCTGAAATAATGAAGTCCTTCTACATATGTGCTGGAATTTTTGATAGAGAAAGGTTTCATTAAGTTCCAAAGCACTGACAGCCAGGGAGGATTCACAGTAGTGCCTTTATGTCATGAACCACACAAAAGGGAAATTATGAGTAGTGATCCAAGAGCAGTTTTTTTCCCCCAAGACACAGAGGTTGGTACAAAGAAGAACCAGGGGTCAGGAATAACTGGTTGGTACCTCAGAATGAACCCACAATTGAAGATGGATTATGGAAACATTAATAGAAAACCTCGGTCCTAGAAGAGAAGACATATGGCCTGGTCTGCCGGTGTGTAGACTGGGGAACTGCAGGCCTCAGAGAGGAGCACCAAGAACAGCAGAAGCTGAGGGAGTTACGAGGGTGGTAGCCATTGAGGCGAGCTTCCCAATGTGGTGTTGAAAAATCAGTAATGCTATGATTTCCCAGCCCCCAAGGAGCGCCGAAGCGCTAATTAGCTTTCACGTTGGGTTGAGTTGTGATACAGAATGTCTTCTGGGGTCCAGGCCGGGGTCTCACATAACCACCGCAGATGAAACAGAGCCAGAAATGGTGCCAAAGCCCAGGTGAGACCAACTACACCTCAGTGATGGTCAAAGAGGACAGTGTGGCAAGTGGGCCAGAGAGCTGTCACTGATCCTGGGACAGTGAGTCAGAGTAAGCTAGCCACCTTGAAACATTCGTAACATCTGGACAGAAAGGCAATAAGGCCAAGAAGCTTCTGGAATGATCCAATAGGCACAGAAAGGTATTAGTTTTTAACTAGAAGTAAATTAATGATTTGATTGGTATAATAAAGTTTTGCCTTCCAGGTGGATATGGGTACTTACCAGCTACATTAAGTTTGGTTAAAAAAAATCAAATCTTTGCACACCTTTGTCACACATTTGTCAAAAGTAAAATGCTATTTATCAAGTGTGAATTATAAGTAGACTGAAACTAGCCAATATCAGAAAGGAGAAACTGTATTATTTTTTCCTTTTCTGCAGTTTTTTTTCTTTTTTATTATATTAGTTTCAGGTGTACAGGAGAGACTGTTTTTGACTGAAATAAGTTTGACCACAGCATTGAGATGACTATCAGAGCTTTCTGGAACATGATCCTGGATGAAGGTCAAGGACAAAGAAATCTGGTCCTAAGAAAGAGCATGGCACAAGGCTCACAGACTTCTAGAGAGAAAGCATCAAAAAAAAAAAAAAGGATGATACATCCCTTGGACCATTCCTAGTAGACATTATTTCTTTCTTGTCCGACTCTAGGATCACTAGGCAAACCTTTGCACATGGTGTGTCTCCCTGAGTAGATAATCTAACTAAAAGGGCTATCCTAAGTGTAGGGATGGCATTTTCCACATTCTACGCCAACAATCCAGACATCTACTTCATAGACGGGAGTGTATTTGCAGGGAAACTGTGACAGAAGATTTGAAATTCAGTATAATCCTTGAAAATCCAGACTGTCCGATTACTAGACCCACACAAATAACATATCACAGCTCTCTGGCCAAACACCCCTGCAGATAAAAGAGCAATCTGGCTACAGACTGTCCCCCTAGATGCTTGGTTTACATAAATTAGTTCACTGAAATGAATCATCCTTGGATTTTTTTTAAGTGAACTAATCATCCTTGGATTTTTTTTTCAGTTGGAAAATAAATTGGTTTAGTTTGGTTTTAGAATATCTGAAAACACACATGCGTGCACACACATACACATACACACTCACTGTGCTCTGTATATAGTGGTGGCTTCTTCACTCACAAGTCCTTCATGTTCTTTGGATCTAGATCTGTTATACCTGCTCTTGGAAAAATCCGTATACTCAAGTATAAATTGCTAACAGTTTGAAATACATATCTTACAGAAGGGGCAACCCTGAACAACATCAAAATCTGAAACTGAAGAAAGAAATGCTACTAATGAAATAGCAGGCTGCATCCAAATGGATGAGAGAAATACCAAGGGATGATAACTCTTACCAGACCCACCTGAAATCATACTATGTAACTGGAAACCTTGTCTCTGCATAACTTGGCCCTGACGGGGCCACCAAACATTTTTCTGGTTAGGGATGAATGTTCAGCTTGTTGGTAATGAAGAGAATGGAGTAATACACTTAAAAGAAGCTTAGAAATATATGCCATAGGTGTATTAAAGAGTCAACTGGTATTCATGATTGTTTCCTAAACAGAAACAGAACTTTTAAGAAATAGTTCTTTATGCAAAAAGCAGGATAGATTGGAAGGAAAGCGGGTTGATGGTAGACAATTGTAGCACAAATCTACTGGTGCATCTCTGAAAATCTGTTGCTAGACTCTCCAAGAGTCAGGTTTCTCAATGCAGGGAAGACTGAGTCTTCCTAACATGAAATTCCATTTCCACTAAAGATGGCTTAGCTACAAGTATACAAACGTCTGTGAGAATCTTGATGTGGAGAACCTGCGTGTTACTGAAAGAGGAAAACAGTGTCACTGCTTCAGGGACTACTCTGGCTGCATGAGCCAACACAGAGACAGCCCTGGTCCCTTCCCAGCAGGACAAAAGCAAGCAAGCCAAGTGCATCACTCAAGTTTCTTGGCAGGAGTTCTCATGGATCAGGGAGCTGGGCCCCATCCTATTATCAGAACATGATGCTAACCCCTGTACCACTTTTAGGGAGCCTTCTGCCCTTCTTTTCTTCCTTTTTCTGAATTACTTCAGGAGCCCAGTTCCATTAAAATACACTCAATCTGAGCAGCTTCTGACAAAGATGTATAGGCTCCTCAGGCAGGCCAATAATTCAACACTTCAAGTAGGCTAATATATTTTTCCCTTCAAACTTGTATTCTTGGATCATTTGTTCACATTTATTTAGAGAAGAGCTTGAAAGCTGCCTGTGGGAAGGACAGAGAAGGACCATGCTGCAGGCAGCTGTGTTCGGACTCTTTCTCGTCCTGCACAGTCAGTTCTGGCCCCAGACTTGTACACACCCTCATCCCAGCAAAAACTCCTATCATTCTCTGGGCAATCCTTCTTAGTAAGCAGTTAAATGAACAATTTATGCTCCTGGGCTATAATCCTGGGGGGGGGTTCTCAAGCACTTTTCTAAGAGGTTTCCAAACCTCAGAAGAGTAGGTATCATCTAATATCTACTCTTTCTGCATATGAGGTAAAGGCTCTGCCACTTCCTAACTGTGTGACTTGGGACAATTATTTAATCTCTCTGTGCCTCAATTTCCAAATCTGAAAAATGGGAATAATAATAGTACCTACATCACAGAATTGTCATGAGATTTAAAGAAGTTCATATAGGTAATGCATTTAGAACAGTGCCTGGCACAGACTGAACTGCATATGGATATTTGCTGTTATTAGCAGCGTAGGAAGAGGAAGATGGGCTATGACAATTTTCTCAATCTCCTTTCAATTTCAGAAATGTTCGGTCATCCTAGTAATGTTTGCTGCTTCACACAGATCGGCATTCTAGACATCTGCTTGGTTAGAACATCCCTTAGTGGGGCTTTGAGTCCATAATAGATAACCGTGCGGAAGTGTGATGTAAGAAACCAGTAGTTAATTAAATCAGACAGGAATTACACTGTCCTCTCAAAGCATGGACCACTAAGATGGATATACAAAGCCAATAATCCTTTCAGGGGTACAGGAAAAAGTGGGCCAAAATCTTCAGTGGTGGCAGGGCAGGGTGGACGTGGAGGGCTGAAGGACTATTAAGAGAAAATATGCGTAATATCTGAAGGAAATAATATTACTATGTTTAGAGGTATCTGCACTTCCATATTTATTGCACCATTACTCACAACAGCCAGAACATGGAAACAACGTAAGTGTATGCGGAGGATGGATGAGGAAAATGTGGCATACACACACACACACACACACACGCACGCACACACACACAGCACGCTATTCATCCATAAAATAAGGAAGGAAATCCTGTCATTTGCAACAATGTGGACTGGGCCATAAGGATATTCTTAAATGGAATAAGTCAGACAGAGAAAGACAAATACTGTAAGATCTCATTAATGTGTGGAATCTAAAGAAAGGCCGAATTCATAGAAATAGAAAGTAGAATGATGGTTTCCAGGTGCTTAGGGGTGGGGGAAATGCGGAGAGGTTGGCCAGATGGTACAAACTACCATTTATAAGTTCTGGGGATCTAATGACCAGCATTTTTTAAAAAATATAATTTATTTTATTATCATTAATCTACAATTACATGTGCAATATTACGGTTATTAAACTACCCCTTCATCAGGTCCCCCCCACCAACCCCATTACAGTCACTGTCCATCAGCGTAGTGAGATGCTATAGAATCACTACTTGTCTTCTGAGTTGTACTGCCCTCCCCGTGCCCCCCCAACATTACATCTGCTAATCGTAATGCCCCTTTTTCCCTCTTATCCCTCCCTTCCCACCCATTTTCCCCAGTCCCTTTCCCTTTGGTAACTATTAGTAATGACCAGCATTTTGACTAGTTAAAAATACTGTATATATACTTGAAAGTTGCTAAGACAGTAGATCTTAAATGTTTTTCTCCAAAAACAATGGTATCTCTGTGAGGTGATGGATGTGTTAACTAACTTTACTGTAGTAATCATATCACAAAAATATGTGTATGAAATCATCACCTGTACACTTAAACATATACAGGTTATATGTTGACCATATCTCAATAAATCCAGGATGGGGAAAAAAAGAAAATATACCCAAATCTACATATTCAAATACTAACTTAATGTGTGCATTTCTTACAAGGCTATGTAACTTTTTTCAGTGATGCTGCTGTATTTGCAAACATTTTTGGAAACATGGAAATTTTTTAAAAAGCCAAATTAGAAGGTAGACATGAAAAGAAATCACTGTTTTTTTCACTCTAACCTCTGTTGGGCAGTGGGGCTGTCCACCGTATTCACTAGACGTGGCTCTGGAAGCCTTTGGCAATTTCTAAAAAGAAATTCAGAAATAAAAATTCCTATTTTTCCACCACTGAGGCTGTCCAAATCCTAGTTCTGAAAGTAGCAGCTGCATTAAATAGGATATTTAATTAATATTTTAGATAGTGATGAAGAATTTCCAGAATGTTATTAAGAAAATATAGCACATTACTTTGCAGTCCTTTAATCAGTCTTGTGTATTACTAAATCACTGTATTTTCTAGGGAAACTAAACTCAATGGCTTGTAATCCTGCATAGAAAAATGAACAAAATGCAATTAATTGTGTATTTATCTCTCAATAACAGTATAAATTTTAACAAGAATATTTTTAAGGTAATTTTGAGTTCTTACTGTGTGAATGCCAATCATCAGCATTAAAGTCAGCAAATGGCACAGTGCCTATGATGAAGACAGTCAAGGTAAGAGTGTGAAACAACTGCCTGAAGAAAGTACTTAAGGAGCTATTTCTCTCTCTTCCTTGCAGGGGCTAATTTATCCTTTGTACTACATTATTTGACAGGAATGGAGGTGTGCTACTCTGGGAATGCTGACTGCATTACGGCGGCGGAGTCATTTGTGGCTGCTAAATGGCTTGCCTCCTACTGGGACTGAGAGGTGTCAAAATTGCATCTGCCTACACATTTCCATCACAGAGATTTTGCTCAATGGACTTTCATGTTTTTATCATTACAGTTTCCACCCTTGGTGAGATACTTAGCCTTCAAATTCCAACTGGTCTGAGTTTATGGAAACACAACAAGCAGGGCACAAATATTGAAATGACAGGCCTTAGGAAAATTACACGGAAAACCCACAGCTTCTCATGCTTGATATCTAGCCTAACTTTGGACATGTCAAGAGCTTGCATGCACCTGCAGACTACAGCACAAACATCTGGTTGACCTCTGAAATGGCTATGACTAAACACTAGTCAGAAAGGAAGAGACCCTGCACAAAGCCAATTCTTGTCTCATTTTAGACACAGGACATAAGAAGTGCCATCAGCCAGTGTCATGTGTAAATATCATCAGATCTTTCCTTTATTTTATTAAGAAAAAAAGTTTTCAAAATGAAACTCTTTAAACATAGAGCCTCGTGTTTTGTAAGATTAATAGTGTCATTAAGGCTTTCCCTTGCCAGAAAATTGGGAAGACCATAACAGAGTACAGGGGAATGTCAGCTTTATTCACTCAGTTACAACTGCTCCTGAGCACTTGCTGTGTACCAGACACCATATTATTACGAAAACAACAAAAGTGATTTAAGACATGGATAGAGCCCTTGAATGGGAGACAATTTCAAAAGAGACAGCTAAATAACAACTTCACTAAGGAGGGCTATGCCAATAGGAAGAACATCCTCAGAGTGTGAGGATGATAACCAACTTCGGGAGTTAGACAAGTCTTCAAAAGGATTTGCATTTGAGATGGCGTAACAGTTGAGAATTCACTATAAAGAAGAGTTAGAATAGTCTTAGAACTTGGAATCAAAGGAGGGGTTGAAAACACAGAAGCACTAGGCACATTGGGAGGTGTCACTGGTTGACTTGTGTCCTCTCAAAACTTCATGTAAATAACCCTGAACCCCACAGAATGTAACCTTAACTGGAAATAGGATCATTGCAGATGTAATCAGTTAATTTCAGATAAGGCCTACTGGAATAAGGTAGGCATTATAAAATGGGGAAATTTGGACTTAGCCTAAAAAATAAAACTGTCAGTTATTTTGCCAACAAAAATGGCTTTTTGGGGGGAGAATAGTAGCAGAGAACTGCAATTCAGAACATGCAAGCTAAGGCAAAACAACAGGCAAGTCCTGGAAAATGGTGAGTTCCAGGAGGATCCTAGGATTGCAGGTGGGGCAAAGATGCACAGCTGTTACAATTATTGTCCTCATTTTATAAAGATGGCAGCTGAAGACCAGAGAAATTAATGTCTTGCCCAGTTACTGAGGGAATATGAATATGCGAACAGTGGGCTCTGCTAGACCCTGTCACTTATGCCAAAGGAATGTGTTCGTAATGGTGGGAAAGGATGAAGATATTAACTTCTCTGCAGTGTTTCCTTATTAATACATTTACTTCTCACCATGAGGTGTTACTTTCACCTCCTCCTCCTATTTTCCTTTCAGTTATCAGCTCTCAGCTCATCAACTCTCCCCAACTTGTAAACAGTCAACAAGGTCTTCAAAGTACATTCTCTCTGCCTTCTTATGTACCATCTCCCCACCCCCACTGAACTTAATCACCTCTGCAAAAACATTCATCTCCAAATAAGGTCACATTCTGAGGTACTGGCGGTTATGACATCAACATATGAATTTAGGGGTGATATATTTCAGCCCATAACAGTATACATATGAAGAAGTAAATTAGACCCATAGAACTGATCATTTGTATTAGGTTTAGGAATAATCTGGCTTTTTAGTTTTTAAAGAAACTGCTATATTTAAAAGAATTCAGTATTTTGAAGTTCTGAAAGATTAGCATTTGTGTAACAAGTAAAACATGTAACTGAGTCACTGATTTTAGACTTGGAGTTAAAGTTGAAAAGTATGAGTTTTTGGCTATGTTTGTAAATAGTATTTGAATGTTTTAAAGAATTTGAGAGTCTGTATTTTGAAAGGATAATTTAATAGTTCTACATGCAATGTCAAAGTATCTGGGAAAGTTTTGCTTGTTGAACATTTATTTAAAATAATGTAAAACTAGAATCTATTATGTTACATTTATAAATGAACTTTACAAGACTTAACAAGTTTAGACAAGTTTGCAAATGGGACAGGATATTTAGGAGAATGTAAAGACATTAATAATTTCCTTGGAAGTGATTATTAAATGTTATTAAACTTACAACTATAATAACACTACTTTTAGTTGAATTTAAAAGCTTAAGGCAAACTAAGTTCTCAATTTTTCGCTGTAATAAATTGAATATTAATTTTTAAAAATCAGCCACCAATAGCATTTCTTGGGTATTATCTGCCTTCAAAACACAAAAATTAAGAACATCATGTGAAAAGGAGCTGCCTTTTTAACTTGAAATTAAGTTTCTCTCTTGTTGCAAGAGCAACACTTAGAAACATTTGAAAGTATTTTTAAAGATTTGAAACATTAATAAGAAAAAGATAGTGAAATAAAAAGTATGTATCCAAGAGACCATCACAACAGTATACATCCTTGCAACTGTGCTTATGTCAGTGGTGTCACTGTGGTTTCCAGTCAGGACCACAGCAAAACCTGGGAACTAGTTATAAAGGCAAACTCCCTCTTCCCCCACCCCACCCTCAACACACCGAAAAAGAATCTGAGAGTGGGGCCCAGCCATCTGGTTATGTCAGTCCTTCCAGGTGATCCTGATACATGCTGAAGTTTGAGAACCACTGATACATGTCTTGCAGAGTAAGTACCAGGGAGTGATGCTGTATGGTCAAAGGTTTCTTCTTTGGTTTTGTTTTTTAACTAATTAATAGACTTTGTTTAGATTGCGTCACTTTTCCCACTAATGTTCTTTTTTGGTTCCAGGATACAATTCAGAATGCTATATTACATTTAGTTGTCATGTCTCCTTTATCTCTTCAGGTCTATGACAATTTCTAAGGTTTTCCTTGTTTTACAAGACCTTGATATTTTTGAAGGGTATTTGCGAGGTATTTTGTTGAATTAACCTCTGCTGGGGTTTGTCTCATGTTTTCTCATGACTGGACTGGGTTATGAGTTTGGGGGAAGAATACAAAAGAGGTGAGGTGCCTTCTCATTGCATCAGATCTGAGGGTACATGATATCGTTGCAGTTTTTCCACATGATGTTAACCTTGACCACTCGGTTAGAGTGGTGTCTGCCAGATTTCTCCACTACATTACTATTTTTCTTTTTCTTTGAAAAAGTCTTCATTCTTTGAAGCAAATCCCAAAATCCAGTCAACACTTAAGGGGGGGAGCATTAACTCTACCTGTTCAAGGGGGCAGTACCTGCATACATGGGAATTGTTTAGAAAGAAAATTGCCCCCCATTGATTAATTGATTGATTGATATCAGCATGAATTCATGGACATTTATTTCATTCTTCGGGTTATAATCCTATCCAATATTTATTTCATAGTGTTGTAGCTTTGACCAACTCTTTCAGACTGGCTCCTATTTTTATTTCCAGATTTACTGAGGTATAATCGACCAATAAAATTGTAATATATTTAAAGTATACATGATGATTTGACATACATATACATTATGAAAGAATTCCTACCATCAAGTTAATGATCACATCCATCACCTCACATACGTTACCTCTGTGTGTGTGAGAATGCTTAGGATTTGCTCTCTGAGCACACTGCAATTATATAATACATTATTACCAATCATAGTCGCCATATCATAAATTAGGTCCTCAGACCGTATTCATCTTATAAATGAAAGATTGTACTCTTTTACCAACCTCTCCCTATTTCCCCAACTCCAGCCCCTGGCAACCAATAACCTATTCTCTGTTTCTATGAATTAGACTTTTTTTTTTTTGGTAGATTCTACATGTGATACTATGGGGTTGTCTTTTTCTGTCTGGTTCCTGTGTGTCTTGTCTATCCTTTCTTACTTTCTGGGACTACAAGATGCCCCAGGAGTCATCTTGTGTTTTCCATGCCGGACCCAATAATCAATATATCTCCAAGGAGCTTGATTCCTTTAACTGGACAATTGTATTTAGTAACTAAGGTTTGGTCAGTGGGGGTACTTGTTGACACTAGGGCACCGCTAATTCTAGGCCCTCTCGTAGGCAGAGCTAGGAAATCCAGATACTTCTAAGTATTCTAACATATATTGCCAAATTGTCTTCTTTTTTTCTAGTTTACTATATGCCACGAATATATGATAGGGCAATTTTTCCTATATCTTAAAAGGATTATTATGATTTATTTTATTTTAACTTTACAAATTTGGTAAATTTTAAAAAATGGTATACCCATGCAATTATTACTGTACAATGAAATATTTTCCATATGTTTACTGAGTATTTTACTTTCTCCTTTCATACATTTTCTCTTTGTGGTACTCACTCATTTATTTTTTACTGCTACTGGTCATTTTCCAACTACAGAAAAAGAAACTATTGAAACTTATGCTATTCAGATATTAAGATGACAGAAAATAAATATACTAATATCCATATCTAGTAAACCTCATGGCTTAATTATATTTAGTAAATGAAAGAAGAGCCACGTAGTTATCTTTTTGACCTGCAGCCTGCCTGAACAGACAATTGTTAGCACAAACTCCAGAGTAGAATAAAATTTTGAGACATCTCAAGATGACCTCCCATTGCACTGGTAGCTGACAGCAATCACTGACATCCTATGAGTTTGTATGAAGTGTGGGGTGATTTTAAGTTCTTCTCTGCTCTTGCAGGAAAAATGATTTAGTTGTGCCTATGGTTTATAAGGATTGATAAGCTGTACAAACATTTTCCTCTGAACCTACATGGGTCACATGAATTTTGCTATACCTGCAAAGGAAAGTTAAAATGGAGTCTGAAGTTTAAAAATGTGGTACAGAGGATTCACACCAGGACATTTCATTTATATTGTCGTTTCTTGGGTGTAAGGTATTCAAAGGTAATTTAACATAGGCTTTCAAAAGGAAGATAACAGGCCCTTCAGGTACAAGACTAGGTCCAGTGCCCAGCCTGGGATTATTAGGCCCTCAAACAACCTGGCAACACCCTCCTTCTCAGCATTCTTTGCTCCAATCATGCTGAGCTAGTTGTTACTTCTTGACTGTGCCAGGTAAACCTTAGGGTTTTTGTACACACTATTTTCTCTGTCTAGACCATTCCTTCTCCACATATCCACATGGTTCCCTCCCTCTGCTCTTACAAATCAGCTCACATAATTATCCTCTCAATGAGAACTCCCTGACGATGATGTTAAAAATGACAACCCCTCACTCTCAAATCTCCTTATTAGTTAAGATAATGCAAGCAGATGCAACAGATGAAACCCTAACTCTCAATGGCTTACCACAATATAAGTTTTATTCACTCAAAAGTCTAAGTGGTAGATTGGTGGGACAGGATGGTGGCTCTTTCCCACACAGTCATTCAGGAACTCAGGCTGATGGAGGCTCTGCTATTGTTAACATGTCAGTTCTAAGTATGTCTTAGAAATAAAGAAAGAAAGTGGTAATCAAAGCAGGATATTTTTCATGTGCCAATGAGGAGAGATCTCATTCAGTATCACTCTATCCCATTTCATTGGCCTGAACTCAAATGATTATATATAACTATAGATTTGAGAGATGTGGTCTAGCTGTGTGCACAGGAGGAAAAGCAAGAAGGTTTGATTAACAACTAACGAGTCTCTTCCACACACAGTAGGCACTTATCAAAATATCTATCGACTAAATAAATGAATAAATCAAGGCTGTGGGTAATCCATTTCATTCAAGTTAAGAGGGGTTTTGAGGTATGAACAATAAGCATGATTTCAAGGGATTTATATTTAAGTGGGGAAATAACACTTGAACAATTAGCATACAAAGCAATAGATAAGAAACAAATAGCACATATAATCAGGACTTCAGGAACTCAGAGGAGGGACTCAGGGAAAGTTTTGAAGGATGTGGAATTCTCTCAAATTGGGTTTTTAAAGAAGGGTTAGGATTTCAGTGAGTGGAGAGGAAGGAAAGAATAAGTCAGGTAACAAAAACACCAAGAGCAAGGATGAGGATGGGAAAACTGGGGTAGACCTACTGTATGCTCCAGGTGGAGAAGTATACCAATCAAGATAGGCCACATTACCTTTTAGTAAATAAAACACCACCACTATCTCAGAGCTTTAGAACAACACAGGTTTATTTCTGGCTCATATTACATGTCATTGAGGGTCAGCTGGGGCCTCCTTTCTACTTGCCAGTGTGTGCTGAGGGGCCCAGTTTGATAGATTCGTCATTACTGGTAACAATGTCAGTAACTGTGGCTAAAGAAAACAGAGCTCTAGAGGGTCTTACCTTACCAGTTAACTGTTGTGTTTGGAAGTGACATACATCACGTCCACTTAAATTCATAAGCTAAAACTAGTCACATGGCCCATCCCCAAATGGGAAGAATTTGAATATCTGGCAAACAACACAAAAGACCATCACAAAGGGAAGGAGAGAATGAAGTTAAGTGGGAGGGACCAGCATTGCCTTCCATCTGTACAAACACCACACTTGGACAGAAATTAATTCAAACTGCAAAATCAAATAAACTCCACAACTTATCTCTTCACCCAGATATCTTACATTCCCCATCTGCTTATCTGACTCTAAATTACAAATCTGCCCCCAGATATCTGTGGTTGTTTCATTACCAATTTATTATTCAACAAATATTTGAGCACCTATCAGGCTTGGTGCTGGGAATGTAGGGGTGAATGAAGCAGTGTTATTCCCTGGCTTGACTGAATGTGATAAACTGCAGGAGACTGGGCAAAAAGGGCACTGGTGAGAAAAACAAGAATCATGAAAGGCTCCTGCCCCTGTATTTGGTGGCCGTAGAAGATGAACGTGCCACCTGCCAGGCACAGAAGCTTCTTCCTCATCCTATTCTCTAAGGCTCTGAACATGATGCAAAGCATGCAGTAGGTGCTATCTTGCTAATTCTTCCCTCTGGTACCTCACTTCTCCTCTCTCTCTTTCTCTAAATCTCCATCTCTCTTGCTCCCTTGCAGTCACAATACCCTCCCAAAGTAAATTATTTGGAGTGAAAAGTACAACCATATTCACAAAAGAAAAAAAGCAAGGGATATTGTTTTAGCCTTTCATTTTGGAAGTAAGCAGGGTGATGAATTTACTTAGAAAGGAAAGTGCCAAAGATAAATTTTATGGATGAAAAAAGTTCCTAACAAAGGCAGGTGGGTTGATATGAGTTCTGCAAAACACAGATCTCCTGCTGACCTGCCCTCATTCTACCAGTCAGTGCGGTGTGAGCCTTTTACCCACTTTGAAACTTTTTAAAAACTCCTAACTGGAATTTAGAAAACAAGCTTCTGTGGAGAGAACAAGAACTTCAGCCTTATTTTTTTTTTATAAAAGCTAGATCTAGTTCTTTTTAAAATTTAGTGAGAAAACTGGACCTGGCACATGGTAGGCAATCAGTATTATATGCTGCTCTGAATTGGATGCTGTTTCTTTTTTTTCCCATAAGAGGTATTCTGACTTCTTCCCTGATACCATCTACCCATCTACACACACACACACACACACACACACACACACACTTTCAAGGGGCTTTCTGGAATATTTGAAAAAGACCTAAGATATAATTATGGAAAACATGACATAATCCTTTACCCCCCAATAATTGGTAAGAGCAATATTGTAGTAAGGTCTTTTGAAGACTAATCTTATGAAATTTACATTTTGAGTTTCAGCCCAAGAGGTTTAGAAAATTACAAACTGAACTTTGCACTTTTCCAAGATAAAAATTCATTCCCAAGAAATGTTATGAGTCAGCAAGCTTAAGAATCTCACATTAGATTACTAGAATATTTATATTAGTATTAATATTCATCTAATTCTAGGGCTCCAAATCTCCACTATAAAAGAGCTCAACAAAGAAAAACAATAATTCCAAGGAAGGTAAAAATGTACAACTTTCTAAATGAAGTCAGTTTTGTGTACCTTAGCAATATTTTTAAAAATATATACACAGTAATATTTTTTTAAATTAATCAGAGTGCACATAAACAAATAGACAATTAAGCATAAATCAACCCTTCTGCTTAGGTTTCAGCAAGAAATAGAGACTTGATTGTTTAGGGGAAATACATATATCCCTGGAAAGCCTGCAGCAAGATCATTCGTAATACCCCTCCTCTTAGGATTTATTGTTCAACCTCGTTATCTCAGCTTTCCTTATTTCTGTAAAGTTTTTCTGAGCATGGAAGACTAGAGGTTGGCATTTTTTGAGGTTAGTGCAATGGAAAAAGAGATGGACCAGAGCAGGACTATAATGAAAGATCATGAAACCAAGGCAAAACACTGAGACAGGAGAAGAAAGGAAACAGCTCAGGGACGGAAAATGGTAGGAATAAGGGACAGGAGAGCATCTGATGAGGCCCAAGTGCTGCTTAAGTGAGGGCACATTAGAAGTCAGGAGGAAGGACACAGTTGTACTGAGAAGTGAGCATCAATGAACAACTGAAGAGGCGCAGTGGGGCTCTGAGCTGGGATAACAAAGCACAATAAGGGAAGGTCATTGCCCATGAAGAGACTGAAGAGCTAGGAGGACAGGATGTTTTCTCTGTTGTCTGCACAGTTGTTAAAACCAGGGACTGCTCTGGAGAGCAAAACTGTGCACCTGGGGACCCAGGTATGGATTTAGTCAATGGACTGAGAGGATGGATGTGTTTTGGCAGGTTGGGAAGGTAACCCCAGAGTCAGGAGTCATTGCTCCTGGATGCTGCCTCAGGCACACTTCAGAACACATGAATAACTAGCATTTACTGAGAAATCACCATAAGCCAGACACTCTGGTAAGAGTCTTATATTCATTTTCTCACTTCCTATTCCCAATGACATAATTGCTATTATTTTCCCCAATTTTACAGATTAGGAAAGGGAATGAGGAAAGATTAATTTGCTCAAGTAAACATGATTAAATTTGTAGAGCCCGTTTTGCCAGGCAATCCACTAGATTCCATGTTCCTAACCACTAACCTGTCTTGTCACTCAATTTGGGACCCCATGTAGGTGAAGCTCATAACCCTGAGTGGGACGACTTTGTCTGGAATCATTATAAGAAACTGCAACAGCCTAACCATTTGATTCAAACCAGTGCTAGATTTCAGTGAAAGGCCTAAAAACATGAGACATAAACAGAGACTAAAACTGCATTATGCCAAGTAGCTAGAGAAGAGGGGTGACCCCTATCCCCAGGCAGGCACCCTGATCAGCCCTGAGAGAGCAGTGACGGGAGGGAACTCCACTTTGACCAACAGGACCGCTGAGGTGGTGCTGTGCTTGGTGATTTGGCCATTCGGAGAAGACTCCCCACAGCCCCACAGAGCAGAACAGCTATGGTGAGTGGCAATATGCCCAAGCCTGCTCACTCAGACTCTTGAAGCAGATGGTATATGCTACCCTAGATTATTTCTAAATGGCTATGAAAACTTCTGAGAACCCTAACTCTGAAGTATAAGAGAAAACTTTGGAAAGATCATATATAGTAGCTCTGTAACTACTTCATCTGTAGTCAGTAGCTTCACTAGGGAAAATCCTTTTTTTGTTTTCAAGTAAAAAATAAATTTCAGTCAGTGGCCAATGTGGTGTCCTCATGTTTCCTTCACCCAAATGAAGCAAAGTAGGTGCCCAGAATCGTGTCTGAGAGAGGCCCAAGAAAAAGGAAACCCAGACATGCTTCATTAAGCCTGTTGCCTTTACTTAAGCCAGAGGCAAACGACAGGCATGATGATGTGGGTGGAGCCATGGGGAGATGAGGAGGGCAGGACACACTGTACACTCAAAAGATGCCCCAAAGTCAGGAAAATGTTACAGTATCCATAACAAGAGTAGAGTCAGAGGGTCTATGTAAAATAAAGGTCAGACTAGGACAAGCCTGTCAGAAGTTAGAGGTGGTTACAGATACAGAAAGCAAGTTCTAGCAATGGGGATGAATTACCTGGGAACAGGACGGTTTTGGCCAAGGAAATTAAATCAACAACAAAAGGGGTACTTGTTTAGAGGGTCTGAGAGTGTATCACCAGGTTAAATGGTTTCTAGTCACATGCTTTTTATATGATCCTGCATCTCTATATCATTCAATACACCTATTTTTGCCCCAAAATTCATATCTACTATATGACAAGTAAAAAATTCCAGTTTAACAAAAAGAGAGAGAGAGTGGAAGAACAATTACAATGTAGCTCTTTGGAAATAATATTAATCTTTGATACATTCATCCAGATTTTTTCATATGTATACTTGTATTTTCAAAAACAGATCATATTATAAATAACGGCCTATAAATTACTTTTCTCCCTTGGCATCACATCATGCCAAAACATCCAGGAAAAGATAATTCTTATGTTACATAAACCGTTCCAAAGTATAGAAATTTATGGACAAGTTCCCAACTATAGACCAATGTCACTAACCAACATTATGATGCAAAATACTAAAGTATTTACAAATTAAAATGAGCAATATACCATGACCAAGTAAGATTTACTTAAGAATATAAGAAGGTTCCAACACTGGGAAGTCAATCCTTGCAATTCACTAAATCAAAATATTAAAAGAGAAAAGCATGATTATCTCAGTGATAGATGTCACCCATTCCTGATTTTTTTTAAATTAAAATTCTTAGTCACTAGAAACAGAAAGAAAATCCTATAGTCTGAATGGGTATCTAACAGAAACATATTTTGTGGTAAAATATTAGAAGCATTCACAGTCAAGTTAAAGCAAAACACAAAGAGATGGTATTCTTATACCCTGTATCAATGTTATATTTCATCATTTTCTTACTTTAAGGTTCTAATGCTAAGGCAAAACACACAAGAATTAAAAGGAATAAATATTCAAAGAGAAGAGAAAAGATTGTCACTGTTTGCTGATGATATTATTTATCTAGGACATACAAGAAGAAATTTCTTCCACCTCCAAGAAATCTCCAAAAAACAGATTAGAAAAGATAAAGGTTTCAACAAAGGAGCTTATGTGCAAGATCAACCTAATATCAATTGTTTCCTTGAATGCTGTAAATAATTAAAAAATAAAATTTAAAAAAGCACAGCCAAAATAGCAAATACCACTATAAAATACCTAGTAATAAATGTAATAATGAGTGTATATTTGTGAAGAAAATTAACAACATACTTGGAGAAGTACAAGAAGACCTGTTATTTAAAAGATATAGCACATTCTTATATGGGAAAACTCACATGCATCCTTTTCTTTTTGAAATTAAACTATAAAGTTAATGTTCAATGGGAATAATATTTTCTTAATACATAATATGCTTTTTATTTTCTCACTTCTTTCTCTTTGGCTTATTTATCCAGGGGCCTCCAGTGATTTGGGAAATTAGGATCTTCAAGTAGAAAGGCAAAGAGAAAGAAAAAGGCAATATTGAGATTTTGACTTCAAAATATAATGTTTTGATTGTACAGAAAGAAATTGTCTTGGAAGGCAAGGTTTGTTGAATGGGGAAGACAGCTTTTAAGCTCCATAACCTCTCCTTTACATTTCAAGAGCTGAAGCTGACTGACCTAGGTCACAGGCTTTCACTGTTATCTAGTGTAGGCAGAATGGAGCATGCCATGTAAGGGAAGTTCCCATGAGATGAAAAGAGAAGTATAGCCCTCTTACTCCCCAGCTCCTTAGGGAAACATCTAAGGAAGAGATGCTCTCTGGATTCCTAAAAAGGACATATGGACCATTACAGTATCAAAAAGAAAAGAAAAGGAAAAAATGTATGCATCAATAAGAGAGTAGGTAAATAATATATATATTCATAATATGTAATATGTAGACTTTAAGAAGAATAAGAAAAGTAAGTCACAGAACTCATGTATAACACAATCACTTCCAACTAAAAAAAATCACACCTTGAACCTATTTCCATGTCAATAAACACAGGTCTACAGTAGCATTTCAAATGGTTGCATATTTTGCATTGCGTGAACATGCCATTCTCTTCTATTGCTACTTAGCTTGTCTCATAACTTTTATATCATAAACGATTTTAGGCATGTATCTTGGTACACTTTCTGATGCTGCTTGTGCAATTTCCCTAGGATAAATTGATAGAATTATTAAGACAAAGTGCAGACAAATTTTTAAGGATTTTGATACATATGAACAGGTAGCTCTCTAAAATGGTTCTACCAGCTGTGTGGTCAGCTGTGGGGCTGATGCTTTAAACAAGGAGGGAAGAGGTAAGTAAATTTGATTGGAATAATAATTGGAAAAACTGTGCCAGAGGAGGTAAGGACAGATCCAGATATTTCCAAACAATTCTGTTGATAAGCTTTTATATAAAGTTTTTATTTCTTTAGAGGTACATAATCATAGCTGCTGCAGAAGTATCAATAAGCCTTATTTCATTTGCCAGATTAAAAAAAAAAGCTTTCCTGGGGAGGTATCTTAGCATATTGAAAGGTAAGGAGGTCTAGCAGAAAGAACACTAAAATTTAGGTAAGAGCTGTAGATTCACATCTGAGCCCTATGTTGTCTATCTGTGCGAATTTGAGAAAGTCACATAATCTCTCTTAATGTTCATTTCCACAATGTAAAAATAGGAATTATATTCTCTATGGTTGTACTCATAAAATAATATATATGAAAAGACCTGGCATAAAAGACATTAGATGTTTATTTCAGTTTCCCTTTTATAAAAAGATAAGAGAGTTTTCTTCAAATAAAGTTACTTTATTTCTTGGACACTACACATGAGAGAAAAAGTGTTGGATAAAACCCAAGACTGGGGCTCGAGTTCTGTAGCCATTTTCCAGTGATACCACCTCTCTGTCACTAACTTCCTACATGATCTCTAGCAAATTGCCAGCTTTTCCTAAAATGCATTTTCCTCACCTACAATGAGGAAATGTGTTCTGAATCTAAAGGTCTCAAGACTAAGTATGTATGTGCATTTCGCAGATGTAAGGTCAGTAGCAGTCAACAGTGTTTCATAGATTCTGTGCTGCAGTAATGGTTCGTGGTAGTCTAGAATCTAGATGGTCTCAGAGATTTCATCCATGTCTAACACTCTCATTCTGATCATGCTCAATCATAAATTGACTGTTCCTTCTGGTTGAACATTATTCATTAGTACATTATGAAGCAATGTGATATTTTAGGGGTGATTTCCAGCCCAAATCTGTAGATTCTTTCTTGGCCTCCATGCCTCCCTGCAGGTCTCTCCACTGGGAAAATGGTATGGCCCCGGTGTTGCTTCACCAAAGGTTCTGATTACTCAAGTAGTTTTCTAGAGCTGTTTTCCTCCTCATCCTCCTTGGTTCATTTTTTTTAAATGTTATCTCCTTTGGCTAATCCACCAGAGTACAGATTTAATTAATAGGTGGCAACATATTGCAACTCTCACTGCCAAGATACATGATTTAAGGAGAGCCTGTAAGCTTTTAGATCTTTTGATTGTTTTTATTTCAAGCCTCTTGAAATACACAAGATCATATTGAGAACACTGTCAGATCATAACCCTATCATGATAAATATGAGTATCTGTGAATATGAAGAAGTAAACTGAAGAAAAGATACTAGATGTAAATGACTGTGTAGGTAAGCAATATATTTACTTGCAATGAAAATTACAGTGTAAAATGATTGCATCATGGAACTCAGAGGAATCAAGTATTTATTCTGTCAATATTTTTCAAGAGTCAACAATGTACTATGCAAGTAGATGGAAAGGAAAAAGTGTTGAACTTGAATCCTTCCTTCAGGAAAATTATTTATAAGGTTGTGCAAGAATATGATGTGTATGTAAATAACCATAACACTAGGTTACAATACAGGTGTTATGTTCCAACTCAATACTGATAGATGTTTTTCCTTAAAATTATCTAGTTAGATAACTTTAAATAATAGGAGATATAGTGACTTTTCCTTTTTTTAAAAGATTGTAATAAATTGTATTTATAAACATTAAGAAATTATTTTTAAGTTTCTGACACCACCTCAGGCTGGTCACAGGGAATCCTATTTACTTTCCATATTATTTCCCTCAGTTGACAACTGCATTTTTAAAAATAGTTCATACTCATTTTTGAAAACTTGAACAGTACTTGAATCCTCAGATTACTACAGGAGAACATAAATTTCTGAGGGAAAAGGCTTTGACCTTTTATTCCACTAGTGACTTTCCAAAAGGTTCTCAAGCAACCTTTTCTAAACAGAGCTGAGGTAGCCTTGCAAGCCATAGTCATGAAGATTCTTAGTCCCTCCTGTTTTACAAGGCAGAGGAAAGGGAGTGGCCTCAGTCACCAAGAAAATTCACTGTTCTCCCAGGGGTCTGCGAGGATACCACTTCGAACACAGAGATGGCTTCAGAACTATCCACAGGTTCAAGCCTGAGAGCATCCTTCCTGCCTTCAAATCATCATCTTCCTTTCCATATCTGGAATTCCCATTATCCAACATAATTCCACCTTTCCTTACCAACCTCAAACTCTGCCAGTCTTTTTCTGACTGTGTCACTTTTTACTATCCCCATGGCCACAGCTAGTCTTCCTAATGCTGGTTTCTTGCTTTAAAACCCATTTTTCATCCTTCCACTTCAGTGATTTTCCTCAACACTTTAGCACTCCTATCTGAATGTATTTTCTCTGGGATAAATCCCAAGACCTTTTGCCCAGTATTCTAGGTTTTCATGATGCGTCTGAGTCGTTTTTTCATCTTGTCTTTAATAATCATCACCTCACCTGGCTCCGAGATACCAACAACCAAAAAGCTCTAAAATAATTCATAAATTTTAGTTGACAATATATCAAAATTTGCCACATTAGAGCCACAGAATGTCCTTCCTGCTCATTGGAGTAACTAGTGTTTGCTGAAGGGAGTGAGAGAAGGGATAATAATTTTATACTATCTATATGAGTGGTCAAGAAAAAAAGTTTTGAATATTTTTTTAAATCTTTAATTCATTTCTTCAGACTTGAGGGAGAAGAGACTCCAGATGTGAGCCAAGAGCAGTCTGTCTATGCCATTGACAGTCTTCAGCAGAGAAGTTCCTACAAAGGAACTGAGATGTCAAAAACTACCCAAAAAATAGGGAGCTTTCAAAAAATGAGCTTGTATATTCTGCAGTTCTCACTATAAGAGAAAAAGATGAACTTTTCAGGGAAAGATAAAGGCAGTTTTTCCATATACTAATATTGTCATAGATCCCTTAGGAGGGACATTTATAATTCACAGAGGTGGAAATACTCAGCTCCACCTTCGATGTGCAAAGAACAAAAAAATGGAAAGGGGCTTTTTCCCAAACCAAGAAAGCTTAAAGAAATAGGGACAACTTGGATCCAGCATTCAGGTACTAAAACAGGCTCTTGGCAAAGCCTTAAATCAAGAAAGGATGAAAGAGGGAGAAAACAGAAAGGTCCACAGTGAGGCTGGGCAGCTCAAGGGAGGGCAGTGGATCCATGCCCCACCGCTGGTGGTTAGAGCAGGAAGGAAAAGCACAAAGGAAAAGAGACTGAAGGAGAGCAGCTCCCACCCGAAGGCTAACAGAAGCAGGCTCAGATGCAGAAAAGAGAAGAGTTCCTTTATCTGGGGGATTTAGGAAAGCCAGCATCATCTAAGCCAGTACAGTAAAAGGGCAGTTCCCAGAGAGGGAATAAAGCCACTCCTGGTTCTGAATGAGGAGGGCAGTATGGAAGCCTCTGTCTGCTGGCCTCAGGGTGAGCCTTCCGTCATGAACTCCTCAAGCATTTTGACGTGATCCTTTCAGTGGTGTGAATGGTTTGTATGATGAGCTCGGGGGGAGGCAGCCTGAAGAGCAGAGATGGTGTCTAAGACTCAGAATGCAAGGTCTCCGCCGCTGGAGATCACCTTTTCCGGTAATTCCTCAAAGGTAGGAGTAAAAGTTAAAGAGAACAGTAGCAAAAGTTAAAGAAACTTCAGTTTCCTTTGAAATAGGAAGGTCTAGCAATCCCGGTCTTCACCCCCACACTTCCCCACAGTGTGTGGTTTACCGCCTTGACATTACTGTATTTCCTGCATGGGCATTTGAGGTTACCTCAGCATAGCAGAGAAATGTGACATCCACATGGGCTGGACTAAAAGGGGAGAACTTCATGGAATGGGTAGGACTTGAGCTAGAACCCTATGGAGAGAGACGAGGAGAATATGTGTGTCTGAAGACCCACAGGCTGAATAAAAGGCCTCAATGGCGTGGAATCCATTCTCTCAGACTGTGGCTAATAGGTCAGAAAGGATCCCAGGGCAGGATCACCATCACTTAGCCGTTACCCTGAGGGAAACCTCAGGATTATGCCATTGGGATGGAGGAAGTCACCACTTTTCCAGTAGTGGGGAAGAGTACACAATGAAATCCATAAGAGTACACAATGAAACCCATGGGAAAGAGTAGTTTGGGGAAAGAGCAGTGGACCAAGAGTTCTGAGTTCTATTCCTGGTTATTTTATTAATTTGCTGTGTCTGGGCAATTTGCTGATACTCTGGATCTGTTTCTTTAGTATAAATTTGCTCATACTCTGGATCTGTAAAATTAAGGGGTTGAACTAAGTAACCTCCTAATTTCTATAGTCTCAGAAGACCATGATTCCAAGAAAGGTGACTATGGCTGACTATCTATGTATTCTGTTGGAGGTTAAAGGGAGTGGTGTTTTGTTTGGGAACTGTGTGGGAATCACATACTTACTCAAATATTTACAGAGTGCCTACCATGTGCCAAGTGCTATCTTAGAGATTGGAGATAAAGTGGTGAGCAAAATGGACAAAACTTCCCTGCCCTCACCGAGCTTCGATTCCAGCAGAGTGAGATAGAAACTAAATCAAATAAATAAGACACAGGAAGATAAGTAAGACACACAGTTCAGGAGGAGCACCGTGTCAAAGGCCAGTATGGCTCTTGCAGGGCACTGGCAACCACAGTTAGACTGCAAACTGCTTTTATTCCTCCTTGGCTAGCATTCCCCCACCCTTTTTTTTTTCTTTTTGTATTTTTGGCCTGAAATTCTAAGTTTAATGAATATTATTCAAGTGTTCTTCTTCACCAGATTTTTTTTATCAACGATTTCACAGGATTTTTTTTTTAACTGGGTAAATGTCAAAGATTAGAGCAAACTCTCCATTCTGCAGGTCCGTTTTCTAGGATAATCTCATTAGTAGGTCTAGATAAGGTATAATATCTGTGTCAAAGAAAGGAAGCCAGCATGCTCCAGTATCTTAAGAAAATTACACTTTCTGAAAGCAAGTTGGCCTCTATCTAATCGCCAAAAGACACCTTTTTTTTAAGACAACCAAACACATATTGGCTGATCCCTTGAAAAAAATAATTGAAGGGTTTAGAAAAGGTTAGAGTTCAAGTAAAATAAAACAACCTGAAAAACACTTCATCACCCAAGTTACCAGTAATCTGAATAGACAGGAAATATATAAACATATCATCTAGACTCAAATAGCAGAACTAAAGGCTAATACTTAGAAATATACAATTTCTTGGGTAAAGTCAAAGCTCAAATTCCAAGTCAAATGCACTGCACAAGTCACGATTCGTTTTAGAGCTAATGGGGGCATAAAAGGTGGGGGTGCTGATAAAGACCCCATAACCACCCTGGAGGGAACCGTGTGCCGCAGAGTGAGGAGCAAAGCCACGAGGGACGTCGTGACGCTTGGCTGTGGATTCCCCTATGCTAATTTTTAAGATGCCTTCTGGCTGAGTCTGAGTGGAGAGTGACAGCTCGCACCATGACAGGGTGGGAGGTGGCGATGCAAATGGAGGCAAACAAAAAGGGGAAGAGACCCCACAAGAGCTGTGAGCTGCTGGAACAGCCCCACATGCTCCAGTGGGGTTCTGACAGCCCTTGTCATGAACGTGCACTACGTAGTGTAGGAGAAGGAGGTACAGGTCTTTGTTAGAGCTGGCTTCTTCCTCTCTTCTTTCCTTCCCTGCATTTGCTGGAATGTTCCCAGAGGCCTGTGTCACTATGTGTGTTACACTAAGAGTAATTATACTAATACTAATGAATTGTACAAGTAATAGTAGTCATGGTAATATTAAAAGAAAATCCTTCTGGCGTGCTCTATTTTCCAGTCACTGTTCTATTTACTAGATATATAAACAACCTTTTAAGACAATTTTTGTATTGAGTACATACAATAAGATGCACAAATCTTAGTGTATGGCTTGATGAATTTTGACATGTGTATACAGTCATGTAGCCAGGTTCTGATTACATATTTAATCCTCACAGCTGTACTATGAGGTCGATACAATTTTACACCCATTTTTCAGATAAAGAAACCTGAGCCACAGAGAAGTTAAGTGACTTACTTAAAGGCTCACAACAAGGTCCACAGAGAGAGCAGAAAATAGGATCGTAGGAATGTTTAACTTATGCCTTCTACAATGTCCACTCAATGTCTACTCATGGGCAGGGTGCAGGGGAGATTTTAAGACAAGCTATGTAACTGAGGTGACCTCCAGAGCACTATCTTATCCCACCCCTACCGTTGCCCACCCTAACACCACTCTTAGTCTCCAGGGTCAAATGGTGACATCAGGATGGGAAATACTAGGGCCTGGAGAAACAGTTCCTGAGGGTACACTGGACAGGAGAGCTGAAGGGGAGGTGGGATCACAAAGGACAAAGAGAAAACCAGGACTATTGGACTGCAAAGAAATACCACTGAAAAAGTGGTTAATGTGCTAGGAGAGAATGCTGAGCTCCAACATTCATGCAGAGATCATACATTTGTAAGCCCCAAATCAGGGAATGTGGTATGAAACAAAGTCTGAAAATGGAGAAACAAATTTAGAATTGGGACTATCTTCAGAATTTACTGACATACCAGATACTGGGGCGGTTTTTAATTCACCTGCTGAGCATGTTTGACTGTGTCCAGCTGAAGAACAGGGACACCTTTTAAAGATGTGTGTGTGCACATGTGCCCATGCGGAACCTCAGATTCCAAAGGGCTCTGCAACCACCAAAACAAACAGATACCACTTGCTGAGAACTCCTGGACAGACCAGAACATACTGTCATGCAGAGGTCTTCATTAGGATCATACAATGTCATACCTTCAATCACCCCTCCATGTCTCTACAGAGAGAAAAACAAAATCCCAAACCCTAAAAACTTGCCTCACATTCATGGCCCATGTCTCTCTGGCTTTCGGGAACCTTCAGCAGGCTCTTTAATTAATTACAACAGAACAATAATCCTGACTGACCTCGTTCCC
The DNA here is from genome assembly GCA_032199065.1 of Smutsia gigantea. Lineage (NCBI taxonomy): Eukaryota > Metazoa > Chordata > Mammalia > Pholidota > Manidae > Smutsia > Smutsia gigantea. The sequence goes on from JAVSCE010020963.1 coordinate 80,985, forward strand.
CACTGCCTGAGGCTTCCGCAGGCTGCTTTCTGGATAGCTTTGTCTTCCGATAATAAGAGACACATCAAAAGAAATGTCCCCTCCTGACATGGAGAAGAGCCAGGGGAAAATTCCCTTCACAACATCTCCCAGAAATGCTTCCATTTCCTGAAACAGGAAGAGGAGGGCATAAAAACGAACTCCCAGATGAGGCCTAGAGTGGCATTTGTCACAATGTGTACTAATCATTCATTGAGATTTTCTGTGTCACCTACATGGGACCCTGTTTTAGCCAGCACTTTTCAGAGTAGCAGGCACACCATAGATACTCTAAATTTTTATTGAAAGGGATGAATGAGGTCACTGATGCTGACATGAAAAAGGAACTTTCAGCTCAAGTGAAATGTATACGCACAAAACGTACAAAACCGATATAAATTTTTTACTTCACTGATTATGAAGAAAATCAAATTACTAAGAACAATAATTCCTCCAGTTATGACAGTATATCTTTCTGTAATCTGTTCTTCCATCCCCTTAAAAAAAAAAAGATCTGACTGGTAGCTTTTAAATTTTTCTTCTACTATCAGTAAAATACTTCTTCCAGGAAACCTACAGCATGACCTTCCTTTCTTAGGTATAATACACTTTCGATGAGCACTTACCAATGATAGGCCAATCCCTATAAAGAAGACATTGTTATTAATTCAACAGATGAGAAACTGAATCTAGCAGAGCTATAACTTGCTCTTTGTCACACAGATATAAAGTGACACGATTGCGATTCAAACCCCAAGAGCTTGCTCTCATCATTACAAATGACCTCTTCACCAGTTTCATAGCCTTGCCTTTTTTAATCTAAGAGACAAATTGAGTGAGGATACTCAGGAAACTGGGACAGGGAGTGGGGTGGGAGTCAAGCAGTTTTCAGAAGCAAGAACTCATCTTGGAGGAGGTTAGCCTTAATAGGAAACATAGCATCTAGTGAGACTTCATGAACTAGAGGTAATGGATTGTTCTGGAAATGCCAAGCCATTTGAGGAAAAGTAAATTTCAAACCTAGCCATAAGGATAATGATATTGGGAACATTTGCTCCTGCAGAGCAAAGAAACTCAATGGTACACAGAGCTCCAAACTTAGTGAATGGTAATAAGAACACAATTAGTAGGCCATTGAGGCTGTTTGTTGGCTGTAGGGCTTAGAAACACAAGAACTCATGTCAGAAATCTGAAAAGCTCCTTTAGAAGGGTAAGGCTCATGAGAAAAATCCCCCATGATGCAGAAGTAACTCACACAACTGCAAAGGTGCTAGGATATGCAAACATCAGTGCTTCTTAAAGACCACAGCTTGTACAGGGACTGGGGTCTCCTGTGGGCAGCAATGTGTGACCTGGTGGGTTTGACCCAACAACTGTTGGATAGGGACAAGGATAGATCTTAGCCTAGTATAATTTAAGGGTGCCCACAGTCTGTCTCCAAAATCTACCCTGCCCCCCTTGCCTGCCACAGCATCCAGAAGTCCACCATTATAATCATAGTAGGTTTGGACATATGATGCAGAGCTCTGCAAACTCCCAAGAGTAGAAACACACTAAATTGTTTTCAGAGTAGTATGTCAGTTTCCAAGCTGAAAGTAAGATCCTGTGGGGATTGGACAAGACAGGCAACTTCTGCAAGAAGACAGAAAATGTCCAAAGTACAGAGCACACATTCAATCAACAAACATGACTGGCTATCCCTGTGCCAAGCACAACTCTAGGCACCAGATATACCTAATGAATTAAACAAGCAAAAATTCTGGCCATCACAAAGCTTACAACCAAAGATAAATATGCATAAATCTTTCTGACTTGGAGCCACAGCAGTCAGACAAAACAAAGACATACAAGGCATCCAGACTGGTAAAGAAGAAGTCAAATTGTCACTATTTGCAGATGACATGATACTGTACATAAAACACCCTAAAGACTCCACTCCAAAACTACTAGAACTAATATCTGAATTCAGCAAAGTTGCAGGATACAAAATTAACACACAGAAATCTGTTGCTTTCCTATACACTAACGATAAACTAACAGAAAGAGAAATCAGAAAAACAATTCCATTCACAATTGCATCAAAAAGAATAAAATACCTAGGAATAAACTTAACAAAGGAAGTGAAAGACCTGTACCCTGAAAACTACAAGACATTCCTAAGAGAAATTAAAGAGGACACTAACAAATGGAAATGCATCCCATGCTCTTGGCTAGGAAGAATAAATATTGTCAAAATGGCTATACTACCTAAAGCAATCTACAGATTCAACGCAATCCCTATCAAACTACCAACAGCTTTCTTCAATGAACTGGAACAAATAATTCTAAAATTCATATGGAACCACAAAAGACCCCGAATAGCCAAAGTAATCCTGAGAAGGAGGAATAAAACAGGGGGAATTACACTCCCTGACTTCAAGCTCTACTACAAAGCCACAGTAATCAAGACTATTTGGTATTGGCACAAAAACAGACCCACAGACCAGTGGAACAGAATAGAAAATCCAAACATTAACCCAAACATATACAGTCAATTAATATTTGATAAGGGAGCCTTGGATATACAATGGGGAGATGACGCCTCTTCAGCAGCTGGTGTTGGAAAAACTGGACAGCTACATGTAAGAGAATGAAACTGGACTACTGTCTAACCCCATACACAAAGGTAAACTCAAGGTGGATCAAAGACCTGAATGTAAGTCATGAAACCATAAAACTCTTAGAAAAAAATAGGCAAAAATCTCTTGGACATAAACATGAGTGACTTCTTCATGAACATATCTCCCCGAGCAAGGGAAACAAAAGCAAAAATGAACAAGTGGGACTATATGAAGCTGAAAAGCTTCTGTACAGCAAAGGACACCATCAGTAGAACAAAAAGACTTCCTACAGTATGGGAGAATATATTCATAAATGACGTATCCGATAAGGAATTGACATCCAAAATATATAAAGAACTCACTCACCTCAACAAACAAAAAGTAAATAATCCAATTAAAAAATTCAGAGGATCTGAATAGACACTTCTCCAAAGAAGAAATTCAGATGGCCAACAGGCACATGAAAAGATGGTCCACATCCTAATCATCAGAGAAATGCAGATTAAAACCACAATGAGATATCACCTCACACCAGTGAGGATGGACAACATCCAAAACACAAACAGCAACAAATGTTGGCGAGGATGTGGAGAAAGGGAACCCTCCTACACTGCTGGTGGGAATGCAAATTAGTTCAACCATTGTGGAAAGCAGTATGGAGGTTCCTCAAAAACCTCAAAATAGAAATACCATTTGACCCAGGAATTCCACTCCTAGGAATTTACCCTAAGAATGCAGCAGCCCAGTTTGAAAAAGACAGATGCACCCCTATGTTTATCGCAGCACTATTTACAATAGCCAAGAAATGGAAGCAACCTAAGTGTCCATCAGTAGATGAATGGATAAAGAAGATGTGGTACATATACACAATGGAATATTATTCAGCCATAAGAAGAAAACAAATCCTACCATTTGCAACAACATGGATGGAGCTAGAGGGTATTATGCTCAGTGAAATAAGTCAAGCTGAAAAAGACAAATACCAAATGATTTCACTCATATGTGGAGTATAAGAACTAAGGAAAAAAAAAAAACTGAAGGAACAAAACAGCAGGAGACTCACAGAACCCAAGAACGGACTAATAGTTACCAAAGGGAAAGAGACTGGGGAGGATGGGTGGGAAGGGAGGGGTAAGGGGGAAGAAGGGACAACACGATTAGCAGATGTAATGTTCGGGGGGCACGGGGAGGGCTGTACAACCCAGAGAGGACAAGTAGTGACTCTATGGCACCTCACTACGCTGATGGACAGTGACTGCAATGGGGTTAGGGGGGGGAACCTGATGAAGGGGGTAGTGTAATCACCATAATATTATTCATTTAATTGTAGATTAATGATATCAAAATAAACTTTAAAAAAATCTTTCTGACTTGGGTGTTACACCAATACCATGAGTTGGAAGTCCTTGACAGAGAGTACCAGTAAGAACAGCAAAGTTATAAATAAACTTGATCCCACTTTAAGCCAACAAATAGTCTGGTAGCTAGTGTTACCCTCATTTCACCAAAGAGGAAACCAAGATTTGGGAAGATTACACAGCTATCAGGAACTCAGCTGGAATCTATCTCAGGACTGGATTGGCAGCCCAGGGCAGAACAAGAACTCTGGGGTCAACAGATCTAGATCTGAATTCTGGCTCTGCCTCTCAAGTGCCCTCGGGCAGTTCATGTATTTCCTGCTTTGCTCAGTGTCCTGGTATGCATAACTGGGATGATAAAACCGACTTCAAAGAACTGTGATAAAGCTAACAGAAAAAATGGAAGTGAAATGCTTAGAATTAATTCTTGGCATTTAGGAAGTGCTCAGTAAATGATAGTAATCAGAACAACAATGAATCCATGTTCTTTTCCTTTCCATCACCTCACCCCTGTCACCTGGATTGAACATTTACCAGAGATACACAAGCACCCCCATCTCCCGTGACCCTGAAACAGACTCGAAGAAACCCCAGCCATGGAGGTTCTTCACTCCCATTCCCCAGACACAAGGAATTACACAACATTGGCCGGTCCGGGGTGCTTTCTTTGTAGGCCATTTTTGAAAGCTTGTCCCTTTGAACACACAGAAGTCAGAAAATGCAAAATTAAGGTTCCCAGAGTAACCATAACTCACTCACAATGCACATCAAGGCATAAATTTCATTGGAAGTACAACAACATAAAACACTGAGCATACCAGAGTGGGAGAAGTTAAGACTGTTGCTGAAGCCATAAATTTGAATTTCCTGACATGGGTGCATTTTCATTGTCACCAGTGATACTGCATTAACATAGTATTCACAATAAAAATTGCAACATAATTCAGAGGATGGTGAGCCTGTGACTGAGGTAGTTTTCTCTACAGGGGCCTCTTTTCAAAAATTCACATGGGTGTCAAGAAAAGAAACCTGAGAAGAAATATTAGTCCATTGGGGAACACAGCGAAATCCACCCGGCATGAAAGGATTTAGCTACATTTACTTTCTAGCAACCTCTGGAAGCAAGCAACCTCTTTCCCTTCGAGTGTTAAATCTCTGAGAAAAGGTGGATTTCCCAGTCCCTGCCATTCCTGAATCTTCCACCTGGGCCCTGAGGGAGTGTAGGCTTAGAAGCCCTGCCTACTCGCCTGTAACGGGAAAGGTCAAATGAATGGGGGTCAAATAAAACAGTGCATGTAAATGGATCATCTGTGCATTTACAGTGGAAATCAATCCAATATTCCTGCAAGATGCTGCAGTCAGAGTGAGAATACTGTGCCCTGGCCTTCCTGGTTCACAAACTGTCAGAGACCTATAGGACCAAGGGACCTAGAGCCAGCCACCACCTGTTCCAGCTCTTTTTCTACCTGAGCGTGGGTGCTTTGTAAAAGGTAATGTTTTGTCTTCACCGTAGGAGGAGACTACAGGAACTCTGAGGGTCCTATCTGCTCTCTGATCAAATTTGTTTGATCATAAAGTCTAATCTTAACATCCTTTTTCCACAGCTTATATTCCAAGACTAGTACTTCCCCTAAAGGTTCACTATTCTTTCTCTTGGGCATTCTCCTTGTCTCAGAGAATGCAAACCCTTCCTGCACAGGGAGGCTGCCCATTCTCTCTGGAAAGGAGCCTTTGCAAGGCCTATTAGCAATCAAGACAGTCAACAGGGTCCTCACCTGAACCTCACTGTACTTCCATCATGTCTCATTTTTCCTCCTTCCTAGGGTTATTTTAAGGTTTAAATAAGAAAATGTATATAAAGTGCCTGACACCTAGTAGAAGCTCAAAAATATGTCATCGTCATTTAAGTTATTTGCACCAGGTAATTAGTTCCCTCCCTGTCTCCCTACCCTTGCACCTTCTTCTCTATCTTCCCCTTCTGTTAACCTTCTAAATAAAACTAAGTTACTTTACCAGCAAAAATGTGTTCCTTCAGAAGGGTAGAGAATCGCAATTTGGGTCAAACTGTGGCAAAACCAGGCAAGCCCGGAGAACCAAGCAGAGGGCAGCTCTCTTATAGAGAAGAAGGTGCAATTGGGAAGGACTCTTAAAACAAGTCCCTTGGAGGAAACTGGTTGTTCCTAAGTGTAGTGGCTTTTTATTGGCTGAGCTATGACAGTCTCCCATTGACTGGGCAGTTGGTGGGGGAGGGGGAATACCTTCCTTCCTCCTGCTGGGAGGTATCTAAAGCAGTGTCTCTTCCCCCTGGGTCTGTGATTATTGCCAAATGGAATGGTAGGGTGAGACAGCTCTCCCTGTTGGTCTCCAGACCCCACATTAGTGAGGATTCCCTTTATTAATTTTCATACCCCACCTACAGAGCTCAGACAGAGGCATGCCATACTATACCCTGGGCTTCTTCTGTGCTTCCTCTGCTAAAAGTACAAACTCATCCTTACAGGGATTCCAGAATCTAACTTTGTAATAGTCACTCCAGTCCCTGTTGGACATTTCCTCTTTCATTTCATTAATGAGAACACAAAATCCAGTTAAGATGTACTTTTGGTCTTTCTTGCTCTGGACTCCATCAGGAGTGCACCCTTAGTCTTCATACTCCCCACCATGGCTATCACACATCTGTACTTCTCATGTTATAAAAATATGTGACAACTGAATGTTGGTGTTTTCCTCAAGCTGCACCTGTCTGGGAACTGGGGCTGCTAAATACATTATGAAGTCAAGGAGAGTTCAATCTCTGATATCTCATCCATCACCCATTCTGCAAATTTCCAAGCTCTGCAATCCTTCCCCTCTAGTGTTTCTCTGGAAACCCTTCTTCCTACCTCCTTCCCACTTCCATTGCTCTTTCCTGAGACTGGTCATGAGACTTGCACTTGGCCTTTTCCCATCTACTCACATACAGTGTTGTGACTCAAAATTCTCTTCTTTAAACTCTTTTTTTGGTCATGATACAACTCTTATTCAGAACCTGGCAGAGGCTTTATTTCCCTTCATGTCAAATCCTAATCAAATTCTGTGAGGCTCTTTAGTAAAGATAGTCTCCTCTCTAAGCATTGGGAACTCTTGAAAACAGAGGCAAAAAGGTCAAGGGGTGATATAAAAAAACTGTTAAGAATGCCTTCGGTTGAAAAAAAAAAAAAAGCATCCTTGCCTCTCACATCTAATGTATGTCCTACCATCTCTGCACAGGTTTCCTTAAACCTCCAGCTCTCTCCAATGAAACTTACTTTCTTTTGACATCACAGCCCGTTTTAGCATCATTTATTTAAAATTAGTCTGCCACTTGGTTTTCTGACAGCTCTTGTTGCTTTGTACATCATGTACCTTGTTCAATATGTATGTCCCACCTTTTCAAGGCAAGTTATAATTTTTATCTTATGAAACCTTTCCAAAGCATTTGAACTGCTGATGACTCCCACAATTTCAAATTTCCTTCCACTGAATTCTGTCACCATGTACTTGCCCAATTGTCCTTATGCCTCTGTGACTTTTTCTTCTCATTCTTCTACACACACTCTAAAAGAATGTGCACTTCAAAAGTGTCTCCTTATTACTCAAAATTAGTTTCTGATCATATACGAGGAAAGTTGAAGATGCAAGGCTGTGGGATCTGTGGGAATCTGTGGACTATTATAAACCATTTCTCCAGAGAACTGCACTTTCTAAAAAAACTTGGCTTCCCTTAAGTCAAGAAAAAGATTCTCTAGGATGAAGTGAATCCCAGAAAAGCAATGCCTGCCCTCACACTCTCCCTAGTTATCTTAGGCTTTTGATTCTGAAGCTTGACACTTCCTTCAAGATCTCTCCCTTATGTTTCAAACACTCAGATTGATGAATCTATTAAAATATGGTGTTTGACCACTGTTCATAACTAGTAAAAGATTTTCCTTATACTAATTTAAGATTATTTACTGCATCTTCCATATTTTAGCACTGTTTCTATGGCTTAGGCCACAGAGAATGAATCTAATCTTTTTCCAATATGAGAGCCCTTCCTGCATATGAAGATAGCTATGCCTAACTCTTTTGCTTTGCTCTCTTTTCTTGAAACAACTGTCCCCAGAACCTTCATCTTTCTCTGAGTGAGTAATGACTTGTCAATATCCTTCTTAAACTGGGACCTACAACTGATCACAATATTCTAAGTAGGTCTGGACGGTGTACAGTGTGACTATCATCACTTGTATGACACATGTAATGTCTTAAAATTACACGGGTTTTTCCCACTTGTGATTCATTTTGAGATGTCAACTAGAACTCCAAAGTCTTTTAACAATTACTGCTATTAAAACACATTTCTCACATCTTGTATTGCTATTGTATGATTCTTGAAAATTTATCAGAATTCATCTTGGTGGTTTCAATCTAGTATTTCAATAGCCAAAGTCATTTTTGAGTCTTTATGCACTCATCCAAGCTAGTGCTAAAGCCCTGTGACATGCTATTAGAAGCTCCTTCCATTCTGATACTGATTCATTGATCTCCCAGTATTAGCAGTAAGTTCCTCTAACTACACTACAGTTAAAACCAATTTTTTGACAGTCATATTATGAAAGCATTTTTCAAATAGCTGGGGACAAACAGATTTACTGGAGGCAAAAAGTCACTTGGTTTATCACTCAAGAAATTCTTTCCCAAAACAAAGAAATAAGAAATGGCCCAGCTTGTCCTTAGTGTTCCTAGTATCACTGCTTCACGTATACTCAAATAACTGATCAGCCATTCCTAAAATTTAGCAAGAGATTTATTACATGCTCACCCAATAACAGACTTGAAAAATTACCTTCTAAACACTTTTGGCAATTCTAAAATTATCTGTCCATCTGTCAGTCTTCTGTTATAATTCTTCTTATTCTCCATGAATTTTCAAAATATGTGGTCTGTGGTTTTAAGATCCCATCTGCAAACATTATGAGAGGCTGGCTGAATTTTGCTCAGGACCTCCCTGCACATTTCTTGGCACTTTCCTTTGAATCTGTAATTATTTCAAAATAAAAATATTTTTATAGAAGTCCCATCTGCAAGGTTCTTTCAGTAACTGAGGATATACTGTTCCTGAGACTAAAGATTTAGAGGTACTTTAAAAGGTAGATTCCTTTTGAAGTAGTTCACCCGTTTTGGGCTTCAGTTTCTTTTTTACCATGTTTGTTTCATTCTTCCTAGTTTGAAGACTCTTTTCTTTGTTAGAGAAGAACAAACCCATGACAGCAGAACAGCTCAGTGGCCTGTCTGCCACCCGTTCTCAGTGCATCATGCCTACCTTCTCTTGTTCTCTATTATTTGTTCATCACTAATTCTTGGCTATCACATTCTCCAAAAACTTCTCTCTCCCTTGGTTTCCTTTTGATTCTGTTCTTACCCAGTTCCATGGCAGTTCCTTACATTTGTTCTTGACCATGCACTCTCCCCTCTGTCTTTGATGTGCATACTTTAAAAATCTGACTTCATCTGAGACCTCCTTGGTGCTAAGTACACTGTGACATGTTTTTCAGGTACTGTGACCTACTATACCAACATTATTATTATAGAGAAGACAATTGCTTCGCTTTTATTACCATTTTAGTAACAAGAACTCTTGTATACAGACTTTCTTTTTATCTTTTGAGTTTAAATTATTTATATACTAGAAAATTACTCTGGCTTAAAAAGGGAAAGAGGAGATTTTAACATTTTGTCAGTGGGCCAACATTTAAGACCTTGTGGAAATGATATTTGTTCCTCTGAAACTTCAAACCACTCTATCAAGACCCTCTCAGAGTCCTCTCCCTCTGAGTTAAACTTTTTCATGTGGATATACTCTGGCTTCATCATTCTCTCTTATTAGGGGCCTTTGAAGCCAAGCTGGGACTCTTTCAAATGATTTTTGCTTGAAGTTGGGTGTAACCTGTTAGAAACAATACATCACCCCATCCCTGAGCTCCACATGGAATATTCCAGAGATGTTTTTCTTAGCCAGACTTCTGCTATGATTCCTGCTTTAGAGTGATTTCTCCCAAACATGCAACTGAAATCATTTAGTTCCATCCATGTCACAGTTGAGATGCTGAATTCCTTATAATGTATATACTAAGGAGAGCATTAACAGAGAATTTCTGATAGGCCTTTATCTGAACTCCTTAAGAGCTTGATACTAGAAAAGCATAGATTAACACATAGCAAGAAAATACATTCAGTCAAATATAATCCCATCTGTACCTGCCAAAATACTCCTTCTGCTTTACCAACATCCTTGTAATAACATTGTTAAAGGGTTCTGACACTTCTCAGATAAGTGCTTCATTCAGTTCCCTGTCTCCTTTCAGTAGGAAACAGGAAAATTCCAAATACAGTCGGCTCAGTTATCAAGGCCTTCTTATCCAGTGTGTGAAGAATCCAGGCCCTTTGTTTCTCTCCCTTCTCCCCCAGACTACCTACGTTTGGGACGTATTAGTTCCACTCTGTACCACCACTTCAGGGCACTTTGAGAGAAAAAGAGTCATAGGTTGCCAGGAATGTTTTTCTTTTACTTTTTATTAGCATGTCTAATAAAGAGCCGGATGAGTATAGGTCTTTGGAACCAAGAAACAAAATGAAGCTTGATGATTCCAAGTAAATCTGACTTTAAAACACTTAGTTCCAAGATCTCCTGACTTAGCAACAATAGCAGCTACCCGAAATGGGCCTCCTTCCCATAGAAATTGCTAGAGATTTCCTTTTTCCTTCTCTGCTGAGCCATGTTCTTGCTATTTTCCCTGTCAGAAAAGATAAACTAGGCATAGTGAGGCAAAATTAGTTATAATAAATAAACTGATCCATTGGCCTGTAAAATCCTTGAAAATGTTTAGAAACCTCAATCAGTATGTCCATCAAATTTCTACCCTACTCTTATCCACTCCCAATTAAGGGATAAAGGGAGGGGAGAGAAATGGGTAAATGAAAAGAAGTTTATTAAATCTGATCCCCTCCGACCCCTACCCCACCCGTTTTGTATGATGATGTGACTGTTCTCTAGTTTTATGTAGTAGAGGGGATTTGACCTGTGTATGGTTTAAATCGATGTTGTTGGGTCATGAGAGCCAAGGAGCCTAACTGTGTCTGCCTCTGTTTCTTACAGCAAATGTGTTTAGGTTTCCAAAGAAATGCTTCACCAACTCTGGAACACAATTTGTTTATAATGTGGAGCCTCCCTAGGTCCCCGGCCTTCCTTCCCTGCAGCAGCCCCTGCTAACACAGAACCGAGGCCCTGAACAGTCTCAGGAGAACTGACTCTGAAATGTTTTAAAGAGAAGTTAGAAATTGATTTAGGCAGTTAGTTTGAGCATGCAGGCTAGGACATTGCTAGAAGTTGTATTACTTCCTATGGCACCTGGGACTTTGTTACTTTAAGTGCATAAATCAGCCTTCTGAGAAATATTCAGTTTCCTGAGCTTAGTTTAAGCTGAATTACAAGTGACCCCACAGAATTATTTTATTCCCCTTTTGCCTGAATTCCTGAGGAAAGGATTAAAAAACCACGTTGTCTGTTTTTATTGGAGTGTTTCCTTTACCCCACCCCATTTTAATAACTTCGGCTCCTTAAATCTATACTCTCCACTCAGCATTTTATAGTTATTTGCCAAACATGTAAATGCCCAAATTTAACTAGGCCCTCACTATTTCTACAACAACTGGTGCATATACAGAAGAAGTGATGGCCCTTTGGGTGCCAATAATTTCTCGGGGACATAAAAACAAGAATCGTTGCTCTTGCCAGATCTCCCAGAGCTTTATGACATCACCAGGCATTTTGTGACACCATCACTTTAACTTACAGGCTCTGGCCCTGCACTAGAGGCAGAGGAACATGTTTATTGATGGAGACAGTGAAGACAGGACTAGAGATTGGAAAAAAGAGACTCCAAAGTTGCTGGAGAAATTACCCTGAGGAAGAATGAGATCCAGACTTTACCAAAGGGGAGCAGAAAGGGGGAGGGCAAGGAGGGCTGAGGATTAGGCAATACTGATTTGGAATCATACAGTTTTGAAGATCCCATTCAAATACCAGTGCTTTGTGGTACTGCTTGTTGTTTCCATTTTAAATTATAAGACAAACAAGGAAGTTGCTGATGTCTACTATCTCAGATTCGAAAGGAAGCAATAAAAGAGAGGTGTTAGCAGTAAAACGTCATCATACAAAACCAAACTGAACGTGGTCCTTCTTCAAGGCACCCTCCTCTACTCCATTAGTTCTCAATTTCTTGGTCTTGCAGTTAGGAGCCTTCATGTTTTCATTATGGTATTTCTGGCCACTAGGGCAGCCCTGTGGACTTCAACACAAGTGAGGTTTCTCTATTTCAAATTAAACAAAGTTGGAAGTCTCTACAGGAATATTTACTAGAAAAAATTTTTTTACAAAATTTACAAATTATCGAGCACATAAAGTAACTATTAAAAAAAGTTTAAACAAGATGGTGGCATGAGAAGTGAGGCAGAAACCTTCTCCCCAAAGCACATATAACATGAAAATACAGCAGATACAACTAATCCTGAAAGAGCAACCCAAAAGAAGACTGCAACACACAGCTGACATCTGAGGAAAATAGAAGACCTCACGAAAGAGGGAAAAGTAGCAAACCGCGATCTGGTGGGACCCAAGCCCTCCCCCTACCTCAGCTCACAAGTAGAAGGAAGAGAAATGGAGTGGGGAGGGAGTAGAATCCCAGGCCTGCTAAACGCCTACCCAGGGAGATCTGCTCCAGGAGCATGAACTCACATTACATGGTGCTCTGAAGATTAGAGGGTTTGGAAAGCAAAGACAGGCAGAATACTCAGAGAAACTGAGATTCCAGCCACTTCAGGAGAATAGGTACCCACAACAGGCCCCTCCAGGACGAAAGGTGGGCACTTTGAAAGACTTCCGACAGTGACAGCACTGCTAAAGGGACAAGGATTACACAGAGTTTGCTGCTCAGGAGAGAGGACAGGTGGACAAAATCATCCCAGCATACTCAGCACAGCAGGTTGAGAACTTTCAGGAGCTCCATCCTGCTGGCTGACAATGCAGCCCCAAGGACCCTCACTGCCATACACGGCCTGCGACTTCTTACTCCTGGCCGGCACTTGTTCACAACCTGCTGCCCCCGCTATACCACCAGACAAGCCAGAGGGCAGCCCTGACTACAGCAGCTACAGGGGCATAGCATAGAGGCTCGGCCCTGCGCACTTGACCGACTGGCCCTAGCAGTGGAGGCAGGCACTGTGGCCGGGAAACAGGAAAGGGCTCTTTCCTCCTGGCAGGAACTGGTGCCAAATGCCTGCAACCCCCACAACTGCTCCAGAGGCTGGGCAGCTCCAGACATTACAGCTTCTGTGCACTAGAGGGCACTATCTACACAAAGTTTTTATTCCAGAGTAATCAATACAAATATGAACCGACAAATGAATCTGGTACAAACCAAAATCCCTCAAACACCAGAGAGAGGGCTAAACCTGAAATCACCAGAATTCTTGCTAACGATTTCAAAATAAAAATCATAAACATGCTCATGGAGCTACAGAAAAAAATTCAAAACCTCAGGGAGGACTTCAAGAAAGTGACAGAAACTGAAAAATACAGTATCTGAAATGAAATACAACAGAGGAATTTAAAAGCAGATTAGATGAGGCAGAGGAGACAGTAAATAAAATAGAAATTAGAAAACAGGAATACAAAGAAGCTGAGGCACAGAGAGAAAAAAGGATCTCTAGGAATGAAAGAATATTAAGAGAACTGTGTGACCACTCCAAACAGAACAATATTCCATTATACAGTATTATAGGGGTACCAGAAGAAGAAGAAAGAGAAAAAGGTCCTAGAAAGTGTCCTTGAGGAAATATTTGCTGAAAACTTCCCCAATCTGGAAAAGGAAATAGCCTCTCAGGCCATGGAAGTGCACAGATCTCCCAACAAAAGGGAACCAAGGAAGGCAACACCAAGACATATAATAATTAAAATGGCAAGGATCAAGGACAAGGACAGAGTATTAAAAGCAGCCAGACAGAGAAAAAAGATCACATACAAAGGAAAACCCATGAGGCTATAATCAGACTTCTCAATAGAAACCTTACAGATCAGAAGGCAGTGGCATGATATATTTAACAATGAAACAGAAGGGGCTTGAATCAAGAATGCTGTACCAGGCAAGATTACCACTTAAATTTGAAGCAGAGATTACAAATTTCCAGATAGGCAAAAATTGAAGTAATTTACCTCCCACAAACCTTCTCTACAGTGTATTTTGGAGGGACTGCTATAGATGGAAGTATTCCTAAGACTAAATAGTTGTCACCAGAGAAAATAAAACCACAGTAAAGGCAGCAGGCCAATTAATTACTAAGCAAATGCAACATTATATCAACTACCCACAGTCAAGGAATAAACAAAGAGTACAGAATATGACACCTAACATACAACGAGAAGAGGAGGAAGAAAAAGAAGGGAGGAAAAAAAGAATCTTTAGATTGTGTTTGAAACAGTATATTAAACGAGTTAACTTAGGCTGTTAGATAGTAAAGAAGTTGTCTTTGAACCTTTGGTAACCACAAATCTAAAGCCTGGAATGGCAATAAGTACATATCTATTGATAATCACCCTAAATGTAAATGGACTGAATGCACCAATCAAAAGACACAGAGTTACAGAATGGATAAAGAAAACAAGACCCATCTATACGCTGCCTACAGGAGACTCATTCAAACCCAAAGATATACACAGATTAAAAGTGAAGGGATGGAGAAGAGATTTCATGCAACTAATAGGGAGAAAAAAGCAGGAGTTGCAGTACTTATATCAGACAAAATAGACTTCAAAACAAAGAAAGTAACAGGAGACAAAGAAGGTCATTACATAATGATGAAGGGGTCAGTCCAACGAGAGGATATAACCATTATAAATACCTATGCACCCAACATAGGAGCACCAAATTATGTGAAAAAAAATACTAACAGAATTAAAGGGGGAAATAGAATGCAATGCATGCATTTTAGGAGACTTCAACACACCACTCACTCCAAAGGACCGATCAACCAGATAGAAAATAAGTAAGGAGACAGAGGCACTGAACAACACACTAGAACAGATGGACCTAACAGACATCTACAGAACACTCCACCGAAAAGCAGCAAGATACACATTCTTCTCAAGTGTACATGGAACATTTTCCAGAATAGATCACATACTAGTCCACAAAAAGAGCTTCAGTAAATTCAGAAGGATTGAAATTGTACCAACCAGATTCTCAGACCACAAAGGTATGAAGCTAGAAGTAAATTATGCCAAGAAAACAAAAGAGCCCACAAACACATGGAGGCTTAACAATATGTTCCTAAATAATCAATGGATCAATGACCAAATAAAAACAGAGATCAAGCAATATATAGAGACAAATGAAAACAATAACTCAACACCCCAAAATCTGTGGTACACAGTGAAGGCTGTTCTAAGAGGAAATTATATTGCAGTACAGGCTTACCTCAAGAAAGAACAACAATCCCAAATGAACAGTCTAAACTTACAATTAGTGAAACTAGAAAAAGAAGAACAAAGGAGGCCCAAAGTCAGTAGAAAAAGGGACATAATAAAGATCAGAGCAGAAATAAATAAAATTGAGAAGAATAAAACAATAGAAAGAATCAATGAAAGCAGGAGCTGGTTCCTCAAGAAAATTAACAAAATAGTTAAACCCCTAGTCAGACTTATCAAGAAAAAAAGAGAGTGTACACACATAGACAGAATCAGAAATGAGAAAGGAAAAATCACTACAGACACCACAGAAATACAAAGAATTATTAGAGAATACTATGAAAAGTTATATGCTAGCAAATTGGATAACCTAGAAGAAACAGACAAGTTTCTAGAAAAATACAATCTTCCAAGACTGATGCAGGGAAAAAACAGAAAATCTGAACATACTAATTACCTTCAATGAAATAGAATTGGTAATCAAAAACCTATCTGAGAACAAAACCCCTGGACAAGATGGCTTCTCCGCTGTATTTTATCAAACATTTACAGAAGACCCAATATCCATCCTCCTTAAAGTTTTCCAAGAAGTAGAAGAGGAGGGAATACTTCCAAACTCATTCTGAGGCCAGCATCACTGTAATATAAAAACCAGGCAAAGACACCACAAAAAAAGAAAATTAAAGACCAGTATCCCTGATGAATATAGATCCAAAAATACTCAACAAAATATTAGCAAACTGAATTCAAAAATATATCAAAAAGATCATGCATCTTTGATGATCAAGTGGGATATATTCCAGGAAGGTAAGGAGGGTACAATATTAAAAAATCTATCAACATCACACACCACATCAACAAAAAGAAGAATACCACATGATCATCTCCATAGGTGCTGAAAAAGCATTTGACAAAATTAAACATCGATTCATGATAAAAACTCCCAACAAATTGAGCATAGAGGGCAAGTACCTCAACATAAAAAAGTCATATATGACGAACCCAAGTCAACATCACACTTAACAGTGAAAAGCTAAAAGCTTTTCCTCTAAGATCAGGAAGAAGGCAAGGATGCCCTTTCCCCCCACTTTTATTCAACATAGTACTGGAGGTCCTAGCCATAGAAATCAGACAACACAAAGAAATAAAAGTCATCCAGATAGGTAAGGAACAAGTTAAACTGTCACTGTTTGCAGATGACAGGATATTGTACATAAAAACCCTAAAGAATCCACTCCAAAACTACTAGAATAACTGAATTCAGCAAAGTTGCAGGATACAAATTTAATACATACACAGAAATCTGTGACATTCCTATATACTAACAATGAATAGCAGAAAGAGAAATCAGGAAAACAACTACATTTACAATTGCATCAAAAAGAATAAAATACCTAGGAATAAACCTAACCAAGAAGGTAAAAGACTTATACCCTGAAAACTACAAGACACCCAGGAGAAAAATTAAAGAAGACACCAAAAAATGGAAATACATCCCATGCTCATGGATAAGAAGAATTAGTATTGTCAAAATGGCCATCCTGCCTAAAGCAATCTACAGATTCAGTGCAATCCCTATCAAAATACTGACAGCATTCTTTAATGAACTAGAACAAATAGTTCTAAAATTCAAATGGAACCACAAAAGACCTCGAATAGCCAAAGAAATCCTGAGAAGGAAGAACAAAGCTGGGGTGATTATGCTCCCCAACGTTAAGCTCTACTACAAAGCCACAGTAATCAGAACAATTTGGTACTGGTATAGAACAGAGCCATAGATCAATGGAACAGAAAAGAGAGCCCAGATATAAACTCAAACATATATGGCCAATTAATATATGATAAAGGAGCCATGGATATACAATGGGGAAATGACAGCCTCTTCAACAACTGGTATTGGCAAAACTGTACAGCTACATGTAAGAGAATGAAACTGGATTATTGTCTAACTCCATACACAAAAGTAAACTGGAAATGGATCAAAGACCTGAATGTAAGTCATGAAACCATAAAACTCCTAGAAAAAAAATAGGCAAAATCTCTTAAATATAAACATGAGTAACTTTTTCCTGAACCATCTCCTTGGGCAAGGGAAACAAAAGCAAAAATGAACAAATGGGACTACATCAAACTAAAAAGCTTCTGTACAGCAAAAGACACCATCAGTAGAACAAAAAGGCATCCTACAGTCTGGGGGAATATATTTGTAAATGACATATCCAATGAGTTAACATCCAAAATATATGAAGAACTCACATGACCCAACACCCAAAAAGTAAATAACTTGATTAAAAAACGGGTAGAGGATTTGAACAGACACTTCTCCTAAGAAGAAATATGAATGACCAACAGGCACGTGAAAAGATGCTGCACATCAATAACTATCAGAGAAATGGAAATTAAAACCACAATGAGCAATTACCTCACACCAGTTAGGATGGCCAACATCCAAAAGAGAAGCTACAACAAATGCTGGCAAGGATGTAGAGAAAGGGGAACCCTCCTACACTGCTCGTGGGAATGTAAATTGGTTCAACCATTGTAGAAAGAAATATGGAAGTTCCTCAAAAAACGTAAACTAGAAATACCATTTGACCCAAGAATTCCACTCCTAGAAATTTACACAAAGAAAACTAGATCCCAGATTCAAAAAGACATATGCTCCCCTATGTTTATCACAGCACTATTTACAATAGCCAAGATATGGAAGCAACCTAAGTGTCCATCAGGAGATGACTGGATAAAGAAGATGTGGGACATATACACAATGGAATATTATTCAGCCATAAGAAGAAGACAGATCCTACCATTTACAACAACATGGATGGAGCTAGAGGGTATTATGCTCAGTGAAGTAAGCCAGGCAGAGAAAGACATGTACTGAGTTATTTCATCCATTTGCGGAGTATAACAATGAAGCAAAACTGATGAAACAAAATAGCAGCAGACTCACAGACTGAGAAGGGACAATTCCAAAGGGAAGGGACTGGGGAGAGTGGGTGTGGAGAGAGGCAGAAGGGGATTAGGGGCATTATAATTAGCACACAATATAGGTTAGGTCACGGGAAAGGCAGAATAGCATGGAGAAGACAAATAATGACTCTATAGCATCTTACCATGCTGATGGATTGTGACTGCAATGGGTTGGTGGGGGGGACTTTATAATATGGGTGAATGTTGAAACCACAATGTTGCACATGCAAAACCTTCATAAGATTGTATATCAATGATACCTTAATTTAAAATAAAGAGCTTATAAAGGGTTATGAATGCTTCATACAAACATCAATGTTTCAGGAGAGACCCATTTTCCTGTGACGGACCTTTCTAACCAACCAGAGAATATCTTTACCTTTTGCCTCCTAAAGGTGACTGATACTTGGAATCACGTGCAGCTCAGTATTTCAGAAAAAAGGACAGCCATCTGACCGTGGCAGATGGGAGTGGAAGGCTTGAGTCACGGCAGCCGAAGGCTTGAGAAATCATCTCACTGATGTCAGCTAGCACAGAATGCAGACTTTGTGTCAACTACTCTACATTCTGGTCATGGTAAAAGGAAAGAATATGAATACAGTGTGATACTATGTTTGCATTTTTACATTGAAATTTGTAGGATTTTATATTTTTATGTACAAGATTTTATTTGTATATGAAACTCATACTATCAATTAATTCGAGTAAGTGAAACTTGCCTTCCTAAAAAAAAAAGCGTGGCTGGTAACCACTGAAGGGTACCTGAACCTTTCTACAATTCAGGTAAGACAGTGATGAGTGTTAGACTACGTTTTCCACTTTTAATTAATTTCCTTTTTTTTTTTAACTAGAAAGCAGGTTACAGTTAGTGTGGCATCCAGATTTCACAAAAATATGTGTCTCTCATCACATTTTAGACATGGCTCTAGGTTATATAACTAAGCTACTCTTGGAGCTGCTGCCTAGAGGAAGAACCCTGGACTGCAGGAACTGGGCATCTGACCACGTGGTATTTCTTAGACTTTATGTTTGATAAAAAGAAGGAACCTCCAAATTCTCTGGGCAAGACTCAGATTTCTACCAACTTTGAGACCATAACCGAAAATGGATAACACAATGAAATGTTCAACAAAGGAAGAAAAACACAAGAGACCAAAGCCTCCACACCCAACCAATACTCATCTCCACACACTTCTTAAACCTGCTTTGGTGAGAACCCCCAACAATTCCTTCAGTTTTGGGGCCTCAGAGAAGTGCACATCCCCTGCATTGAGGTGGCAGATGTGGAACTCTCCATTTCCTCTGGGGTGGGCACTAATCCTCCCCTTCCTGGCCCATCACCAGGACAGTTAGGCTTCTTGGTGGATAATCAGTGAACAGGAGGAAAAGAATATTCAGACCCTTTTCAGCCAGCACTATGAGGTTTGCCATCCCGCTACTTTTCTCTCCAGAAGTTAAAATAAACCAAAAAAAGAACACCAGATAAATGAAGTAAAATGATGTTCTCTCTCATCTTGGTAGACTACCTTCACAGAATAATGAAATTCACACTGGGGAATTTTAGAACAGTTTCCATTTGGGAAGATCTTTATGCTTCTTGGAGCAACTAGTTTAGGGTCTGTTTGGAATTTTGTTTTTTCCCTTTTTTTGGAGGGGGTGCAGTGCTGATTGAATACCAACATTATAAAACCCTGGAAAATACATAAAGTCTATGAACTATTGCAATTAGAGATAGAGGAGACTCATTCTATCATCCTTCAGGCCTAGGGGAGTCAGTGGAGGATTCTTTCCTAGAACAGATATTCTATTTCCTTATCCTGTTGACTGTCAAGGGCTCCAGGGATGGAGTTCCCACCACTTCCTTTACTACACATTTCCCCAATCTCATAATTCTCACTGTCATAATTTTTCAGGGTATTTAGGCCAAATGTTCCTTTTTGGAAAATGACAGCTGCTCTCCTTTACTCAAAATTATGACCACCTGTTAGAATGGACACTCCACTCTTTTGAAGCTGCAACTATTTTCCATTTTTTTCATCAGGACTCTTCTCTGATTCTCCCTCTTCTCTAGAAGCCTTGTAGCTGTGGGTGGAGCAGAGGGCACCAGACACCAACCGGTCTCAGCGTTTCAGGGCTCACAGTGCCAGGCCGATAGCTCCTTCCAGTGCCACGTATGGAGTGTGCACTTCCTATGGACACCCCAAGGCCTGTGCAGTGTACAACCTTAAGAAAGCCACATATCCCCTTTAAAAACACCCTTCCCTCCTGTTCACTAATGCCCCATTCAAGTTTAACTGGCATGTGATGGTGTGTAAATGTACACAAGTGCCTATATATGTTGGGATTCTAATTATAAAATTCTTACGTATATTTTCCTTATGAGGGTCCTAACAGAGTACAGGGCTGAGAGTTCATGAGATAATCATAAATCTACGTTGTTCAGCCTCTTATTTAACAGACAGACAGAGCTAGAAAAGTGAGAGGTTATGAGCCTAGAAGTAACTTGCCCCAAATCAGAAAAGAACCCAAATACCCTCTCGCAGGCCATACTCCTGCTCAGCTCTTGTTCTGATGATCCACTTACTAGGCCTTTGAGGGTGTCTTTCCCTCTCTCTGGACCTCAGTTTTTCTAAGTCTGAAACAAAAAAGTCATCCAGACAAGAGGTGGCAAATGACTAGCCAGAGAATGACTTTTCTAGCAGTGTTCACTTTTTTTTTTTAAGTCAGTAGACATTTTAATACAGGAATCTGGATTTTTAAACTCAATGAATGCCGCTTGGCTGTCCCCTCACAGTCATTCCTACTTCCCCCTCCCATGTTCTAGCCCCATGGTTCCTGCTTTCCAGTCACAAGTTAGTCACTCTGGGTCGGGCTTCACCTGCTGCTGCTCCTCGAGCTGGGATTTCAGTACTTGCTGCTGAAAGCTCCCTGAATCACTGGCTTCCTTTGGTGGGCAAGACGATCAGGCAACCCTTGGCCAAAATTCCCTCACAGCAACAATGAGCTGCAATCCATACTGGCTACTCCTTGTCAATGGGCCATGTGCCCTCAAAGCTCAGTCGGCTTCTCTCATTTGGCTGTTTGCCCAACCTAGGGAAGTTGGTCTGCAAATCCTGGGTAAATCATTGTGTGTTACACTTTTTTACATTTATGGATGCATTACATACGGACATAGCCCTGGGTGGACATACTGTGATTCAACTGTCTACTCGGGTCACATAGCAAGTTTCTACTGACATGACCAGTCTGTATTTTAACTGACCAAACAGACCAGCAGACCTGGCATTGTGTGAATGCTCCCCAGTACAGCTCTGCTGAACTTTGTGTAGAAATATGTACCAAATTATATGAAAATTTATATTTTTCATGGGAGCTGAGAGCTTTGGCACTTAATTTTAATTTTTTTATAGCTAAGTGTGTAGCATTGGCCAAGTTCTGCATGTTGAATCCTTTTAATCATTCAATATAAATCATGCTCTCAGCCCCTTAATCATTCTTGTTACTCTTCTTTGAGCTTCCTCCAGTTTCCTTACATCCTTCATTGCATAAAGAAGAGTTTTTTAACAGGCCTGTTTCACTTCCAAGAATCGATTCTGGGATGGAAACAGTGGGGGGTTACAAGATCCAATGCCATGGGAGACTCCAAGGGAAATGCAAAGCTTGGTCCTTGGAAAGTCAGAGACATTCACAGGGATTGAAAGGTCACCTGACCCACTTGTCGGCCACATCTGACCCAGAAAGCTGACTTTATAGCCTTTTTCTCTTAAGCAGTGCAGAAAAGGATTTATATGATGACCCTTCATAACATACTCCACATGCTTTTATTGTGTATTTATTCATTAAGCGCTATATGGATGAGAAAGCTCTCGCTCTTCCCATGTTGAGTCTAGGGAAAGAAACTGCTAGTAGGAGAGATCCACTTGTCACATCTCCTAGTATCAAAGACTTACCTATCATCTATCAGCTGTTTCCCCCTTAGTCTGGTTACTGTGGTGCTAGAGAATAGTGTCTTAGGAAAACTCACCAGAAAAAAAAGACCCTGGAGGAAGTGGTAAAAAGAGAAGTTCATGGAACGTCTTAATACATATCCACCTTTTCTTGAATCTGCCTTTCCTCATCTCTGCAGGTCCTTCCCTGCCTTCAACTAGAATGTAAGCTCAAGACAAACTTTGTCTTGCTCATCAGTCTAGTCTAAACCTAGAAACATGCCTGCCACATAGCAAGTGCTCAACAAGCATTTGCAGAATGAGTAACTAATCACCTTCAGCCTATCACTGCATGCTTTGATAATAATACTTAATTTTATGTAAAGCATTATGCAAAACAGCTTCAAGCTTCAAGATGATTACTAAAGGCTCCCTCACTCTCCGAAAATACCTTTCAAATTGGATTTGTGCCTTAAGATCTTCTTACAGAGAAATTTAGAGCCACCATTTTTCAAGGCCATTTAGTCCAACTGATGCATGAATCCCTTTATTGGCCATCCTGTCAGTTATCATTCAGCCTTTGCTTGAATACATATAGAAACACAGAACTGATTTTCTCCCAGAGCAGCTATCCTTGTATAGCCATGACTATTAATATGCTTTCGCTTAAATCTAGCTAACCTTTGTTTTCTATAGACCCTACCCATCGTCTTGGTTGTCAGAAGCAAATTAATCTTTTTTTCGAGACATTAACACATCCCTCCTAAACTTTTTCTTCTGTATATTAAATGTTCCTTGGTCCTTTCTACACCCAGAAATGTATAGCAGAAATTCCAGCTTGGGAGTCTTGCATGTATTCACCTTGAGGATTCAAATGTGAACAGCAGGAAAGGACCAGCAGGGTATCTGTTTATGGGAAGCCAGTTAAGTAACTAGCTAACCAACTACAAGTCCTCACATGAGCCACAAGTCAGCATGAGAACGGAGGAATATTGGGGGCCTGGGCTCGGCTTAATTCTGTGGATTCAGCTTTCTCGTGTGCCAAGCTTGGGGAGAGGGAACACTGGTAATCAAAGGGCCAAGATCACAAAAATCTGTAGTCAACACTGAAAACACAAGGTGACACTGTTTTGAAACTTGAGTGATTCTGTACACAACATAAGACATAAGAGCAGTGGGGAAAACTGTAGTATCATATTAGATGAGAAAGACAACATTAGCTCTACAGAAAGGCAGGAGTGAGCGTGGAGAAGCGGTGGAGAAACCACCCCAGGGGCAGGCCACGTTCACGGAAGTGCTGGAGGAGGAGCGGGAACTGGAGCACTCTGGTGGCAGCTGAGAGGGAAGGGGCTGCATCTGGCTCACGGGAGCTCCTCTGGGTAGGATGTGAGGAGGAATGGCAATCTCATAATCTGCTAAGAGAGATGCTGTTTTGTTACTGCTATTCCCCCAGAATCAGGAAATGTGATTATAAGTAATAATGATAACAACAGTTTCTATCTTTTGAGTCTGTCTTGTGGACTAGGCATTGTGTTACCGGTGGGATAACTCATTTAATCCTCTTAATAATCCCATGAGGTAGGTGCTATTTGTATTCTCATTTTACGGGTGAGAAAATTAAAATTTCAAGAAACTATCTTTTCCAAAATCATACTGCTAGTAAAGGGCAGAGCTGTGAAATAAAGCCCCCTTTATCTAACTTTCAAGCCTGAGTTCTAAAATGATACAAAACCCCCATTTTAGTATAATTTCCTTACATGGCAGCCCAAACTTCAATAGTAAAGCATTCACATTTGAGTTATGTTTCGTGCCTTAACCAATGCTTTTCATTTTAACTGTTGAATCTAAATATATACAGCATATCAAGAAAAAAAAATGTATGCAGGAAAATTGTTAGTTGATTTCTTCAGTGACTGCTCTTTTCCAGTGACCACAGGATTGTCCATCCTGTCACTGAGTTCTCACATCAGTGCAGCCACTTCAGCTGCAGAACTCGTGCTTCACAGGGGCTGTTTCCCTGAAGATGCCTCCTCCACTTAGTATCAAGTCAAGAATAATGAGGGAGGTGGTGAACACAGCCCCACATCTCATGTATCCAGAACCACCTCCTCTGTCCCTAGATACTCCCCTTAGCAGAAAACTTTTCATTCTGGTCCAATGAAAATGAAATTCTCCCCTGAGTAATTCTGGGGCATCCTGATTTTTAAAACCTTTTATGGGACCATAAAATACCTGACTTCACCACCTTCAAGAAGTTGGCTTCAGGAATGAGAGCAAACTGTATTACTAGACAAGGTGAGCAACTGTTATTTCTCCTGGCTAGAGCACATCCAACTTCCTTATTGGACTAAAGCATTTAGCAAAAGAAAACAATGTTTTAATTGCATGCTCCTCTTTACATGGCGCACAGCATTTGACTCCCTCTATAAGCCAGGAGCAGACTCCAGAATAGCAAGCAAAGTGTTCTACACGTACCGATACTCCATCTGCCCAAGAGCACAGTCATTTACAACCTAGAGGTACTTCACTGCTAATGATCTTTGAAGTTAACAAGGTTTGCAAAAGCTTTCCTGCATTATTACTATTTATATTAACAGCGTTAGTGATCCCCTTTATTCTTCCAAGACTTAGCACTACTAATTGGCATCCATCTAAACAGAGGTATTAATGCTATCATTGCAATGCCAGCAGAGCCAACTCTGGCAGCCTTGTGGGTTTAATATGGCAAGGTTTGCTATCTAATGAGGACACAAAATGTTAATCTGCAGAACAAATTGTATTTATAGAGAAACTAATTATCATATGCAAATGTGACACACATCACTTGCAAACTTTCTGTTGCCGCTGGGCCAGCTCTCTCTCTGTGACCTTTCTGAACAGCAGCACTTCGAAGAAGTAGCTAATGGTTTCATGTGCTGAGGCTGATCACTTTCATTTTCATACAGAAATGGGCTAAATGGGAACAACTCTGACTGCAAATAAACACAGCAGAGGCATCTCTTCCATAGCTGTAACCTGCACTCTATGGATTTCTTACCCTTTCATTTAGAACTCAAAATTCTTCTGTAGTTTTTGCTATATCTGAAAAGCCAGATCAACAGATAACCTGAGCAATGACTGTTTTACCCCTATTAATGAAAGCACTAAGATGTTCTTACCATAAATGCAGTCCTACTGGGTGAAGGCTATTGTGATGATGTTTCCAGGATTATTTGTTTTTCTTTTCATTGAATAAGAAATTCCTCTAAATATATGGCATGGATCATAAACCTAGTGAATATGGTGTTAACTCTTTTCCTTGGTACTCTTTCTTCCTTTGTCTTCCCCTTCCTAAAATATGTGTTCTCTAGGGTGATCCTCACAGATTTGGAGTCAAATAGTTTGTGTTCAAAGCCAGCTCTTCTGTTTCTAGGAGACCTTAAAGATGATCAACTTCTTTTCCTCAACTGCCAAGCTGTAATACAATAATACCCATCTCTTAAGCCACAGCAAAGATTTTAAAATGCAACAAGGTATTTAAAATGTTTAGCACAATACGTAGCTTCTTTGAGTCCCAAGAAACACATTAATGTGCTAATATTGTTTTGCATCTGTGGGGGCGGAACCCTATACTGACTTCAGGGTTGTCCTCTCTGCTGGCAGAAGAGGAAATGGAAGGACTGGCTGCCATGACACAGTCCCATGTCCCTATCTTTGCAGATAGTTAAAAGCCTCATATATCTCCTCTGATGGAGGAGTTACTTTCTGTTTACTGTCCATACTCTGGGGAAATCACTTTCTCACTGCCACCATAGTAGTAAACCATCCAGATTTACAATGAACATAATTTATGAGCTAAGGAACGTCAGCTCCTTGTGTAAATAAATAATAAGGCTGGGTAGTCAAACAACTGCTGAAGTTGGCTACTATGGAGAATGCTGTTGATGCTGGGCTCCGTGCTTGCAGGATCTGTGCAAATGAATGCATTCGAGGGACCCCACACAGACACACTCCTTCACCCACACATCTCTCCTCCTTGTGCAAAGTCACAGAAGGACTTGATGGTCAGAGGATTACAGCAGGCATGGGAAAAGGAGACAGCATAAAAAAACTAACACACTCCCGGAATCAGAGGGGGAAAGCCCTGTACCATACACAGTCCCAGCTCTGCCACCACCGTGCTCTGCTGTATGCCCATGGGCAAATCTTTTAACTTCTCCAAGATGCAGGAATTGGGCTAGATGGTAGGAAAGTTCTCTTCCAAGCCTGAAACCTTACGAAGATAAGTTTCAGCATCCAAGAACCCCATCCTAGAAGACTCAGGGAACATATACTCAAGTTTGAAGGTAAAACCTTGGTTTCTATGGAAATGGTGTGGCTGACTTGTAGAGAAAAGCTCCCTCAGATAACTGAGTAACCTCTCCTGGCCTGTGATCCAAGTCTCTGTGTTTTCACCACAGAGAAGCCAGTAGAATTTATCAGGGTTCTTGGATTTCATAATCCCATTAGCAACCTGCCTAAGGATTTGGCCTCATTCACCCATTGCTCCCTTTCCAATATTTAAATGCAGTTAGGTTACATTTGGTTGAATATTGAGGAGCCATTTTAAAATGTTGATAAAAAGAACTCATCACATTTGGCTAAGCCAAGTTGCAAGTATTCCAACTGCTCATTTGCACCTCTTATTGGTGCTCAGAGAAGTCATGGGCTCATATCACCCCCGTAAGGCAGTTCCTGATGTGAGCCAAAGGAAAAACATCACTGGCCCTCCACATGCAGGGCAGTTATTACGTGATGATTTCCATAAGATTCAGTCCAGCAGAGGAATTCCATGACCAATTTCAATGGGCTGCAAAAATGCTGTTTTCCACTGTCATTTCAAGTTTATAATAAATTGACAGTTGAACACTTCCTTGTCTTTCAGGTGGCAGAGAGGAGAATTCATCAATAACACCTGCTCCCTTAGCTCCCAGACAATATCTACAAATACTCCACCACTGAAAGGCGACAAGTTTTTTATAGATTCATTGTGATTTATAACCCCTCTACTTGACTGCAGAAGGGAAAAGATCGGTTTTCACATATCATGGAGCAGAGCAAAAGGAAAAATGAGAAACTATCTCAGAAATGCTCCTAGAAGTGCTGAAATAAAAGCAAAATGGTGTGAAGACCCTAGTTAATCCCTATATCAATCGCATGGCCCAAAATCACAAAGGTTCTGGAGAAACAGGCTCCAAGAAAAGCCATCCTATCCAGGTGAAGGGAAGCTGAGAAACAGGATCTCCAGACTGGCATAGTTATCTAAATGGTCTAATTAAATAAAACAATGAAGGGTTGGCTTCTGTCCTGCAAGAATCCCCCACTGATGAAATCCCAAGGAATGGCAAGGAGCCGAAACTGCTCGAGTGACTTCCTGTTTAACTCTGCCACTTAAATGCTCATCAAGTGTTAAATTTAAATGTATGTAAAGATTACTACAAAACACACACACACAAATCAAGGGGAAAGTGTGAATATGCATATCCAGGGCCACACATATAGGTCAAGAGGGGAACAGCTCCAGGATATTTAGATATTTAGCTTTTAACAAAAGTCATTTTTCTCCCTCTGCTAAGCCTGTGGGCTTTTAATAGCCACTTTCCTTGATTGCCTTTGAGATCATTGTCTGCTGCCAAGGGCCCCAACATGAGCCCATAGACACTAGGCCTTGAGGGGGAACAGGAGTTTGAGAGGATCCTCGGACCAGAATTCTGAAAGCTTTCCCAGACTGAGACAACTATACCACTCTCTTAAATTATGTAATAAAATAAAGCCTCAAGCTCAGATTTCAAGAATCATTTTTAGTTTTGAATGTTTTTATATTCTGAGTAGTATTAAGTTTGGAAAAATGCCCTCCTCAGAGTTCTTTATATGTTTCTGAATATATTACAATGCTTTGCAATTAAAATATTTTAGAAATACCATCTGTAGATTGTCTAAAGTGTAAATTATTAATGTATTATCTTGAGAGTTAATGATAGTAATTGCTTTTTGTTTCCTTATTAGTATTTGGCGGGGATAGAAATTATTGACATTTAGACAGTTTTTTTCTGCAGCTGAAGTAGAGCCCACTTCTTGATGTGCCACTATTATATATTTACCCTGTTTCACTCTCACTAAGACACTGGGTCTAAAGGAAATTTCTGTCCAGCAAATTGGGTCACACCAACCACTGTGGTGAGCTGATAATGATCTTTGAAAAGTACACTATTCTTCCTTTTGAAAAATTTGCCCATATTCATTTCCCATAACCACTTGCACAATAGATACATTTAACAGTTCTGATAAGGAAGTCGGTATTGGGGCCTACATCTGAAATGCCACTTGAACAGGTGCTGAGTCTCCTTCCAAAGCACACTGAACACACAGACCTTACCTGGAGCAGAGTTTATAAGAGGAGAATTACCAAAACCTTAAGAGCCCAGCATTACAAACAAATGCCCCCACTTTTTATTAAGCACATAGTATGTGCCAGGCACTGAGCTAGGCGCTTTACATGTATTATTTCTAGTTTTCCCAGCAATTATTCAGAGCAAGTTATAAGGCCCACTTTGTAGATAAGATAAATTATATTCTAAGAGATTGTGACTTCTCAAATATCACAGAATCAAAATTAGGAATATTTCATCTGAAGCTGATAATTATTCTACTATACCACATTGCCTCCCAGCAGCTAAACAGAGGTCACAATCCTTTTTCCTACTTGTTATTTTGAAAGGAGTCAAATAATAAAATAAACATGTTTAATAATTTTATAAAAATTAAAAAATTATTTAACTAAAAATTTTTTTGTAAAAATGGTCTACTTAATTATGCATACATCAGATCACCATGTTAAACACTTTAAGTATATTAATTTTGCCAATGGCACCTCAATAAAATTGGAAAAGAAGGAAAATAAAGTCTTACATATGTCAGCCACACTATTTATACTTACAGACCTCCACTATCTAAGTTTCATATGGTGACCCTCAAGCACTGAAGGCTCTGAGTTACCCCCAGATGATGTTTAGCTAAGCAACCTTAAATCTTTCCCATCAAAAACACAGGACCTTGTGTCATTCTTACTGCCGAGAGAGGGAGGGATTTACCCTCCTGACAGAGATGTGTTGCCAATATTCTAGATTCCAAGTTTGGAACTTAGAATGTTAAATTACCTTTATTAAATTACCGAGTGAATACTCAGATATGGCTGAAGGTAAGGTGACCAACCATTCCAGGCTGCCTGGGGTTGAGGTGCTCAGAACACGGGACTTTTCAGAGCTAGAAGCAAAGCCCCAGGCAAACCAGGATGAGATGAAATACACTTGCTTCTGACAGAGTCTGGTACCTGGACAGGACCTTTGAGCTTGGCTAGTGCAATAAACACACTGTTTAGATGAAGGTCCATAAGATTAACTCACAGTGCAGTTTAAACATGAGCAGAAGTAACAGTATCCTACCATTAAAATATCATGAATATTGTATTTTTGAAATGCCATGCACTGTGTATTCTCTTACCCTGAAGTGTTTTCTCTTTTTCTGAATTCCACCTGCCTGTTTGGGACTTGGGGATGAGACCACCTCTCCAGGTAGACGCCACACTCATATAACCAATAGTGAGATAAGTGCTTGGACAAAGTTCAGCAAAGGGAGGATCTGGGATGATTTCCACAGAGACTTGCTTGTCTCCTCCATAGCCTGGAAATCATCAGGAAGATCCCACTTGCTTTGTGAATAGATGTGGAAAGTCGCAGATGATACTGGCTGTCTTAGGAGTGGAGCACGTATCCCTGTAGTAAGGATGTAGGAGAGATGCTGTGGCTGAGGAATAGGTACCAAATGGCAAAATTAAGCAGGCTTCTAAGTTATTTATAACTCAGAGCAGGGCTTCAACCAATGGAGAGAAACCAGAGCACATGCTTACCAGCAGCAGACAATAAATGCTAGGCAAGCTCAGATGCCACACAGGGGCCATCGTCCTCCAGAGACTGACTATCATCCACGGAGACTCACCCAATCAACTTCCAAGAGAGAAAGAGCACAGCAGCCTGAAGATACAGGCCCCCAAGACTCATCATGGGAAGGAGAAATATGGAAGGCTCAACTCTGAAAACTTGACATTAACTCAAAGCAACCATTATGAACCAAAAGGAAATTGTTTAAAAAAGAAGAGACTGAGATACTGTCCATTGAAAAAATTAAGTTCCTCTACTAGCCTGTAAGAAGGGAGCTTGTAAGGAAGATGTAATAATAAATAATAAAAGGAATGAATGAATGAATGAAAATAAAATCTGTTTTGTTTGGTTTTTGTACATCTAAGCAGTAGTGAGAAAATGTTCCCACTCACCGCAAAGTAATTCATTAGAGGATTTGTAAGTTACAGAAAAGTACAATAAAGTAAATAACTCTACCTCCCAGTGATAAACATAATAAATATTTTCATATGATCACTAAATATAATTACATATGTAAGTAAGCTTTATATAATTAATTACACAGTAAATTTTACACCTTACACACTTAATTCTGTATCTTAACTTTCATATACTATGATTGTGGAACTATGTCAAATGTTCTTAATAATTGTTAATAGTTTTCTAATAGCCAATCATCCGGAGAGCCCATGATTCATTTAGTCATTTTATTACTGGTGACCATTAAGTTTATTTACCTAGACTATTATAAACAATGCCATAATGATCTTGATATGTAGATCTTTTCCACATACTTGGCTATACTTAACTTTAATTCTTCAAACTGTAATCACTGAATGAAAGAATATGAATTTATTTTCATCTCTCAATAGTTTTAACAATGAATTTCCTCAAAGTCTGTACCAATTTCTCTGTTAGCAGTAGTATATGTATGTGTTTTCTGAGGAACCATTGCTACAGACAGTGTTACCAAGTCTAAAATCATCTGAAAGGAGACAAATAGTGTCATTTTTGTTTTAATTTGTATTTTCAGTTTTATTTTGAAGTTGAGTATCTTTGCTATGTTTATTAGCAACTTGAGATAAGTGAAACTTCCTTTCTAGATTTTCTTTGGTATTTTCTTTTTTATTTCAACAGCCTCATTATAAAAGTATATTAAATGCCCTATTTGTTGCACATATTTTTCAGTTTTTGACATGCCCATTTTTATTTTCATGTGGTCAAATCTCATTCACTGCCTTATGCTCCGAAAATCCCTGTTCCAAAGTAACAAATAAATGGCCTTTTTTTTTTAGATTCTACACTTTAATTTGCACATATATATTTTAATAAAATATATCTATGAATTTTTCTTAACATAATGAAGTTTTTGTGTTTTTCTACCGGTTACTTAATTGTCCCAGCAGATTTATTTCCTTAACACCCAGTAATCTGAGATGACTTCTTTACTGGATAATAAACTTGTATATAGAAATAGTCTCTATGCTCTTTATTGTGCTCCATTGATCTGTCTGATGACTTTTGTTCTAGAACAGGATCATTTTAATTACTGTAGTTTTATAATGTGCATCAATATCTTGTATTCTTCTTTTTTAAAACTTTCTTGGATATTTATGCCACTTTATTATTCTACTTTGTCAAATTTCAGAAGGATAAACAAACTTTGGGATTTCTACTGAAAAAATTAATCTGGGAAAATTTTAAAATTATTTAAAGCTACCAGTTAAGAACATATTTTGCCTCTCCATTGACTCAATTCCCTTTTTTTCCACCAGTAAAAATCTGAAGATATTTTTATTTTTGTTAGATCCTGAATATATCCTTTAAAAGTTGATTCTAGTTATTTAATATTTTTGGAAACTATTTTAAGAATGAGAATTTTAAAAGAATGTATTGCTGGATGTATCTTGAATATACAGAATGCCTGACTTTGAGAACTCCTTATCTGTGTTAAGGGTTTTAAGCAAATTTTCAAGATTCTACTCTATATTTTAAAAATATTTCTGCTGTAATCATCATTAGTTTTCTTGTTCTATAACTGCTTCAAGGGTTTTCTACTAGTTGAATTAATTTTAACAAGATCATTGAAGCTAAAGTGTGTGTGTTAACTATTAAAATTTTAACTTCCTAGGACACATATTTAATGAAAAGACCAGTTTCTTATTGGAAACAAGTAAATAAGCACTGTAGTTTCAAGGTTAATGGTTCTACGATAATTACTCATTGAATTTCAAGTAGATTCTCAGAGGAGAGCTTCTTGCAAACAAACTAGTCATGCTTCAACATTCTAATGACAAGATAGAGAAAAAACAAACATCTAGAAAGGTAAGCCAGCTCCATATTCCACTGCACAGATATAAATGGAAAAACATACCAGTGGACCTCATTCAGAATTCTGGCAGGCATCTCCATGCGTAGTAGGCAGCAGAATTTGTTTAGAATTAGCCTCTTCATTCCTAATTTGCTTAATATTTTCAGAATAATCCCTCTTTGAGTTTGGTGTTTTCTGCATGTAGCTATCTGGACGGAAATATGGGTACCTCAGATGCTAACTACCTGTGGACTTCGGCCCTTCTCTTGTCAAAAGTTTATTCGGGCAGCTTTATCCAGCAACAGTGTGGGATAGAAACACATCTCTTACATCCCAGGTGGTTGCAACAATCAACACTTTCTCTCACTCAGAGTTTCATGAGTTGGCTATGTCTGCTCTGCTTGTTTAGGCCCACTTTATATGTCTTCCACAGCACTAAAGATGAAAAGTGGCTTCTATCCAATGTGTGCTATTATTATGATGAGGGCTGGAGTGCAACAAGTCTGGTAGAAACCTGAAATACCTCTTAAAGTCTTCCTCTGCAGCTGTCACATTATCCCTTCCTCCCACATTCCATTGTTCATAGTAAGTCAGGTGGCCAAATGACAAGACCAACATTGATGGGGCTCAGTAGTGTTTATTTCCCATGGCAGGGAGAAAAGAGTGAATATTTGCTGAAAAATAATATAATCTACCACAGTCCACCCTCTTGGTCTCAAATATTGATGCACCTTCCCTCTGCATGCAAAATAAACTCATACCTTCCTTGAAGAGAACATCCCAAAAGTCCACAGTCTTGTGCTAGCATCTACAGAAGGTCCAGACATGGCTCCTCTTGATCCAGACAGCTATGAGCTAAAAAGAGAAGTTATTTACATTCCCTTTTGAACACACACACACACACACACACACACATACATACATACACCATATAAAGGTTTGAGACCAGGATGACGGCAATAAATAATCTCACTTGGAATGGCAGAAAACGGGAGGCAGGCAGTCATTGGTCCATAATAATCCTGAGTTTCCTCCAGGAAAATGTTCCTTGTGAAAATGCTTCATAAGGAACAACTCGAAATCTCAGAGGCTTGTAACCACAGACATCTGTTGCTCACACACTGGTCTGCAGGTCAAATATGTCAACTCTTTCCAGGTAACAAAGTCGGGGCTCAGAACTGTCCTACATGTCTTCTTACTCAAAGCCCCAGGATGATAAAATAGCTAGTATGTAAGGCTACTATTTCTTCGTGCTGGGCAGGGGTACAAGGGGTTTAGTGGAAATGTGTGATGTCACATCTGCCCATGTGTCCAAACCCAACATTAACATTATTCTCCTCCCATGGTGAGAAGAGGAGGGGAGACATTTGCTAAACAATAACAGAATCTACAAAGGATGAGACATGTTTTACAGAACTTTTCCTCTTCCAAGGAGGCCAGTGTAAGTAATATTTCCTAATATTGGAAGAGCCCAATGAGTAGTTAAATGTTCTTCATATAAATTATTCTATAAGCAGAAGAATAAGTTATACCTACCCACTGAATAAATATAAAGCAAAAGGACACAGAAGTACATAAATTCCACTTTGTACAGAGAGCTGAATAATATACAGTGCAACAGAGAATTGGAAATCAGTTTGAATTATCAATAAAAAAGGGCAAAGAGACAGAATGATACAGATGAATTTCACATAAACCTGAGCAATTCCAATAAGGTAATCCATAATTCTTTCTCTACCTGTGCTGCCTTATGCCTTAATGGAAAAAATAGATAATTCCCAGGGAAAAAGACTGGGTTTATTTGAGAGGCCAATGTTGGCTGTGCACAGAAGAATTAGAGCAGAAAAATTCTGTAGGAAGAATTAATGAAATTACAAAAAGTCTGATCCCATGGCTAGGGAAGTTACATGTCTGTCTCAGAATAGTCTTTCAGAATAAAGCTGTCTGAGCGACCAAGTACTGGGTTTTTAACATGAGGATCCCAACTTGGATAACATAAACGATATGTTAATCAGAGCTTGTGACGAATCTCCAAGAG
The DNA here is from genome assembly GCA_032199065.1 of Smutsia gigantea. Classification (NCBI taxonomy): domain Eukaryota; kingdom Metazoa; phylum Chordata; class Mammalia; order Pholidota; family Manidae; genus Smutsia; species Smutsia gigantea. The sequence continues at coordinate 115,661 of JAVSCE010020963.1, forward strand.
CCTCCTGGAACAGAGTGTAAAGAGATGAAACAAGTTCATTTTTCCACCTCTTCAAAAGATAAAGCATGGACAGGGCTTGCCCAAACATGTGGTTGTGAAAGTCATATTCTGTGGTACTACAAATTAGAGGACCACATCAGTGCATCCACAAAACACAAAGGCTCAGCCTCTGTGGATATAAAGATGCTACTATCACATTACAAAATCAGATTTTACATACTTTCTGGGTTGGTCCATTCTATTTTTTTTAAGGCCAATTTTCCTTGCTGCATTTCTGAGTCCAGCTTATAGCCACTTTCATGGGTAAAAAGACATTCAAATTAAGCCAGGGATCATAAAGCTAAGAAATCATTCATCTGGCTAAGTCTTTCTAAAAAAATCACTGAATATTTATTGAACTATGTGAAAAACTTGTAAAATCGAAACAATGGTAGTTGAGGCTGAGAAGTTTAAATTTATTTTTTAGGATATTAGACATGATTGTTTACACATCCCTTTGTTGATTTTATGAAGTCCCAAGTTAATTAAAAAGAAAAAAAACCCTTAGTTTTCATCACGGAATAATTGTAATCCTGATACTGAGTAGCAAGACCCTATAAAGAACACATCTTCCGCAAAGGTGCCTGAATTAGGCATGCTATAGCACACAAATAAAGGAAAGCAAAAATGAGAATGGGGAAGTTGCTTGCAAAAGATAAAAGGTACCATCTGTTTCCACATTTAACATGTTTACTTAGCAACTAATATGTGCAAAGCACTGTACTATATGTACATGTACATATATCCTATATATGCTGAGGAGAATGCCAAAATATGGTAAATGTGGATTCTTCCTGCAGGAACTCACACTTTAGGAGTGAACACACACACACACACACACACACACACACACACACACACGGTAAAAAATACCAACATTCAGAAAAAAAAATGAATCAGTAATTTAAAGTTAAGACAAAAAGCAGGAAAATGATGTTCCCCCAGCTGAAATGAAACCCAGAATGCTAAAAGAAAGGTATTAATGTAATATCATGAAAATGCAGAAAAAAATTAACTTTTAATAAAAGGTCATCACAGATGAGCAAAGGAGAAGAGTATTGCTAGCAATGATAAGATAGAAAAAAATTCTAGTGGGAGAAAAAACATTTGGGAAGTATAGAAAAGGGTTATTTCAATTACACAAGTATGTGAAATGTTAAATTAATGACTTTTGCACATTGACTGAAATTAATGATTTCCTCAGTTCCTGACACTCTTTATATTAGGATCCTTAAGATAATTGCAAATGTGATTAGAAACATGGCAAGTTAATAGAATTTCATGGAAGTGAAAAGAAAATCAGCCAAGGAATGAATGAAATATGGATTCCTATCATCTTTTGTGTATATACACAATCAAATATATACATACAAATTAATATGAATGTACATGAATAGCCACTAAGAAGAGTTTTAGAAATGAAATTGCTGAAGGATCTTAATTATTACAGATTAGTTGTTTTACGTTTGAAACCTGGAAGTTACTAGTATAATTTATCCAGCAATTTCCAACCACTTCAAACAACACAGAATATAGATAATCCTGGTTTTCTAAGTGTCAGGCCCACTTAAGTGACTTCTATAAGGAAATGACCTGTCACATAAATAAGGAAGAGGCAAAACAAAACTAATCTTACAGTATCATAATTAGGTTTTAGCTATTGTTCCATATGATATTTCCTTTCTCTTCCATTAATTAGAAGGATATGAATGGTCACACACTGACCAGCCTAATACATCCAAAGGTAACTATTTTTTTATTTTTAACCTTCTTAGAAGAAACAGTTGAGTGTTGTATATATTTAATATTATTTTGTTAAAAAAGAAAATTCTTACAACAGGTTTCTCCCTAAGGTAAGAAGTTCTTATCTGGCTGCATATCAAAGAATTTTTAAAAATATGTAGCTTCCATTGTTCTTGTATTATATATAATCATAATTCTACTTATCATTTCCTCTCATGTTTAGGATTTACTTGGGATTGTGTTTTTTTAGTAGGAGATTGGGTTTGGAGAAAATTGTTGACTTGCTTAGATTATTAAAATCAGTTAGTTTTTAAACTTATTTTCATCAGTAAATAGGGCTTGCATAATTTCTGTTCTACAATATTTTATTTTGGCCCAATTGAACCCATTCTATAAATGTTTCATGGATGCTTGAAAAAAAGATACTTTTTTTTCATTGTGAATGAATATATACACAAAGTTTACTAATTAAATTATACCAATCCTCTGCTTCTTATTTATATTTGTGATTCAAACATTAAAGATTTAGGGTTAGGCTAAGTTCTTCCCATAAATTTCCCCCCTATGTTCTGTCACTGTTAACTATGCAGATTAGGAATCAGACTCCCTGTTTTAAATCCTGGTTCCATACTTACCAGCTATGTCACCTTGTGCAAATTAATTAATGTCTCTAAATCTTACAATCTCCATTTATAAAGCAAAAATAATAAACCCTTATTTAAAAACAGCTTTAGATTGCAAGATAAAATGGAGACATAGCAACTGACACAGTGTCTGGAAATAATACGGTCAATAAGCAGTTGTATTACTTTCGGTTTTATCACCATGTTCAGTTCATACCTAAAACTTTTGATTTGCTAACTTTCTTTTCCCTTTTACTGATACTTACTTGCAAAGAGGTGGGATGATTGGCCTTTCATCAAACTGATCAGAATGCTTTCTTTACAAATAATAGCATGACGCCCAGTGATTCAAAAGCATCTGTTTTTCAGGCTAAGTTACCAGACCAATAGATCCAAACAGGACCCTGTCTCCTATTGCATTAAAACCACCTGGAGAACTTTTAAAACATAATTGCTACCCTAGTATTTCTGATTGGGTAGATAGACTGGTGCAGACAAGCATTTTAAGTAACAGAAAGTGTGTTGGCAGTGGTCCACGGAGACAAGGCAGGCTGGGGAGAGACTCAGACGTGGCCTGAACTCATTCACAGCTGGTGATGAACAGAGCTGTGCTGGTGTACCTCCACCCCGGTGACATGGGGAGAAAGCCGGCTCTTCAGAGGGACTCCACTACAGCAGAGAAAAGGGGAAAGGACAAGTACAGAAAAACAGAGAAAGACTGGAATAGGGTTCAGTCAGAAAATGGCTGGCTGGCACATTTGCTCTATTTCAGCTAAGCCCATACTTCTGTGGGGTAGATACACACCCCTCAAATGGTAACATCACCTGCCTGACAGGGCTCTAGGAGCACGGGGTGAGAGAGTTGCTTAAGTACGATGATGCGAGGAACAGCCTCATGAAGAACTGATGTGTTAACTCTAAAGGATGAGGAGTCCACCAAAGCAGAAACAAGAGGAAAGGGCAGGTGGAGAGAAAACAAGACGAAAACTGGGATGGGCTGCAGTCAGCACAGTACTTAAAAAGATCTCAATTTTAAATAGGCTGAATAAAGATAAGTAGGTTGGTAAGTATACAAGTTAGAAGTATGCATTCCAACCATTTAACCTTGGGCTAGAAGCTCAGCCTCCATGTGCTTCTATTAACTCAATGCATAACAACACCAGCCTGACAGGCAGGAGTCAGCGCACATACAGCTCTGAATCCATAGGAAGCACTCAAGGAAGATTGGGGTTTATACTTCGCTACTGTTTTTGCTGTGCTTTTTTTCTTTATTGTTGCTGTTACTTTATCTCTAATATCTTTAAATTAGATTAGAGAATACAAAATTAGCAAGTAACTTCTGAAATGATAATGCACGGTGCCAATGAGGATAAGGTAAAAAGGACACCAGCATCGCTGGTGAGCATGCAACTCTTTAGGGAAAAGAATTAAAAATACAAAGCGAGAGCCTTAAAAATGAATGTTTTTCCATTTTAACCCACTATTTCTATTTCTGGGCATCTGTCCTAAGTAAATATTCTGAAATATGCAGAAAAAATATTTATGCATAAAAATGTTCATTACACTATCATTTATGATAGCAAGAAAACTGGGAACAAAAAGATTTTAATTGGGCAGACAACTATGAAAAATGACGTTTACCAACCATCCACAGTACCAACAAAAACACATGAATAAATGAACAGAGGATATAAAAACTGCATACATCACAATCACAACTCCACAACTCAAGTATCTGCATAAACAAGATAAGAATCTACATTAAAATGTTAATGGCTACTTCGGGTGGCAGGATTACACATAACTTTCCCCTTCTACTTTGCTTTTTTTTTTCAAATTTTCCCAAATAAACATTTATTACCTCCATTCTAAAAACACACTTTATCCAGCAAAGACTGGGTAATACTGAGCCTTAGGTAGTTTAGGGAATACCTTGGTAGGGATGTATCCTGGAACCGATCTGGAAATTCCTCCCATCTCTATGCCTCTCAGATGGATTTCCTTATGAGTATTTCTTCTCTACGGCAAGACCATGAAATATGACAACCGTGTGGGCAGGCACTCATGACCCTCAGCTGTTTACAAGGCAGGTGACAATAACAAGTGTGACCTGGAATGTATCCCCAAGCAGTCCTTCATGCCAGCAGTGCTATTTCACAGGGTAGAGTGGTCTTGTGGAAGGAAAACACTCCAGGCTTCTTTGAAACTTCCTAAATGGGATGACGCATGCCACCTGCCAGGCCTCTCATTTCCACCCCTACTCTCTTTATCCATCCCCATACACACTCCACATGCTGCCTTTGTGCAGTTAGCCCCATGCCCAACTCCTGATGGTAACATTCCTGCACTGATTTCATGCCTGTCAGAGCTTCACTCCCCTCAGAAATCAAATGTCAAAAAATCAAAGTTTATGCAGTACTCTGTCATGGACAAATGAGCTTACTCATTTTTATTGGCACAAAAATCACTTGGTTGTCTTTGTTTTTTTAATATGTTATTTATAATAGAACTATAGTTCTTTAGTCTATTGTAAACAAATTTCCTTAGGAAAATAACTCCTCCCATTAGTGCCTTAATACACATACTATTTAATTATTGACACTGTATAATCTATAGTACAATGAAGAATAATTTTTCTAATAAAAAATAGCATTCAATCAGGGAAACGATGAAATAGTTTTTTCTCTTCAATACAATTCCTATACCCAATGGTTATATTTATAAGGCTAATTTCTGAATGTATGCAATTTTGAAAAGTTACACAGAATAAATTTCAGGAGTAATGTTTTAAATCTTTTTCAGGAATACCATAAGTGTCAAGCTTTGGAATGCAAATATCTAAATTGTAATAAGCTTCAGTATTTTCCAGTTGGTTATTTTCCAAAGCCTGGAGAATTTGGGAACCTGGCACCAGGTCATGGTTGAAGCCCATGGCAACTATATGTTCACATCCTTAAGAAACAAGGCCTAGAAAGATGCCTCCCATCACACATACATTTACTATCATAATATTCTGTTGGAAAATTCTGCTCTGTTTCCTATAAAATTACTGATTTCAGTTATCTCCTTATCTTATTTGTTTAACTAATTTTTTCCTTTATTTATTTATAATTCTTTTCTGGGAGAGATACATGGTCATATGAAAAAGTAAGCCACCAAAAGTCAGTTGCCTTCTTTAACTGCTGTTTTTGAGCATTCTGGAAAGTATCTGGAACGAAGATAATGTTAGTCCACCCAGTGAAATCTGAGTTGCTACCGAGTGTACTTCTGTGGTTGGTCCGAGGGCAGCTAAACGCTAAATTCCTCCAGTGGACCCTTTTGCATTATCAGTTGCACATTGTGTATCTGTAAGCTAAGAAGTCTCATTCAACTTGAATCTAGCTTGAAGTCCAGACTCTGGAAGACACCTCAAAATGCTGAGTCATGAACCGAGAAGTGAAGCCAAAAAGCCATGACCATGAGAGCAGCTTCAAGAACTAAAACAACAGATTCTTCAAGGTACAGCGATCTCTCTGTGCTAGCCCAAGTTGACAGGGCTACAAACTTCCCACCTCGAGCAGCATAATTACTCAAATTTTCCTACTAAAATCCTAGAAGGATACATTCAGGTTTAGAACCACCTCTCTCCTTTCTATCTTCTTCCTCTTTTTTTCAAAAGTTCACATTACCTTTTACTTTTTCATTTAGGTATAGTATAATATACATACCACTTAATTTTTCTCATTTCTTAAAGCAGAAGCTTAGATTATTGATTTGAAATATTCCTGCTTTGTAGACACTGCTGTAGCTGCATTCCACAAATCTTGTATGTTCTGTTTTCATTTTCGTTCAGATAAAAATATGTTTACATTTCTCCTATAAGTTTTTCTTTGATCCATGGATTATTTAGAATGTGTTATTTAATTTCTGAGGGTTTTCCCAGATTCCTTTCAGGTGTGGATCTCTGTGCACGTTCCACTGTGGTCAGAGAACTTGCCTTCCATGGTTTCAATCATCTTCAATTTACCAACACTTATTTTACATTCCAGCATATGGTCTTTCTGGGAGAATATTTCATGTGCATGTGAAAATAATGTGTATTCAATAGTCATAGCTTTATCGAATAGTTGGATAAAAGTTGTCAAGTTGTCATGTCCTTTATATTCTTGCTGAATTTCTGTTCAGGTGTGTTATCAAATACTGCCTACCTTTTCAATTCTGTGGGCTTTGCATCACTTATTTTGTATCTGTTTTTAAGTGTGAGTTCAATTCATGCTGGACTCTCCCCTACTGCAATGCTATAGTACTGATTAAAATCTGTCTTTGCCACTTCAACTAGTATCAACTTTATCTTTGACATGAATGACCCACGCTTTGGACATTTTCTAGGTAGGTAAAAGAATTAGCAGTGATTTGTCATTCCTCAGGAATTCTAGCAGGTAACTGGGCTTCACAGAAACAACAGATTTTCAGAGGAATTTGTACAATTCTTTTAAAAAGCATATGATTGGTTATTGGATAAATCCAGAAAATATTTTATTTCAGAAGTAATTTTCTCAAGTTAAAAACAACACTGTATTTCAAATAAATAAAGAAAAAAAGTAATAGTATTATCCAAAGAAAATCACTTTTCATTTTAGAGTATTTTCCTGGATTTTTCTCTATATATGTTTTACCTAACTGTAATAATACTGTTCATACAATTTGCCTACAGTTTTTCATATAATACTTGGGCATCAGCATCTTTCCCTGCTGTTGCGTCTATTCCCTGTTTTTCAAAAAAAATTACATAGCTGTATTGTATTTCATCATCTGAAAGACCTGTATTTATTTTAATAATTTCCAATATTAGCATATTTAAGTAATTTCCAATTGTTTTACGCCATATGTAATGCTATAGGGAACATCCTCTGCCATAATTTTAGTTTTTGTTATATTTAGAATTAGTTTGTTAGGGCAAAGTACTAAATCTGGGTCAAATATGAACCATTGGTAAGTTGAAATAAATATTTATTGAGTTCAATGTGTACACACCAGGGTGTTACAAGCTAAGATAAATGACATTGCATTGAGGATAAATTATTCATAACACTAGAGACATAACCTCTCTTCATTAGGACAGATGAGGGATAGTTCTGGGTACCAGGAGTTATGTGGAGTAAGCCACACTTATGGCCATGGTTTTTAGTCTTCATTTGCTGTCATCAGAGATAGTTACATTAACTTGGTATCTGAGAAAGGAGTAAAGCTTTTCAATTCTAAAATTTAGGAAATAACACATATTTATTAGTTAATTCATAATCTAAACAAGCAGTGCATGGCATAAACCAATCACGCCCAGAAATATCTCAAAGCGAGTAATCATTTTCATATCATTGAATCCGCACCACGGGCTGCATTAATGTAAAAAAGACCCGGACCGGGAAATGGTATCGTTAGTAGGTAGCAGCGATTGCCTTGTTAATGATTCAAAGCTCATTTTTCTCCAACAAGTGAGATTCATGCTGAAGTTGTACTGTGCTCATTCCTCTCCCAGACTATGGGTTTCAGAAAAGAAAAGTGCTGTTGTCATGCTGCCTTTGGGATGGGAGGCCATTTCACTGCGAACACCAGGACCCTCTAGCTCCCTGCGCGTGTTTCTCCTCACTCTCACACTACTTACCTAAGTGCCTTGGCTCTCAACCTGGCTTTCTTTGCTGTCTAGACTCTGCTTTACGACTTTCCCCTTTCAGTCTTTTGTTCCGCCTCTTCACACCTGCAATAAAAATGATCACGTCTGTTCCCTAAACTGTAATTCTAAGAGGGCAGAGACAGTAACTGTCTTGGTCATGATGCATATCAAGTGTCTAGACAATCACTGGAACATGGTAGGCCTCCAAAAAAGGTGATTGAATTAAACACAAGGAATGGGTCTGATGCCTTCAGGAGCTTACCCTCTGGTAATAACTGAAAAGTTATTCATGCCTTGGGTTACTCCTTCTGGGTAACTATGGCCTTTTCCCAAGCTATTTTGCATACTAGCCCAACGGTGTAAGAAATATGGGAGTTTCAAGCATTATAAAGATAACATGAAGAGAGATGAGAGGGAGGAGTGAAAAGAGTAATTTCCCACTTTGCTCCAGCTTCATGCCCTAAAGACCACTTCAATCTTCTCAAAATTCAATGGCATTCTGTTGCCTTTAAGACTCTGTCCATCTGCTCAGACGGCCTTCAAGTCCGCTGCCTCCATGGTGCGAGAGTCAAGAAGATGCCTTGTGGGCAGGAGAGCACTAGCTTCAAATCTCAACTCCCCTTACTATACTGCAACTTTGAGCAGCTCACTTAAGTTTGGGGAGCTTCAGAGTTCTCATCTATAAATGGGAACACATAATCAGAATCTTGCAGGATGGCAGAAGGATGAGAAGCTGCACATACAGAAGTTCAGACAATGTTTGACACACATGAAGGTCTAGTGCAGGCTGCAGCCCCTCCTGGGATCTACCCTTGCGCTTCAATGACCCGGACCTCAACCACGCTGAATTCCCTGCTGTTCTGCAGTTCTGGGCTGATCCTTATGAATCTCATGGATCTAGTCATGTAGTTGCTTTAGTGTGGGGGCCTACCCTTGCTCCTGATCATTACCTTTATTTATTCATTCATTTAACACCTATCTGTTAGCTGCCTGCCATGTACAAGTCTTTGTACTACACATCCACCACACAGTAAGGAACAAAAGAGAGGAGTCTCTGCCCTCATGGAACTTAGACGCCAATACAAAATGGGAAGAGAAATAGTCTTGCCCAAATTCCACTCATGCTTTAAACCAAATTAGACATGTTTTGACTGGACTGGTTTTTTCCATAAAAATACTTATTTTTATAATCTTAAATGAGTGCCTATTCATTGTAGATTTGAAAAGATATAAATTAGAAAGAAGAAAACAAATACACTTACAATTTTACCATCTAGGAAACCCATTATGCTTATTCAGAAGTATAACTACCATATTTTTCTATGCATATATTATCCATGTAAGACTATTCCACATATATATTTTTCAATATTAAAATATTAGATATTAGGATCTTAATATGTTTGGAACATTCTAATTCTTGGCAACTGTGTAGATTAATGACTTTCTGACATTTCTTGCAATCATTCTCCAGTTGCTCAACATACAGGAAATATTTTTACAAGAGTGATTATATTTTAACAGAACTGAATCTTTTTTTGATTTATTACCTGATATGCAATTAGGTTCTCAAAATTAAACTAAGCACCTTTTAAGTTCTCTGCCTGTATTTTTCCATATATATGGTGAACCGGTAATTCCTGCGGGCAGGAATTGTCTCTTCATTGATTCATGGTGATAAATGAATTCATTACCACATGCAGGGAGGTGGTAACAATTCACTAGATTAAATAATGAGAACTGTAGGTGCTTTTCAGAAAACAATTAAAATAATTTAGGATTACTGATAGAAATAATTTTTGAGTCTGGGGACTCTCTCAATATTTCTCTTTAGCCAAGAATAAAAATATAGTTAGTGAACATATATTTCAACAAAAGGTTTCAGTGGTAAAACTATTGCTCTGGACTACCCTCCCTAACAATCATGTATTTCTAATCATTATCCCAGAAATCACCAAAAAAAAGGGTGGGGAGTGCAAAAGATTAGTGCCCTTGTGAATCTCAATATGATGTGATCCTAATAAGGGGAAAGAAATCATCTGCAAATAGCTATTCTTTTGAGCTTTATTAGCACTATATTGCTTACAACTGACTTTTCCACACAGTGTCCTACTCTACTATCTAGGGCAGGTAGAGAAGTACAATAATCTCAATTTTTTTAGATACAGGAAGTGAAGCACAGAAAGATCACATGCTTTCCCCCAAATAGTAGAATAACACCTCTAAATTTTAGGTATCATACCTCCTGTCAATTCTTATACTGTCTTTGTCATCCTAGGATCTAACAGATTGTGTCTTTTTAGCCCCGTCTCAAATAAAGCTGGTTTCTCTCAAATGACAAAATCACATGATGTAGATTTCTGCTTTCAAAAACTGTTTAAGTGGGCACTGTTTTTAGTGACCGTGTTTTCATGGCAGAGCTGGATTAACCATGGCATTTCTCTTGGACACAGTCCCCATAGAAACCCAGAAAAGCCTCCCTTATGGATGGCCGAGCACTGACTCACACATATGCTGGCCATGAGATACCAATACAGGAATAGCAACGACCAACAGGTGAGACTTTCTGGGGCCTCTTTCCAATATCTCCAAGTCATTTAACCATTCTGTTATAATCCTCTTGTCCCAGAAGCAGACACTGAACCAAAGATTTCTGTGATTTACTAAGGAAGAGCTCAAGAAGAAATGAGTAAGGAATCGAGACAAGTAGAACAAGGAAGGAACAAGCAAGCAAGGTGTGATCTTGCCAAAGTCCCAGCTTCCGCCTGCTCTCCCAGAGAATTCTAACATTAACATAAATGTTGTCTCAGAGATTATTTTCCCCCTTGAGGTAAAGAAACTGGGCTCTTGTATTCCTGTGCCATTCAGTATTGGCTATGGACCAACACGAGGTGGGGAGAGAAGCTGGGTGTAAACTTCCAAGCACAGAACAATCCTCCTGAATGTTGTGAGCAAAGGTCATTAGCTGTAAGCCACACCAGCAGAGGAGAAGCATTAGAGCACGTGGCTGAACAAAGACACGGGAGAGGATCTGGACAAAAAGCAGGAATGTCTGATATACAGTCTGAATCAGAGACGGCTACTCCCTGCTGTCCTGTTCTCCGCCGACAGAGGACGTTCACTTGGAATCATTGTGCACACTCCACAAGTCAGCTCCTCGTATGGGACCAGATACCTGCCTGCCTGAGGGAAACCCCATCCCCTCCAAATACTCTGGTTATTTCTCTCAGTATCTGGTGACTCAGAGTTGGTATGTTGCTTATCACAATCATGCTGGACTGCAGTACATCTTTCTAAAAACTGTCCCACTAATAACTTTAAAATATCTCTGCAGAAGACTGCCCCAGCCTCAGGGAGATTAAGCAGGTCCTGAAGAGAGAGCCCAAGTTTCACCACCAGCTCCTGAGGTCAGAGTCACTCCCACAGACTTCCACATGGGGGCTGCCTTTTCTTTAACGCAGTTCTGGCATCCTTCCGTAGTTCTTAGACACAGGTGGGACTTACCTTACCACAGAATCACACACCCTTGTGGCTTCCAGGTGCAAACTGCATAAACCTGGGCCGCCAGTGTCATCACCGTTGCACGCAAAGCAGCAGCATTCTGCGACTAAAAAGCAGTAGAAAAGCAAATTAAATCTTTATTTTAATTATGGCAAAAAATCATTAGAGAGAATAATGCATGCACACAAAAATCTTACAATTCTTTTTTATTTTGCTCTCTTTGCTTCTTTTATACCTATGGCTGGGACCCCAGCTTCCTTTTCTTCATCCCATACTCCAAAAAAACCTTGTCTTCCAAACTCAGGCCTGGAAGGCTCTGGTGCATCCCTCACTGTTCTCCTCCTTCCCCACCTGTTCTCTGTGTTCAGGAGCTGGCTGCCTGAGCTGGCTTCTCTCGCTACTCAAGCGCAGTTTGTCATGAAGGTTCCGCAGCCGACGAGGCGGAAACAGAACGTGCTTTGCGTCACAGGAGAGGAGGAAGGCCCGGCAGAGGCTTCCCCCAGCCGTGGGACTAGAGAAGCTGAGCACCGCACCTACCGCGAAACACGGCCGGCCGCTGCCCCTAGGGCTTTCCCAGGAACCACCGGGGCGTGCGCAATGGCGGCGCACGGGGCCGCGGGGCACCCTGGGTGGCTGGTCGGCCTGCGTTGCGGGAGCCCGCAGAAGGCCCCTCTGAAGCGCTCGCTGCTGCTGAGTTCTGCTACCTTTCATTAAGTTCTGCTAACATTAAGTCACCGGGGTCAGATTTATTTTTCTCATGACTTTCTTAACGGCTAAATAGAGTGGACAAGTACGATGTGGTGTGACCTCAGGGGTTGCCTGTAGGGCTCCTCGGACCCATAAACTCCCCCTTCACTTGACATAGCTACTAAAAATCTTGGGAAAGGGCCCAAAACAAAAACATCTCTGGAAGGAAAACTGCTTAAGCTCCTTCTGGAGCAGAACCGCGAGGCGTGGAATCTAGAGGACAGGAGCCCTTGGGGGAAGGACACATCATGCTGGGGAAAAGGAAGAAGGCATGTTGAGGTCTTCAAGTTAAATTTTGCATAGGCCAAAGCTTTGCTTATTCTTTTCCTTTCTATACCTCTATTTCTGGACTACCATCAGGAAGAAAATTCTAGGCAAGTCATATGTATTGTGAGCTTATTTTCTAAGTAAAATTTGGAAGCCATGGTCTGATGGTCAGTTGTTCTTTTTTCCAGCTTTGTTGAAATATAATTGATATATAACATTGTGTGGAAGTGTACAGTGTGATTTGATATACATTATGCAAAACAATAACCACATTAAGCTCAGTTAACACCTCCGTGACCTCGCATAGCTACCATTTTTGTGCATGATTAGAACACTTAAGATCTACTCTCTTAGCAACTTTCAAGTATACAATACAGCATCGGCAACTATAGTCACCATGCTGTACATTATCCCCTGGAACTTATTCATCTTCTATTATATACAGTTTGAAAAACATAAAAATATATTAAATTAATTATAAGTAATATTTTTGCTGTGGTCAAGGGATTGTCATTACTTTTTGACATTAGCAGATGCATTGGCCTTTGGGACATGAGTGCTGCTGATGACCGAAACTGGACAGCAGCCTTCTTTTCACTTCTGCAAGTACCTATTTGCATCCTGTAATTTGTGTAGGGCACTGAGGATTCCCCTGGAGAAACATGGACTCATATAGTGATCCCAACTGTGTTAAAAAATTAAAAGGTCCATTGGGTACAAGAGTTTCCCATCAGACCTTCTGCTGAGTACTGCTTTGTCGCTCTGCTGCTACTCCGTGCCAGCTGCAGGCATATTCCGGTGAGTATCATCTGGACACCACCACATCCTACAGGTCCTGAACTGGTTCTTAATGCTTCACTGAGCATCAGCATCTTCCCCCATTACTGTTGCTGCTCTGCCAGGCACTGTGATGAATACTTTGGTGGCATCTCCACACTAAACTGATTTTTAGTCAGAAAGGGAAAAATGCCTCCCTTCCATTCAGGTTTTAGTCTTTTCATTGGATCCTGAAGCCCTGCATTGTGCTCCAATGTTTTAAAAGGATATTAGCAATGTGGGGTGATTTTCCTCCACTTTTTACATTCAGACTTCCCACTTTCCATGGCACTTATATGTTCATGGCATCCAGCTGGGAGAAGGATCTAGATGACAGACACCATACTGTACTGAGGCTTTCTTGCTCCTCTGTTGGGTGAGGCTGTCTCCACGGGTCAAACTCTTGTTGCCAGGCAACTTCTTCCTTCAGAATGAGAACTCTCCCAAGAGGACCCATAATCCATATGCAAACAGGCTTCTGACAGCTGCTCCCACCAAGTCAATAGACAGGCCCAGGCATGACTGACTCTTACAGCTAAACTGAGATCACCATCACATTAATTGAAGGGACCACAGATTCTTCTTGCTACTCTTTCTTTGGTGAGAATTTTTTTCTTTCATATTAGATACATAATAAAAGAACATTATAATATTATAATCCAACTTCATTTATAAAACTACCAACCCTCCCACTCTCCCCCAACCAGATATTCTTTTGTCTTTCATCATGGGTAAGACTAGTGCAGAGAAGAATCTTGAGTGAATTACTTTCTTCTGCAGAGCTTTGTGATTGTCCTGTTGATAGTTTCGCCTGAAGTAGTAGCTCTGAGCAGTATTTAGTAAGGACCTTCTGTGTTCTAGGTGCTGTACTAAGCATTAGGGCTGAAGGTGAATCGAGCATTATCTCTACATCTAGGAACTCGCAGGTTGGAAGTTAGCCATGCATGTAAATCTAATATGATGTGGTACATATTGCAGGTGATAATCAGAAAACTAAAGAAAAACCAGTGACTGAATCTTTCTAGAAGTTGCTAATTTATAGGGAAGCCATATCCAGCTGTCCATCTGATCTTAACCTTGAGGTTTGGGATTTTCAGTCGTGGTGGCCAGGCTTACCCTATCTGTAATAGTGACTTGATTTTGATGGCTACCCTGATTTCTATTGCTACACTCACATTGAGACCAGATACCCAAATTTTCAAAACGGACATGAATATCTCATTTTCAAAGTAGGCATGAATATCTGGGTGGCTGGAACTGTCCAGTAGCACTAATTCTGTAAACACCCATGCTCCACAGGTAAAAGTTACACCGGAGGCATCCTATTCCTCTCGTCTGCCAGCCTAGTCCCAGACATGGAAGGTTTGTCACGCTATGTGAAGGCTGAGTTGAGATTAAAACCTTAATTTCCTGGAAGACTGGTCAGGCAGATCCTAATATCATTCCTCAAATGAAGATAAAAATGACCTGCAGCATTTTCAGCAATTCCAGAAATGAGAGAGACACATTTATTCCTCTGTGAACTGTTCGAATACCAGGGGGGTAGTGCTTTTTCATTGGAATCTGGTAAGATGAAGAAGAGCAGCAAGAGGTTTCCAAAAGCATCCCAGACATCTTCAAACAGCTGACACAGTGCCTGGCACAGAGGGGAGAGCAGAGAGCAATAGGTGCTGATTGGGGAGGGATGAGTGAATGAGTAACTATAGATAGTAACTCTGCTTTTAAATTGAATGACGAGTTACAGGTGCTCTCTTGGGCAGTCATTTGTTCCTTGTCTAAATCTTCCCTCATTTCCATCTTAACAGCAAATCTCTATCACACCGCCCCCACCCAACTGGTTCTCCCTCCCATCTTCTCCTTCTGAAGACAGCCAGGGAAATGGAACCAGAAAAAGCTATGCCCCACAAAGATGCCTTTCTGTCTAGCCTGAACTCAGCTGCCAAGACATCCTGCAATGTCAGGGTCTCAGTTTTTGTTTCATGTTTGAAAAACAAAACCTGTGAAGCCTAGTGTCCCCAACAGGGTAGTCAATATCTCAGACTGTGCACATGTAAAATCTTGCAAACGCATGAGGTAATTTGGCATCTGCCAGAATAAGAAGAATTTCTTGGTCTACCTACTTCTCTGCTTGGACCTCATGCCCTAGAGAAGCTTCCTGCTAACTGCTAACTGAGGTCCTGCCTGCTCTGTAGGGGACATAGTTGATCAAAGTCCCAGATGACTGGAATTAGCTGCCTCCATCAGTGTCTTCAAGGGCCCAGCAGCTGCAGAAGAATGTCAAGGTCAGACAGTGGTTTTTGCTGATTACTTCACTGTAAGCATATTTTAAAATGATTGCGTCGATGCAGAGTTACCAGGTGTCTATTCCCAGGGAAGCTTTCTCAGTCACCTTGCCTGATCCTGTTGAAAAAGAAGTTTCACTGCATTTTCCATCAGCTGATGAGTCATCCAGCGTATTTCATATTTGCTCTTGAGGTTGCCCGGGGGGAAAATGGAGCCCATTCGGCAGCACAATTCTGCTGCTGTGCTATTACAGGATATCTAATTAAATTCAGCCATAAGGCAGGAGAAAACCGTGCCATAACCTTCATGATCTGTGAAAACTTTCATTGTTTGCCAAGCATCAATTTCCTAAAAATGGGGACCGCAGCGCAATGGAGATAAAATCCTAAAATGGAAATTGTGACTGTTTACAGCGTGTACAGGGACACAAAATCAGAGAGGGAGGGGAGCCGAGGGCCTGGGCACATGAAGGAGGAGCATACCACACAAAAGGACCTTGAAATCGAAATTAGCTCCTGCTAATTGGATGGCGAACTATCCATTCTATTTCTGAATTTGTAAAATTGTTTCCTTCTCAGGCAAAAAGAAACATCTGCTCTACTGGGCCAACTCAGTTCTGAGTAAGTTTGTGTTCCTGTGTTTCCACGTAGCTGGGTGAGCAAAAGGGGATCCTGCCTTGGCAGCAGAGCCCAGAATTCAGGTTTCTGGTGACCCACATCCTGAACTAGCTCCCCCTGCGGAGTTGTCTACAGGCAGAGCAGGATGAACCCAAGCAAGCTGGGTTGCTAAGCTTAGAAACAGTGTCTGACCCCATCTCACCGCCAGACAAGCTAGCTTTCCTACACAAGAAATTTGCTAACGAAGACATACTATTTAATGAGCATCTACCATGGGGCAAAGCACCCTTGCTAAAGCTTGCACGTTAACCAAAGTTTTATCATTTAATCCACAATGGGTCTGAGGCTTAGGTATAACTTACCCAAATTGCCCAAGTTAAAGAGGAAAGACGCAAACCGACATCTCACTGGTTTCAGAGTTCATGTTCTTTACACCGTGTTATTCTTGTACGGTAACGTAGGCAGATTCCAGGAAAAGCTACACAATATTTCTCAGCTTCCAAAATGGAATGTGGCTATATGACTCTGGGCAAGAAAGAGCAGAATTTTCTACTTTCCAAATTTTCTTAAAGGGCTTTAAAGTCAGAGCTGCAGCATGGCCTAGTAACAGCTGAGGATCTGCCAAGTCCTCTTTCCAGGTTTCATCGTATTGGCTGGATGGCTGTGGGCGGCCCAACCATCTGACAGGCTCCAGGGGTGAACTTAAAGGGAAGAGTTGCAGTAACTGAAGTGGCTTGTTCTGAATCTCTTGGATCTTGATTTTATAAGAAAAACAAGCCGCTGACCTTGTCTTGGAGCAACAGGGACATTCTCACCTCATAGGTTTAACCACATACAAGTTCCTGGGTTATTTCACATTTCAACATCTGCTTGTCAACCCGGTGCAGTTGAAGTGGGGCCGTTAGGATATCAGGAGCAATGTGATGTCTGCTCTCCTGGGTGCTGTGCACAATGCTGGCACCTTCAGGCCTCACAGACTAGGCAGCACAGGAGACGGGTTCTGAGTCTGCCAAGGACAGAGTTTGGCAGGGGTGGCAGCTGTGATCAGCAGAGCGTGATAAGCCACTGCACTGAAAGTTTCCAAACACTGTAAACATTTCCAATCCAGCTGCCTTTCCTCTGAATATTAAAATTGCATACAATTCCATTGACAGACAGGTAGCCATATTATTGGGCCGGTATTTTAGCCAGTAAAGCTTAAATAACTATATAGTTATATACTTTTACTCTTTGGGTAACTAAATTTGGGGTCAGCCTTAGACTCACCAGGCTATACAATAACAACAAAAGTTTTACTTTTAAATAGACAATTTGACAGATTTTTTTTTTAATCAGTATCTTGCCAGTGGGTTTCAGCCCCAGGCAAGTTCACTCTTGATTCAGTGAGACTGAAAAATGACAATGGAACGTTCTTGGGGTGAAAGGGTTTACACCCAGCTTTATTCTCACCGTGGCAGGTCAAGCACTAGAATCCAGTCCACTCACAGCATGTTTGCAGGCAGCAAGCCGGTCTCTGCCTCCGGACCTCTCCGCCCCCGCAGCCATCTTAGTCTCTGTCCTCGGGGCTGCCACCCCTCCAGTCTCCGCTTTCCCGCAGCCATGCAGCCCAGAGCGCTGGGCGGAGCTCTTTATATAGAGTCAGTAATAATGTATCGCCCACACTTGTGCAGTGAGCCAGTTGACCAGGGTCATGTGAGAATCCTGGCCATAGGAGCCTTCATTTTCTCAACAATCAGTAAAGAAGACTGTACTTCTAGACTAGGTAAACTATAGGGAAAAGAAGTCTCGTGTGGTAAGTGGTAGCTGCCCTTCCTCTCCGTGGCAACTATTCTACTATGCCTAACCATGAAGTAGAATCACCCAGAAAATATTACTGAACACTCAGTCTTGCAAATCATCATTCAAATAGGATGACAAATTATAGTCCACTGACCTATATAGCATGTTACTTTCATGTCTTACCCAGCTTGTACATTTAAAGAAACTTTTTAAAAGCTTGTTTTGTACAACGCTCCCTTTCAAAGGTTTGGGGACTTAGATTGGTTTTAATGTAATCAACAATGTTGAACTCTTTATAAGACTCACCTAGTTTAATAATACACAGTTAAAATTCTTTATTTTCAGGACCTTGCAAAGAGGTGGGAGGGAAGGAAGGAGAATAAAGATAATGGGTCAATTTTAGGCCAGGATTCTTGGGTGGACAGTCAGCAAAACCAAATGTAAAAGGTATATGAGGTAGTCATGTATTTGCTATGGAATCTAGTCTGAGCCATGGAGCTTCTGACCCTGAGACTCTGGCCTCAGGTGTTTTTGACCATGGTTTAGCAAATCTGGTTCCACTCTCATATGTTTCTGATTTTAACAATCTGCAGGCTACTCTTTTCTTTATCTTGGATTTTTTAAAATGTCTATGATCATCTTGATTCCTCACCTGCTTGCAAACCTACATAAATATTCTGAGTCTCTAGTTGCCAATGGTTTCTTTTCTAGACACACAATATCTACCATGGTCCAGTCATTGGGCTAGGCACTGGATATACACAGATAAGACAGTGCCTCTACCATCAAAGAATATTTGGTCTACTAAGTATTTCTAGTTAACTAGAAGTCATGAGCCAGACGGAGAATACTGGGTAGAAGAATACATGGCATGCTGTGAGAAAGCGAAGGAGAAACACTCAGCATCTGGGAAGGGTGGACATTCATCAAGGAAGGAGTCCCAGACAAGGACTCTCTCTCTCTACTCAGAAAGTGTAAAAAAAAGTTTATGAGAAGGATAAGTGGAGATGATAAGGATAACAATAAGGATAAGTCCTTATAAAATGAAATGGTCTGCACAAGGGCAAGGATATATAACAAGCACAATACCATCACTGGGGGGTGACTGAAGGTTTCATCCATAATGATTTCAGGACTTAGCCTGAAATAATATTGAATAAAACAGTAGAAATAACTCACTGTAAACTCCCCCTCAATCCTGGTCAACTTAAAGACTAAATCTTTCTAATTTCCAAATATATTTCCAATTTCTCTAACACTGGCTGATCTCCCTTTTTGTTTGAGAACAGGTTTCAGCTCGGATATTGTAGACAACAGTGTCTTGTTAGAACTTAAAATTATTTTTTTATTTATTTTTAGTTTTATTTTAATTATGGCAACTGATTGCAGTTTTCCATTCACAGCATTGATACAAGTTTCATTTGAAATGACTTTATTTTAGTTAAAAATGCAATCAATTAAAAAATAGGTAAAAAATAATACAGGCGGTACATGAATATGGTAACAATCGTGAAGTTGGTATGTCAATGGCTAGAGTTTCATAAACACTGGTGTGTGGTGCATTTGGGAAAGAGAAAATCACAACGTGGAGTGAAGGGGGAGAGTGGGAGACAAACAGAAGAATCTGAAGAAGCCAGCCTGTGAAGAGCCCCCGTGTCTGGCCGAGGAGTTAAGCTTTAGGAGGAGCCATGGCAGTGTTATAACCGGGAGAATGGAGAGAACCTTCTAGCAGAATGTGACGGATGTCCCAGAGGAGCTGAGGAAAGCAGGTGACTTAGGTGGCTCATGGGGTCTGGGAGAGACGAGAAGGACATGACTAAGGGTACAAGCAGCGGGGCCCTGAAGGAGGGGAGGGACTTACTGGACATTAACAACGGTATGGTTTCCACTGTCACCAATGAGATGTGGAGGGAGAGGTCTGGAATACTGCTCAGCTTCTGGCTTGCTCAGTGGGTGACATGTGACGCTTTGAACCAGGTGAGAGGATATTTTTCCTGAGTTGCTGCTTTGCTTGGTAATTGGCATGATGCTGACCCCGAGTGGAACTCTAAATCTCAGGAACTTGGCATTCACAGCCTCACAGGAAGGGTCCAGGGTCCTTCCCCTCACGCTCCCTGCTAGGGAGCTAACACTCGAAGCAGCGGAACTTCACATGTGCAGTGGAGTTAACATCTTTTCATGCTGTGACTGAGTTTTTGGTCGAGCAAATAATGGAAAAGATGTAATGCCCTGGGACTCTGCCCTGAAATTTTTGAAAGGGCCTACAACAAATCAAAGAAGGCTTCCTAATTGAATAAACCACTTAACAACCTAAACGCCATGATTTATGACTAAATTTCCATTCAAAGTGTGAAGTTGTAGGGTCTATGACTTCAGATCTTTTGAAATCAGAGGTAGGCACACAGGGATGAGAAGGGCTCCACACTAAGGAGTTACTAAAGGAGGTCTTTCTTTCCCAAAATAAAGATTATTCTGAAGGGAGGATGGGATCTTTGCAGGGAGATTCTGATACAGGGGCAGAATCATCTCACGATTGGAAGGAACCTGGTTTTCAGGAATTGAGGAGCTCAGAACAAAAGCTCTCCGCCACAGCATTTTCTCTCCTCTTCTTCGCGGTGGGGAGATTCTAGATGCAGGGAAAACGGGCTGTTTATTACCTTAGGAACAGCTACAGTACGCACCAATGAAGACTCTTCCTTTAAAGAAGATGAAAAGTTTGCTCAAGGCTCAGCTGTGAGAAACCAGAAGGGCTCTTAGAAAACTACCCTCACGTGAAGCCCCCCACCCTAGGGAGGCCCTCCAAGCATCTCACATCCAGAGAAGGGCTCGACATAGCCAAGATGGTATCACCTCATGCAAGTCACAGACTAGGAGACAAGTGTTTGCTTAACTCATGATTATTACTAAGAATTAACAGGATACAAAGTTTACATCTAGCTTGTTTCTTTAAGAAAATAAAACTTCCTTATGTGTTATTTTTATAGGAAGGTACAGTTAGGATGGTTTTCAATAAAATACATTTTTATTTAAATGAAGGATAACATATGGACAATTATATTAGATTCTCTTGCCATTAACAATAGATCTATATGAACTATACCACAACGACAGCATGAGACCAAGTCACCCACCACCTTTGATGGGGGAGGAAGTTTTAAAGGCTTGAATCTGAAAAGCTTAAGCCTATAAATGATTCATTACTTCATTCCCCGGATGAGAAAAAAAAATCCTGTTTTATACATAAAGTGAGTAGAACCTGAAGAATTATTAATGGATAATGGGGGGTGGGTGAGAAATGCCCATTAGCAATGTGGCTTCGTACATTTAGGAGTTAACCTGAGATCTGACTCTTCTAATGTCTCTCTGCAGACCTTTGCCTGGATTTTTAAGGAATGAAATATGTCTGAACATCTGGGGTGCAAACTAAGGCAAATGGGTGTGCACAGATGTCCTATCAATTTAGGATCCCTTTTTGTTTGTTTCACTAGATATTTGCAATGAAATTTGAAGGTGATAATATGAAAACTCTACAAAGAATTATGTTTCAGTAAATTTCTGTGACATGACAGTGAAACATTAATGAAACAAGTCCTTACAAATTAGAGACTGTATGTGAAACAGTGTGGCTACATAAGAAGCAGACATAAAAGAAAGAACTTATTTAAGCTACAATTTTAAATGCTACTCAATGATTATGCTGCGCAACATACAGTTGTTACTAAAAAGGAATTTGATTAGCAGCACGCGACTGGAGAAATGATAAAGTCTGTTCATTTGATCAGTTTGCGCAATGGAGAGTGTGTCACTGGGGACTGAGAAACTCAGGTTCCCAAATCCAGGAATCCCGAGGGGAAGGAACAAATGGGAAATTATGTGCCGGACATTGCTGGGGTTCCTTACGTGTGTTCAGATGTGTGTTCCTCACCACATAGCAGCCTGTAAGAGCAGTTGGACTCCCGTGTTAGAAATCAGGACACAAGCTAGGAGGAGTCACAAAGTCACAAAGCTGCAGAGTGGTGGGGACAGTGGTCAGACTACAAAGCCCCTCCTCTTTCCCCTGCAGGATGCTATCTGCATATCCATTTGGGAATTCATTCCCACAGCTACACTTTATTTCCTTAGAATGCTATTTTAGGGGAGGTGCATAGAGTCACTTAAGTCAAGCAAACTGGGTTCTAGAGTACCTCTAAACCAAAGCCAGAAGGGTGCAAATTCTTTCAAATAGAAACTTGATTTTGGATGTAACTTGTCTTGTACATGTAATGAAAATGAGAAAACTTGCTTGTGCTTGGGGAGAGGTGGCCGGATCA
This sequence comes from Smutsia gigantea, assembly GCA_032199065.1. Classification (NCBI taxonomy): domain Eukaryota; kingdom Metazoa; phylum Chordata; class Mammalia; order Pholidota; family Manidae; genus Smutsia; species Smutsia gigantea. The sequence goes on from JAVSCE010020963.1 coordinate 138,036, forward strand.
CAACAGATGGAAGCAAGAGGTGTAGTCAGAAAACCTGAGCACAAGCAGTAACTCTGCAGCCCACTAAATGTGCAGCTCCAGGGAAGACGTTTAACCTCCCTGAGCCTGCTTTTCCTCATCATTTATCATATCAGCATCTCTTGGGGTCAAGAGAATCAAAAAGAGATAAAGGATGTTTTAAGCCCTACAATAGTATAAAATGTTATTGATATTTAATAATTTATTTCTCCACATATGAGCAAAACTATACACAAGCTATGAAAGGCGTTTACATATATAAAGATAATTCTCCAGCCTCTTTGGCATGTTGTGGGTGGGAAGAAATGCCATTTCCTCTATCAAATTCTGTCCCAATAAGTCCATCTGAAGGGGAGAAGGTTAGAAACAGATGCTGGGTGGAACTATTACCCTCTCTCGGTCTCCTCCTAGGAATTACTGGTCTCCCTCTCCTGCTGTGTTTTTAAAGGGATCAGGTAGATCATGATGGGTTTCCTCCAGGTAATAAAATCCTTTTCCTGTCTCCCTGGTGGGTCATGTTTTAGAGCTAACTCAGTTCAAACCCAGCAGAAAAGTCCAACAATTGCAGTCCCAGAATGCCAACAGGAGCTCAAAAGCACACACAATATTGGGTCTGACAACTCAGTCCGATGACAGCCTTAAAGATTAGGAATACTGTAGCTTCCTGGAGCAGCAGGATGGTTCTGTCTTTCCTAAACTGAAAGCATTTCTACTTCCTACCAAATGAATCATTTCGAGGAATGGTTTTCATAAATATACTTTATTCCATCAGTTCTAGGAAGAGCAAGCCAGAGATGAGTGCAAAGTGATCCACATGAGATCATCAAAAATTTCCACTCCATCCAGCACCCTAAATGTCTAGATTTCATAACTGCCTCACTTAACCCCAAAACCCTGCCATCAAGCCCTTCTGTCATTCATCATCAGGACAGAGAGCAGGGGAATCTAACGATGAGGAAGACATTAGGTCGGAAAGACAGGTTGTTTGCTAGTTTGCAGAGCAGCCCTGAGTTTGACATTCAAGAGTCTGCATGGTTGCAGTGAATGGAGAATTGTAATGATTATCCAGATATTTAATTTGCCTATGCATGAATCTTCACTCTCTCCATATCCCCCTCTACCACACATGCTTCTGCCTCAAATACCTGATTGTAACCTAACTTTCTAAGATGGCTACTTGGGGTTTTCAGTTCAGGGGATGGACAAAGCCTCAGCTTAAACTTGAAGATACAGAGAAGTGTCTCAGTCTTTCATTTTAAATATTCTGTGCATGCCCTGGTTTGCTGAATGGCTGGTTGGCTGCATCGGACACGTGAAAGAATGTGGACAAGTGAAAGAGCATGTTAGGAATTTCTGTGTGTGAGTGTGTTACGTGTGTGTGTAGAAGCCAAAGCTGGCACAAATATGAGGGGTCTGAATAATTTTGAAAGGTCACGAATATAAATGTAAAAATGAGCCCAGTCAAAGGCCACTACTTGATTCTCCTAGACTTCCAGGCTGTTTTTGAAATGACACCAGTGGAACCGTTACTAGACAATAGGACTCATGTACATGTACAAATGGATTCTGATGGGAAGCCTTAGGGCACCTTCAGACTCCGAAGGAGGCCACGGGCACCCCGGAGGATCGCTGGAGTCTATTCCATACTCTCGGAAGCCCTTATCCTGTCTGGAATAATGAGTAAAATGCTTGAAATATATAAAAAGTACAACTCATGCAAATACCGGTGTTAATGTATGGCGTTTGTTCAGGCTAATTTCAATGTGAAAAGTGACATCCTCATTTCTCTGACTAAGTCTCAGGCTGTGGGAAACTTCTCACGCACAGGGGTTTCCCTGAGCAGGAAGATGGGCATCTACTTTGATTTAGTGATGGAATGAGGGGAAAGAACCCGATTTAACCTTATCTTCTCTTAAAACTCTGGATCGATAAATGGTGGGCCTGATGGAAAATAAACCCACTGAAACTATAGGAGAGCTTAGCGCGGCCAGATCCTGACTTGCTGCATTTTAGGCTACGGTGGCCAGCAGGCTATTTGCATCCTGGCCGCATGGGATTGCCACACCGACGTTAGTCTGAAGGAGTTTCTAGCTGTCACTGTAGAAGGTATCAACAACCAGGATCAGGCAATAATGTCCTAAAATGTCCTCTATGATATGTCATTGTGTATGGGGGGAGGAGGGAGAGAACAGTGTATTGGTTGGTTGTGGCTCCGTCAACAAAGAATCCAGGGGTAAGAAGAATCAATGGGCAGAGGATGATTCACGAATAGGCACTGTGGCTAAAGCCATGGACAGACAAGATGATCACGGGGCCCATCGAACCCATTCCTAAATCAAGACGATTATCGTGCCCGTCTAACTGACTGCCACGGCAGTCTGCTGAGCAACACCTCCAAAGATCTCCACAGAGAAGCATTTTTTTATTGTGGTATGTCTTTCATGGAAAAATGAACAAAATTTTAAATAAATCACAATTACTTATTGCTTAGTGTTTTGGATAATAAATTCTTTAGTTTATCAGTACCTCACGGCCTTCAAAGGTGCATTCTTCAAATAGTTGCGATTACATAGACATTCCTTCTCCCGAACAATAAATTATTCTTAAAAAAAAAAGAAAAAGGAAACGATACATAATTTTAAAGCAAAGAAAAACAAACAAAAGAACCCCATATATTTTTGACATTTGTCTTAAACTTATATGAAAACAACTCTATGTTAGATGCTTAAATATAAATAATAAAGGACATTATGTTATTTACAATGTTACACAGTAAGTTGAGGGAGTAAAAAAAACTGACATTAACTCATAAAGACAGTAAATGATTTAGGAAAACATCCAAATAATGCACAGTGTATATTTACAAAAGATTATGTAATAGAACTTGTGGTATGTGGCCACTTCCTTTTGTCTGCATTTCTCTGCAGTGTTTCACTGGTCTTGTGGATAGAAATCTTTGCGGCTGGTGGAATGGAGCCAGAATGAAAAGATAAAACCAGGCCTTCCTTATTTTCAGCAATGTGAACGATACACCTTTCAATCCCAGACCAAAAAACGGTTACCCTGGATAAACTCTACTACATCAAGACAGTCACACTGAAACAGGGAAGATCTGGCATGTTGGGGTTAGGGGACTCATTCACATACTCCCAGGGAGTGCCATTTTGTAGAAAGCATGAGGCTGTCCAGGCATCCTTGAAAAAAAAAGTCACCCCAGGCAAGAAGGAAGAATGGGACAGAAGAGCAATCATGAATGAGGAAAGACTTTTGCATATACTATACTCTACTTCATATTCCTCAGTGGGATATGATCTCAGACCCAGGAAACAAAGGTGCTTTCAAGCTTCTGGGCAATTTCCAATACCTGAAAACCCATGAAAGCTTTCCATCTGCTGGAGACATAGGTTCATGCTCCTCCTTTGTCATGCCACTGTGCTGCCTGAGTGTATAAACAGGGAGGGTTGAGTGATGCGGCAGTCAAACATCACAGAGATATCCCTGTAAACACAAATCTGGTGGCCACAGCAGGTGGCCCTGAGCGATCTGCCGGCCTTTCTCATCAAGAGAAGCTCCTGTTCTACCCATGGAGAGGCTGTCCCCACTAATATGTCACTTTGTGAGGGACCAGAATCAAGTTGGAAATATGCCCTAAATTTTCATATATATATTTGCAACCTGAAAATTTACAGCAATTTTCCGTACTGAGGATAATGTTCATTGCTCTCAAGTGGAGGTTTTATTTATTCCTGAAATTCTCCGTAATGGAACATTGAATACTCCAATGACTGAAGAATTTGAAACAGAAATTTTAGGTTTTTAATTAGTGGCAGGATTTTTTTTATTGAAATAGTCTAAGAATGAGTCGAGGCCTTCAAAGGCAATTTTAGAATAATTTAGAGAACCTCTGGGTTGACTGTCTTCTTCCTCCTGCCAGGAGCTTATTCATTTCTGCAGAACTGGTAAATCAGTGCAAATTGTGCAGCCTGACAGGGGCTCCTCAGTATAGGTTAAAAAGCAAATGAGGACATTTCTGAACTCAGAGGAAGTGGTATGAAATAATGAAGGGCAGTCTGGGACACCAAATACTAAGAGTAACTTCATGGACCTGCAGACACATACATCTCTGGATTATAGGAACACACGAAAGCTTCATGACATGACTCATGCCGAGCCTACATTTTTTCTCAGACCTACTTGCATGTCCCTCCTTCCTTTTAATATAGAGGTTTGGTGAAGAAATTGATTCAGTCCACCTGCAAAAGAAGCAGTCATTCTCACTGACTTCATGCCTGGTATTTTGAATCCCTGGCTAACCTATTTCCTGTTTTGTCCAATGGCTCCTAGGAGGCCATCAGGAATCTGTGTAAAGGTCCAGCCTGATTTGATAGAGATCAGGCCAGGCATGAAATGGGTCCCTCATTTAAAAAAAAAAAATTCTCTTATTTTCCTGAATTAGCAGTTACTCCAAATATCAATACTTGTAGGCAGGCCTGCCTTAGATTTGAAATGACAAGAGAACGTACAAAGTTGAGACCCATCTTAGTCCTGTTTTGTGACAATAAAGCAAAAGGTAAGAAAGGGGGGAATCAGGTGACAGAAGCCGCAAACTGAGAGGTAAGGACACACATGGGGGTCACTTCTGCAAGGAAAGGTGCAATCTTTCCAACACTATTGACATTTCCTGATGGAGCAACACGCATGAAAGGTTCTTACTAATCACTGACTGCATGCACATTGGCCATTCCTGACAAAATATCCATGCACAGTTATGACTTAATCAAGGCAACATTGAAAAACAAGAGAAAAATAATGAGGAGTAGGAGTGGTCAACAAAACAGTTTGAAATTGCAGTCAAGTCATAGAGCCGCTCTCCACCTCTGCCTTCTATACATTCACTCCTTCCAGGTGCTCTAGGACAGAAATATTTCCCTGTGATGACAAGTCACCACTGCGTACAGCAGGCACATTTAATTCTAGAAATATTTCAGACAAATTGCTGAGTGTGCTGTTCAAGCCGCGGTTTTTGTGCCATACATGTCTGATCAAGAGCCGAGAAGACACAACCGACCACAATCAGTGAAAATCAGGTCCAAAATCAGTGAAAAACACAAATCAGGAATGATTGCACCTTTTTCAGCCAATGTTTGACCTTCAACGAGATGAGCTGCTGTGTAACTCCCCCAGCAAGTGAAAGCGAGTCCTCTTACAAGTGTTGTATTTATGCTGACCATATTCTTTATTCCATCCCCTAAACTGTTGCTTTTGGTCAGGACACATAAGTCAAAAGAAAGTAAATGGTAGCTCCTCTTAGTGAGAAGCAGGCTGTCTTCTGATTGATAATATAGTTTTTTAAAAATCACAATATTACTTTCTTCCTAATAGTTAACATTACTGAATGCAGTTTCCTGCTGTAATTAATAGTAGCATGCTGTTGGATCTGCTATTATCTCAGAGCCCAGTGAAGCAAACCTTTGGCTGGCAGAGTAGACACAACTCATTTCAAAGGCTGAAAGCAAAAGAAAACGTCATAGAAAGGAGAAGCGGAGTTGGACGGATGTGCCAATACAAGACATACTGACTGGGTGCGGCTGTACGCAAACAGAGAGACAGTTTGCAAGTCTTGCAAATCATACATCCAGTTAATATCATAATGCAATGCACAAGAAGCCAGCAGAAACTGAATGTATGGGAAGTTTTGCCGAAATACTGTGGAAAAAGCAATCACGGTAACTGCACAAAACTTGCTCTCAACATAACAGAACATAAAGGCACCATTGATATGTTTCTCGTTTTGAAATACTGTAAAAAATTGCTACATATGGCACATAACACATTTTTACATACATATATTTAATTTATAAAAGTTTTTTTTCTCCTGTTTTCTATTTGCAGAACTGCTAAAATAAAATAAATTGTTTAATTTAAGGTGGAATACTTTATTATATAAAATAAAGTTTTACAGGTGTATCTATGTGTTTATTTAGGTTTTATACAGCAATAGGGTCTTGGTTAGCGATTACACTAGACAGCCTGGCCTGCAATTCTTCCTGTGTAGAGAAGCGGCCTGCTGGGTTAGTCCTGCTGTCAGCCAGGCGGAAGGCAGGGGCTGCCTCAAGACTGGCTGCCAGGGGGTTCTGTATGCCCAGGAAGGGTGTATCTTCACCTACACGTTCATCTTCTGTTTCACTCTCTGAGTTACTGCTCTCAGGGCTTGTGGTGTTGTCCATTTCCAACCTGTCGGCAACATGGCCATTGGGCTTGGTTCTTTTGGCCCGCCGGCTACTGGCGAGTTTCTTAACAGGCTCTTGAGCTGGCTCGTATTCCTGGGTCGTTTCATACTCCTCATCCTGCACTATCCTCAGGGGGCTAGGGGGCAGGCTGCTGCTCTCAAGCGCGGGGTTGTGCTGGAAAGAGCTGAATTGCTGAGCGTGGTGGTCATACTTCTCCCGCAGCCTTGGTGGGGTCACGAGAAGCAGAGGTCTCTCTTCTTCCACGAAGGGGCTGACAGCCATGGAGGGCATGGACACCGTCGTGCTGGACACAGGCAGAGACATTTCCGAAGGGGGCGATTTGGGGGAGCTTGGCGTGTGGAAATCTACAGGTGACATACGAGCCGGGGTGGCCATGGCTGACACATACCTGTGTGAGCACAGAATACCCTGCATGAGTGTGGTGGAATGACAGCACATAGCAGGGAGGGGGAGGGGACAGGATTCACGATACTATGTAATCAGAAAAATGAAGATTCTAGCCATTGTTGACTTTTACTCAAGGACATTCAGTACCCTTGGAATTGAAAATTATGTAGCCAAGAGTTTCCTCACAGGAGCACATGCAAAGATCAGCTAAATCACCTAGTCCATCAAAGCTTTTGGGATATTCAATCTCACCATGATTTTAAATAAAAGCATGTGGGTCAAGACAAGAGGGCACCGGGTCCTGAAACCTCTCAGTTCATAAGGGCCAAGGCTCAGGGATTTGGAAGGGAAAGAAGTATTACTTAAATACTATACCTTCCTAAAGGCCAAGGGGTCTTAGAGAATGAAGCCCAAATGGGGAATGGAAGAAGATCTAAGATGAGCTGCTGATAGCTGGATCTGCATGCATTTGGATCTGTGTGCCTTGTCTCTCCTTAGCTCAGCTAAAAGGTTATGTCTTATGAAAAAAAAAGAGCATAGTGACTTAGATTTATTCCTGGTAACAGTGTAACACATTTGTGTGCTTTTCATTTTCCCATGAAATGCTACTTTTTAACATTCACTTTGCAACTATCCATCCCAGTGACCAAGACATTCAAAGGTTCGCCTGAGAGAAATTTCCCTTGGCCCCATAGTTCTGTCCAAGCTTCGCTCTACCTCTTTTCCAAACCCCACAGTGGCACCAGTCCTTGGCTTCTCCTGTGACTGCTCAAGGGTCGGCTGTGCCATTTTCCCTTAGGCCATGTTATGTCTGATAATGCTCAGTGAAACTCCTTGTCAAGACCCCAAGCACACTGTTTTTTGCATATTGTGCTTCCTTCCCCCAGAGCAAGACGACCTGCCTTGGCATGGAGGGAAATGCAGTCTACTCAGAGTCACATTTCTCAGTTTTGATAAAAATGTTACCAGTGTAGAGCATTAAAGGACTCTTTTCTTCACATTGGCATTCACAGAGTCTAATTTGGCATGACCTGTGATGACACAGGACACTATCACCTGGACTCTAGCTAACAGGAACAGGAAACCTATTAACTCTCCTGCTTTTCAGCCATGATTCAGAGTCATGTGGATATGAGCTCTAGCTGCATCTAAAGTGGGAAAGTGTCTAGAGGTTGAAATATCTGGAGCTCGCATCTTCCCACTTTCTGCTTTGGGGATACTTAAATTAGGCTCTCTGAGAAATGCTCATCAAATTCACCAACACATAAAAGTGATTCATCTTTTCCCCCCATGATCCCGAGGTTCAGATATAATTTGCAGTGCTAGATAAAGTCTGGGTTGTGCAAGGAAGCCTACCACAGCCGGAAAATGTCAGTCTTGAAAGATAAATGTCACATGTGGTGATGAAGAAAGATTTTATCCCTAACCTCTTTTTCAGGTTTCAAAAACGATTGACTTAGGACCGATGGACTTTCTTGATACGTGAAGATATAATTATATGGATTTAAGATTAATGTTTAAACCGGTTTTGGACCATGCCTACTTTTTCACAGATGAGTTACAGAGCAACCTCTAATTCTAGAAGGCTCTGAAGTACCACTCTGGGGAAAAGGCTCCTGACAAAGTGATGTGCAGGCCCAGAACTAGGCATCCTTTGTTGTACATACTTCCCAGTCCATGAGTGAAAAGTCTTTCAGAATTATCTCCACCCATGTAACTACCAAATAAGTATGGGTTTGACATTCTATAATCACTTTAGCAAATGGTCCCAGATTAGACTGAGATGACAACACGCTACACAACAAAACCCCACTGGATTTGAAAATTAATGGGCTAGAGATGCTGGTTGGGTATAACGCTCTCTGAGTTTAGGTGAAAACGGATTGAGAGCCTATACATTCAGAATTCCTGTTATGTGCCTCTTTTAGTTTACTTTCCTCTGTTCTTTATTTACCTTTGCTGGAACTGCCTCCCCCCCAACCCAATCCAGTACCCCTAGAGGAAAGTCAAAACATTCTGGAATAAAGGGCCATATCAAAGGCAATATCTGCTTTGAAAACCACCTGTGAAGACTGCCAGACGCAGCACATGAAAGATTCGTTCATTCATCCCTTCTTGGAATTTCATAAAAGGGATACTACACGGTGGAAGGCAAGCAGTTGTTCCCCATGACAGTCAGCAAGGACAGCCCTGGATTTTATTTAACTGAAGCTGGAAGGTAAGAAAGAGCGCATGTGAACATGAGGCCAGAGGCCAGCTCGACCAGAGTTGGGACAACTGGACTGGAACTAGAGAAAGGTCCCCATCAATCAGTGGTGCCATCTCTCTGAGGTTACAACTGAGGAAACTGAGATCCCGAGGGGGTCTGAGCCTAAGGGCAGAGCTAGGAGCTCCAAGTTCGCTGCCCCTTGCACATCAAATCATTCCCGCTCCTTAAGAGTCTGGTGCCTGTCAGCCACTGGGACGACGCGAGACGCTCAGAAGAAACGAGTTCAGTCAAACAAAAAGATGACTTCGGAACTAGGAGCATTCCTAGAACAAGCAGCTGCTGCCCCTCGCGCCCACCGAGCAGACTTCCTGAGGAGAGACCGCAGGTGCGCATGGGGATCTCTGACCGGGGTTCTTTCTCCTCGGCACTGGCTCTGCCCTTCGGTTTTACCTTTCGCTATGAGGAGAGTCTCGGTAGGAGTCAGGGGTTTCTCTGGCATGCCTGAGGAAGCTGTTACACTCTCGAGGGCCTCCCATGCCATTGAGACGTCCTCTTGGGCCCCCAGCTGGGCTGCTGTGCCTACTGTTTTCTACCGATGACATCATGATTACGGAGTGGCTTTCTGAAAGGATGCTTTCAGTGTGTCCATTGCTCCAGCTAGAGGGGAAATGGGAGAGCAGAGAGATAAATTATGGACAAACATGGAAATGAAAGGAAGTGATTTGATGAATATTTCAAATTCTGGTGCATCAGTAGTTCACTATGACATTAGGTGTTTCAGAATAGAATTGCTATAAAGGCACTTGCTACAGAAAGGATCTTGATTTAGGTTGGCTTGTGAGGATACAGTTTATTCATTTGTTCACCCATTCACCATATTTATTCACACATATTCAACACACTACTATGTACTAGGTATTCTTACAATCCTTTTGTTCTTGAGAAGCTTAGGATAAGGAAACCCTTGTCCTGTGATCTACATCTGGGAGTCTAATGTTGCCCTTGGTAGAACACTCTCAGACATAGATCACCAAGGCATCTGAGAATTTAGGGTCCAGCTACTGAATCAACTCTCATGTGTATTTCCCAGGGCAAATCCGATCTTTGGAAGAAGTCAACTTCTAAGTCTTATGTAGCATCTAAGACTTTTCCCAGTGTAGCAATTCAGTGAGCAGTCAGGCATGAGCAAAGACAATTTTAAAATGGGGAACAATGAGCCTGTGAGGTGGTATTATTGTCCCTTTTTTTGGTAATGGGAAAATTGAGGCTCAGATTTAAATAGCATTTAAAGTGGCAGAGTCAGTTGATGCTGAAAGTCTGTTTTTATCCCCAGCCACACATTTTACTCTATCTCTCTGCCTTGTACGTGTCCATGTTCCTTAGACAGTGAGAGCAAAAGGCAATGTGTACAATCTCATTCTTGGAGAAGTGCCAGGCCATTTTTTAAAATTCTCCTACCTGTGGCTTGGAGTCTGGGTGACAGTAGTGGAATGATGAGCCGTCGAGGTATAGTGACTGGTGGAAAAAGAGGTCTCTGCTTCTCTCTCAACAATATGCTCACTGGAGATGACATTTTTAGATACGTATTGCTGGGTAAACAAAAAGACACAACTTGAAGAGTCACATAAACCAAAACACTAATAACTGTCACAGTAACTTTGGTTGGTCACACACACAAAAATCAATTCCAGTACACATGCACCATAATAAATTCCATTTCTCCCACGTCCAGATGGCAAATCCTATCCTGGCTACTGTGGCCTTTAGATCCCACGAAAGGAGTTCGTGAACAGCCGTGCAATGTAGGGCCTACAGCCACAACTACCTATCATCAGAATATGAAAATTTCCTCACTTCTTCTGTTTTGTTTCCGACAGAAAACATGACTAGAATGTAATAACAGTATTCATTTGGGGCTTCCATCTGCCTAATAATCATTTTTGCTGTGGTGGTTGTGAGTGAAAGAAGGCTCATGGATATTTGAGTGAAAAAAAAGCACAGAGCTGGTTCATCTTATTTCAAATGTCAAGTCAGTAGAAGCATTTTTTAAAAATCCCTACACTTCAGTCTACTTTCTCTTGCAGTGTCCCAGAGGCCATGTTGCCCTAATGATATCACTGAATTTTTAACTTGTTGTCAGTGGTAAGACTCACAAGGCTACGGAGAGATTTGAGGACTTATAGTAGTTGTCAAGGTCACACACCGTGACAAAGCTGAGAATACATAAAGGACCTATAAACAGGACAGGCACATTCTACCTTCTTATCACCACCAAATCACAGTGCCTAGGATGGCCTTCTATCAGTGAGAAAGGCGCATTATGAAACTGTGGTTTACATGCTGTTAGCATTTTCACCAAAGTGAGTTAAAAAACAGGAAAAGGCACAGAAAGGATGAAACTTAGATGAAATGGGGCCCTTCATAATCGATGGGCTGTGGGCTCTAAAAGAACCTGATATATTCACAGAAACCCCAAAATATACAAGTTGAATTATGCTTGAAACTCTAGTTGTTTCTGTTAGTGGAAAGGCTATTCCATGTGGATCTTCCTGGAATGTACAGCTAGCTTGCTGTGAGGAAAAGACAGTGATGTCATATGTAATGAGCTGTTTCTAGCCTGTGTACCATTTCACGCTTGCTCCTTGAAAGGCAGTGTAAGCTCAGTGAATCTAGTGAAAAGAACATTTAACAATTACTGAACACTCAATAAATGCCACTAGGCTAAGTGGTTTATATGGATTATCTTATTTAGGGCTCACAAGAGCTTTTTGAAGTTGGTATTATTTTTAGGCCTTTTTTTCATAATGAAGATATAGGGTTTTGACAGATTAAAGCCCAAAGTCACACAGCTTGAGCCATAATAGGAATCCTGGCACTCATTCTGCCTCCTATATATTATAACACACATACTGACAGATTATAGGTGTGTCTGTAATGAATGCATCTCTCAACTGTGCAGAACATTCGAACGAACACTGATGGGAGAGGAAACAGCTCGGTATGTTAGTATATTATATACTAGCACCTTTCTCTAACAGTCTCCTGAAGGGCTTTGCTGCAGGTTTAGGAACTAATGACTCTGAACGTGAAGTCTATGATGTATTTGCTCCACAAAAAGGTATACCTTTTTTTTTTATAGGATAGAAAATGGTACTGCAATATAATCTTCCAGCGTTGCCTATAAAAAGCTAAACACCAGGGGAAAATGAAGAAAACAGGAAGAATTATGGTGAACTAGGGAGAGATACTCCAGAAGCAGGAAGGCTGAGTCCAGCTCTGGTCCTTATCTGTAAAGAAAGGAAGTTTGGAAGACAATCTCTAAAGACTCTTCAGAGTCTAGTATTCTATGACCTAGTTATATTCAAAAGCCAAGTGCTTGGTAAATTTTAAGCAAAATATTTGAATGATTAAGGATATACTTCATCTGGAGGGTTTGGCATCATGTAGAAAGAGTCAGGGAATAAGAAAGCATTATGTTCTTCCAGTTTTGCAAACTTCCAGAAGCAAGTTTGATAAGTCACTTGACCTTTCCGTGCCCTAATTTCTTCCTTTGTAAATCAGAATCAGTATATCATAAAGCCCTGTGAAATGCCTCTAATGAAAATCTCTCTAAAGCCCTGAGCTTAGTCGTCAGTACCAGTCACTTAGACTGGAGTAGCTTTCACTTCCAAATTATGAAAAAAATCATACATTTCCTTCTGATTCTTGTATCATCAATTATATTATTTCTCTTTGTGTTATTCTTTTCTTTCTCCCAGTTATGGCCTCCCTGCAGAACAAACCCAACATCATTATTCCAACCCCTTAATGAACAATTTATAAGAGGAAATATGCTGGTTTTACAGTAACCAAATCCACTTTAAAAAATGTTCCCATCACTTTCTCCCAGCAAAAATCTTGGATTCGTGGAAGCCATGGTGATTAATGGCAGCAGCTAAGGGTCTAAGAGCTTCAGAAAAGAGACTTGAAGGTGCCTGAATAGAGGAGAGGTGCTCAACTTTCCCACTGGCCAGAGTCAACATACATTCACCAGCTGAACGTTCTCGGGGGGTGGATTCGGGTGGTGAGGCCCGTTCGCTACGTTCACCATGTTGTTTCGTTCAGACCGAAGACTCTGCCGAAGCCGGTCATGAAGCTTTTTCCGTTGTTTCCTGTATATGACAAAAGGAGCATTTATTTTTTCACTTATTTACATTTCTTAGTACAGTGAATTCTTCACTCTACCACCATGTAACTCAGGCCGTGGTTTGGTGGCAGCTGGGGGAGGTGTAGCCATTCCAGCTCAGAATCTGCCTATAGGCAGAGGTGGAATCGCACATTCTTAGCAAAAACATTTCAGAAGCTGGATGGGAGTCTTACAGAAATTTAACTGGACGGCTGAGAGATAAGAAAAAAGAGGAAGAGAGAAGATAAGTCAAGTTGCTATTTGGCTAAAACCCCAGCTTCCTGAGTCAAGCTGTCTTTGCCAAAGTCTTACAGATGGTCATTTGTCTTAGGTAACAGTTTGTGCCATGCAATTGCTAAGGTTGATCTTATTTATGGTTTTGCTTGTACATCTCTTAAGAAAACGCAGTCAGTTTTGATCTGTCCATTATACATAGTGTGTGTACACTGATAGCATTGCATGTGAGTGAAGATATGTACATATTTTGCCAGATTTTAGCATAGTGGTAACATGAGCTAGTAATAACACTTTTTGTATAACTAGGTAATAAATATTGGAATATTGCTATCACACCAAATAAGACTCCTAGGATGGGTTCCATGAAGGCTTATCTCTATCACTTACTCAATTCTGGCACCACATTAAATCCTGGGGTATAAAGAAAACACCATCCATGCCCTTCATTTTATGGTAAAACAAGCGCATTTTCTTTTTTTCCTCAATGCAACATCCAGACATTATAATATTCCCATGGCTAGTTTTGGCAAGAAGGATTTATGTGATAAAGCAACACAACTGTTAATTAACATTATTTCAGGCTTAAAGTGGAAGTTCTATGTGACAGAGAAAAGTGAAGGGAATTCATGTCACATAGGAATTGTATTTGTTACTCTAGACTCAGCTTAAGGACCAAACATAGGGAACACAAATCTATTTCAATGTTTTCTCTTTTATTCTTTCAAAGCAAGCTTTGGATGTTCCTCCCATGAGATTCCTTTTGTCTATCTTGCACTTTGAGAGCATTTGAACCACTAACCTAATTAGAAGGAGTTGAAAAATAACCACGATGACATTTCAAACAACTGCATTTCAAACACCATAAAGTAGTTCCTATGTCTCCTAAGTCTGGACGTGTCCTCAGCTGCGGGACGACAAGCGCACTCTGGCACCTGCCACTATCAGGATGTGGCGCACGCACTGTACGCCCCCATACAAGCCTGTCCCTCCAGCCCTTTCTTCAGCTATGCAGCGGTGGCCAGGCTTCTGAACATAGTCAAAGGCTTCTGAGCACTTTCACACAAACAGGCAAAGCTTTCTAATGTATGTGGTTAAGAAAGGTTATCGAAATGGGTTATTCCAAGTTCAAAATCATGGGACAAGTCCCCCTCTGCCCCCTGTATCCCCCTTTTCAAGGCCAGACTGCGGAGCCTGGGTTCTGCAAAGCCCTGGCTGGCTGCGCCGTCTCTGCGCTAAGGGGCGAGGAGGCCCGGGGGAGGTTTACTTGGTCTTGCAGTAGGCCACCACACACATGATGCCGACCACGAGCAGGGCGATACAGATGCCGGTGATGGTCAGCACTCTCTTCTGGTACAGCTCCTCTGCTTCTGGAAAGGGAGGAGAACGCATGTCACCAAATGTCCCTTCCCCTTGCCGGGACTTACAACTCAACACTTGGCATGCTGTATAGGATTGTCCATGTTCACAAGAAAATAAATAGCTGACAACTCATTGCTTTTTTGCAGACATACTTAAGGTACAGTGTACGCTGTGTTACACTGGGAGCAAAACAGCAAAGCCAGCTGGGGCCGTTTATGATAAAATTATTATTCTGTAAAATTACTTTAAGTATAAGCTATAGATACATATGTATTAAACTGGCAGGTCATAAACATTGTAAAATAACTATTCGGTTAAAACTGTAGTTTTTATTTCTTATAAAAATCTTTTGCAAAGACAACAGGAATCAATGCCAATAAAAGGAGTTGGGACTGGGACCCTTGGGATCCTCCCTTCCTCCTGCCACCCTGCCCTCCCACCCCCACCCCCCACCTCTTTTTATTTCCCAGCTATTTTATATTCCAGTGGTCTTTACAGGGAGGCATTTCTAACTTAAAAAAAAAAGTCAAAGACATTTGCAAACATGAGCTTGACTTGTATTTAGGAACAAAACTGAGGCAGGATCCTTACAATTTAACATTAAAATGTGAACATAAGCAACATAATAGAGAGTAAGTGGGGCACTGTATCAGAGAAAACCCAGTATGGTGGGCAGGACAGCCCTGAGCCAAGTTGAAGATTAGTTCTTTGAAGACAATTATTATTATGTCATCAGTTATACTTAGAGACCCAATATATCTGTATAAAAAAGCCAGTAGCATACATGATGTGTGATTTGGAAGAGGGCATATTCCTGTATTGACCAACTTGGCAAATTAGCTAAGGTAAGTCACTCTACAGAAGTGTGATGCTTAGGATTCTGAATTAAAGGTACTATTATACCTCAAATGCAACCAGTCTCTTATTCATGGAAGTCTATGTGCAAATCAGTTTTTTGGGGTGGGGTGGGGAATAACCTGATTATACTATGGTAGGTCAGGTTCTTAACAAGATTGGCTGATTTAATGGTGAACCTGATCCCATAGGAGCTGAGCTTCCAACCAGTCTAATTACATTTATTGGAAGATATTCACAAGTTCACTGAGAAAGAGAAGTCAGCCAGTGCATAATAAGCAGTAAAAGCTGTACTTGCTCTTCTGATTAATAAACTGGTCAGGAACTGGGGAATATTATACAAATGAAGGGCTTGTTTCTGGACATCAACATGGAGACTTACAAAACATTTTCAATTTACTTCTCAGTCTCAGCCACCACACCTTTTTTCCCTATTGAGAGAAGGTAAATGGCGGGAAGTTTCTTGAAATAAAGAAGTGCATTTAAATTTCTGCGATACAGTAGATCTTATGACTAAACAAAACATTTCCTACAAGCCAAGCCCATGGTAATCAAATTCCAGTTAACAGATCAGGAACATTGTCAAATCAAATTAATATAGCACTGATTATTAACAGGAGGAGAAGGAGACTAGAAATCAGCGGGTAAAAAACGGGAATGCCACAGAGATTATACCAGAACAAACCAAAAGGGTTGGAAGTGGAAAGGAAAAACAAACCAAGAGGACAGACAGACTGACAGAATGATGGAGAGAAGGGGGAAGTCAGGTATGAGGGAAAACAAGGTTAAAATTAGTGCAGGAGCCACCTGAAGTCCCTGGCACAGCATGCCTGATACTAAGGGAAGAAAAATAAAGAAATAAACAAACAAATAAATAAATAAATAAATAAGGAAGCCAGAGGGAGGAAATGCTCAGGTGGGAAGGAGAGGCGGATGCAGACTTGGAAGGGTTATCCCATACAGCATAACTCCTAACCTAGGCTGGCGGTCATGTGGAAGCCACGATTAGAAAGCAAAGCGGCTGGTGCATTGGGTGGAACAATGAACCAGGAGACGCAGAGTGGTGTCAGAGTTGTTTGTGCTGCAGAAGTCAAATGAGCACATGGAATGTGAATGCTGACATGTTAATCGCTTGTGTCTGCTGCCTCCCCTCCCCCATAGCCACAGGACAGGTGTTAATCTGTGCACAGATGCCACCGAAGCCCCCTCCTTGCCCTGGCATCCGGGTCAGTCTTTAGCAATAAGTCCAAGAAGCAGAGGCATCACCCCCTGGTCCTTCTCCACAGGAGCCAGGACGCAGAGCAGGGCTCCTTTGGCTGTGACGAGTTGGTGAAGAGACATCATGTAAAAGTACTGTCCCTCACTTATTCTATTTTATCTTCTTTCAAAACCATAAGGGCTTGGTAGTAATGACATCTTTACAGTCTGTCTTTAGGTGAGGTCTGCAAACTGCACACATGGGATGCATATGGGGAAGGTGTCATACATACTCCCAGTGATTTTTTTTGACAAGTTTTTTGGCTGTTCTTAATTATAAAGGAATAGATTGACCCGAGTTGGTGAACAAACGGTGTATGAGGACTCGCCCATTCCTCCTGGGTTATGTGGGAAGACACATATTTTCCAGTAAAATCGATCACAAAAATCCAAAAGCAGTCGAATAAAGGCCAAAGGGTGAAGCAAAAGTGCTAAGATGAAGCAATTAAAGCCAAGGCCATGGACTACAGCTGTGGGATTAGGATCCTGTATTCACAGCAGCATTTACTGCACGTATTTGATTTGATTTTCCAATAGTGTACGCGATCAGGTGACCCCCTGCACCCTCACACTAGGAATGGGTTAAAAGAGAAATGCCTGATGAACAACAGTATCAACAATGGGCTGTTTTAACCCTTTTTTCTCTTATGTTTTTCCTAGTGTGACAGGGTCAGCAGGGCAAGAGCAAATTAGAGGCAGCGCTGAAAAAAGAATCTGTCAGTCCAGTCGGCGGATCTGCTTTAATGAGTGGAAACGGTTCTGAGTCTTCATGGTTTGGCGGGCCTCACTGAAGGGAGTCCGCTCGCGTGTGTGTTTCAGTCTGATCTGGTCAGGCCAGGAGGCAGAGGCCTTGTCTTTCTCGGTTTTAACTGACCTTTAAGGTCTGATTTTCCTTAAGGATGGAACGTTCTGGCTTAGTACACTGGCTGCCCTGAGACTAGGGAGCCTCTGAAGGTTTAAGAGGTGAGCAGGTGCCAGCACAGCCTGTGTTTCCTCAGCCTTAAGATCCTGCTGGGGGAGAAGTCATGGCCCCGAGCTATCCTTTACCCTCCTTCACATGGGAATATGCAATTCTATAGTCAGACCCTAAAGTGATCAAGTGGGAAAGATGCTGTGATGGAGAGACAGGCAGGTGGTACTGGATTTTCTTCCTCCTCACAGGAAAGGCTCATGAGCCTTTTTAGAGGTGGAGCAATTTTTATCCCAAGGGAAGTAACCCCAGATCCGTGCCCTTATGTGGATGGCCTGCCACTCACAGGAGGTCTGTGGGAACTTTTGTGTTTCTCATTCTTGCAGGTTTTTCCATTAAATGGATAATGTTCTCTTGGAACTTTCTGGGGGGAATGGGCAATTTGATTTTCTCATTTTAATTGAGTTACTGTCCCTGGAATGGATAGAACTTGCACCCTCCCCTCATTTTTCACATTATGGAAACTGTGCTAGACTGCAATGTTTTCATTCAAAAGGAGGCAGCAGCTATAGTATGTCCTTGCTGCACGATGTCACTGACATCAGCCAGATGGGATGCAGATATCTGTTAATCAGGACATTACCCTGTGGACACCCAGCCACCTTCCAGGGCTGTAGGCAGTGTTCAGGAAGCCCAGGGCCTACAGTGTGGTGCCTCTGGGGTGACAGAATGGGAGTCCTGAGTAGGCCTTTTCTCCCCACTATCTAGAATGAAGGCCTTCAAAAGAAGTGTGTCCCAAATTCATATGCTCACAGATATTTTAAGTGTACAGTGTGAAAATTTCTATTTGATATCTTGTTTGGATTAGCTTAGTGACTCAAGTTTAACTCCATTAGTGCTAAAATATCCACCTAAAATAGCACAAGGCTTCTTTCTTTCTGTGTCCTATTTCCTGGCTCATAAGATATTGAAGGTGACTAGGGAAGAGCTTGAATATCTCCAGGAAATCAGAATAATTCAAGTCTGTCCATATACGATTGTGTCACAATGTAAGGGCTTTCTATGTTACTATATTAAAAAGGTGATTTTGACATTGTATGTCAAACTCCCATCAGCCTAAGATGTGGTGTGTTTTTAAGCTGATGCATTTAGAGGCTCTCTTGTTCTCAGGCCCCTGGTTTGGTTCCTCCCATAGCCTTGTGCACCATTCCAACTTACCCCAGCTCTGAAATAACGGCATGGCTAGATCCAATCAGCGGGTCAAAGAACGAATGTGGGCTATCTGTGAATTTGCAGTAGGTGACTTTAAACTCTAAGTGAAGCTTGGGAATCTAAACGCTGCCACACTTAGTCATATTTCGGTAAACTAGTCATACATTGAAAAGCAGAGAAATCATTGTTATAGCTGTATGATCCCTTCTAAAGAAAAAGGAAATTAGTTAGGAACTGAAAAATAAGAGCAGAAAGGGAGAAAGATTTCAGCTCATAGGCTCTACATTCTGCAGGCTAAAAGGAATGATGATTGGTCCATACCCATAAATTCAATCCCAAGATGCTCTGCCAATGCAGAAAGTTGACAAAAAAAAAGAAAGAAAGGGAAAAAGTTTCAGAAAAGAGCAATACACTGCACTCTAAAACACATTACATACGACTATTACAGCTCTGTGCGTGCACACCGAACAGGACAAATGGTGGGTGGTTAACACAGCAGTGCTCAGGTATGCCTCTGGGAGCCCACGTGGGGAACTCCTCTTTTTTTAAGAGGTGTGCAAATACCAGCACACAGTGTCTCTATTAACCCTTAAAAGAACTTACTGAGGGAGAAGTTGTACAGCCAAACTACCCTCTACGCTACCTCATTGTTTGGGAATAAACACACTGCCTTTTTAAATCAGAAAAGGCATTTGGTATTACTTCTCTTTTTTAAAAAGGCAGAACCAAAGTTCTAGGGAAGTGATTTTATTATTATTTTTTTAACCAAAGGCACACAATGGCAGAGCCAGGAATAGAAGCCAAGAGGATAGTTAGTTTGGTCTGAAACTTTTCTCACATTGGCTCTACATTTTTTTATTGTCTGTGGATAGTTGTGCTCTAATATTTCTTGTTGCTTTGGTTATATATTTTTTTAACTCTCTTTCTCTTCTAACCTTGCACTTTCTCCACCACTCACATGTTTCATTTGCAGAAAGCAACAAATGCTTTGGCCCAAAAAGCCAAATGGAAGTGGAGCCCTGGAATCTGTTTCCAGTTTTTTCATGTAAGTCCTGTGTAGCACAGGACAACTCTCCAAGCCTTCCTTTTACAAACTGTAACAAAAACATCAAAAAAGGGGGGTGCATAGAATTCCTGGCATCTTCAGTTACTTTTAATTTCTTGAAGTAACAGAGAAACAGTTGGCTGACTACCCTACAGTGCAGACCTCCAATGCCCAGATGAGATACAGGGCACAGGCCTGCACTACCTGCCGGGCTGCCTAAGGAAGGGGACTCCAAGGTGTGAGCGCACAGCCCACAGTCCTGGCATGTCTGACTGCAGAGGCACCAGGATTGCAGGCTTGGCAGAACGCACCCAAGTACAAGTGAGGAAATCGGGAAAATGGAGCCAAGGAAGAGAAACCTCCAGAAACGACACTTTCCATTCTTGAAACAAAAATTGTTAAGTACGCCTCATGGAGTGGGACCCTTGAGGACTTCCTTATTCGCCCGTGTGGGGTGGAGAGGCAGGTGGGACGGCGGGGCAGGATGAAAACAGGTTTGGAGGTCTCCATTTCTTCCCTTCATCATTCACTAGTGAGAGACCCAAAACAGGACAGGGCATCTCATAAGCCTGAAAACATGCAGCAGAGGGGTATTTCTCCCCTAAAAACATCAGTTTGGGCATGGACAAGGCACCTCCTCCTGAGAAGGGAAAACAGGAGGTAAGTGTGCTGGGGTCATCCTGGTTTCTGGTCCTGCCTCTGCCATGTACCTGTTCTGTGACTTTGGTTAAGTTAATTTCTCATTGACAAAATATTTATGCTACTAACATGTGCCTCCCAGGGGGACCTTGTGGGACAAAGGAGCCATGAACTATGGTGGCCAACAGCAGAAGGCTTCAACAGCTGAGAGGACAGACACACCTGGAGATTTACCATGGACCACTCCCTGCATGTTTACTTTTGACTTAATTTCATGGCCAGAAAAATTCTGAAAGCTCCTGGGTTATCTCCAATAGTGTGGACTTTAAGAACTTGCCACCTCTTAAGGAAATGAAGCTTCCCAGATTAAAATAAAAATCAAATAGTACATTGAGTAACAGTAATGAAGAGGCACTTATATGTACTAGACAGTTTCTTCTGCCTTGGGACTGGGGTACAGGCAAATAACCTAAATGTTTCATAAATTAAAAGCCAGAGGATTTAGGGCTAATTTGGTTGCACAGTGTTCCCAGCAAAATAGCAATTTATTCAAATCCAAATGAATTTCTCTTGTCTCCATGCAACTTTCAATGTGACAAACTGACAGTCCTCTCACCCTCACCCCATTTACTTCCTTCATATAAACTTTGGAACATCAGGGTACAAAAATTCATATTCTGCGGAAGTGACAATAAATTTCCTTACACATTTCCTTGAGGAAGTGACTCAGTTTTTCTCCCTCAAACTCCCTCTATCTCCCGCCTTTTCCTCCTACCAGTCAGTAATAATTTAAGGGTTAAAATCAAGAGATATCTACAGAAACTCTTTCCAGAGAATCATTATTCCACGCCTACATGAACACTGCTAATGATCTATATTAGTTGCATAGAAAGCTTGGTTAAGTCTTCAATAAAATTAGTAGCATGCCCATGCATACATATTACTGCATTTACAGTTTTATAGTAAGTCTGTGAGCCTAACTATGATTTCATTTCATGGGAAGTCATTCATAGCAGGCAGCTCCAATTTCAAATAATTCAAAGGGAAATTGGTATTTAAGATTGGAATCTCTTGGCCATAAGCCCTAACAAGAAAACATGCGTCAGTCATTGTAGACCTGGAGCAACTACTGCTCTGATTTATTTTTACTATTGGTGGTTATATTTCTTTCATTGTGAGTCAAGAAGAGCAGAATACACAAAACGCTTTTCGTTTAATGAAGACGTTATTACTTTCTATCTGTTTTATTCAATCTAATGTTGGCTTAGGCTCATTATGTATCATATACTTCCTATTGAACTTCTGCCTAGACACTACATTTTTCCAATTAAATTAATAATTCAAAAACACAAAGGTTACTGTAAACAATTTAGTCTCCTTTTCTACATGTGATTTCCTGCTGTGCAGTAGGCAATATAAAACATTAATTTAAATCTAAGAGTCTTCAGAAACGATTAACTATTGAGTCACTAATCCTTTGCTTTAGGATTTTGTAATTGTCTGCAGAAAACTGATAAACTTATAGGTTACATTTTCAATTGCGTTAGAGAAAAGAACAATAAAACAACTTTCTTTTAGCAAAATTATACATACATGCAATTAGGGTTTCAGTTAAAATTTGAAGACTTCCAGGAATTTACTCTAGTATCTTGGGCCTCCTTATGCAAATAATCTCAAAGGCATGTGTAGTCTTGACTTTCTGCACCTCTGAGATTCTGAAAGGAGTTCTGTCAATGCCAGCTCTAAATGGGACCAATTTAGTGTCTGACTTTTAATTTTTGACTTACCTTTAGAAATGGAGATACTTTCTTTCCAATATACCAATCCATATTGCCACTGAGCCCTCTGAAATGTAATAGGAGACTTTCTCCTTACTCCCAAGTTGCCAGGGGAGCGCTCACAAACACACACAGTAAAATCTCACTAACACTCACTTGGAATTTATGATAATTTTGTGCCTTTATTCTACTGTCAGCAAGACAGTACATGTTTGATAAATAAATAACTTCAACAGGTTTGCAAAGCATTTAGAAATCAACACAATTTATGCACTGGTAACCTATCATTCAAAACTACTTTTCAGAAGGATATCTGTTAATTTACACATTGTTAGAATATGCTTAAAAGTTCTAAAATTATACTCTTAAAATATTCTATAACTGGGCTATTATATAATTATTTCTGATTATATGTGAGTTTATATACAACATACTCCATACTGCCACTAACTATTGAAACTGTAAGTGCTTTTCTTCTCTCCGTAAAGTATATAAATTGACTATGGATTGCCTAAACACACAACACAACACACACACACAAACACAATCCTTTCAAGTAGGATCTCTGCCAAGATAGTTCAAATTTGAAGCTGACTAACCTTGACATTATTTTCCTAGAAAGTAGTATAAATGTTTTATCCAGGCAAAATGGCTGCCTTCAAGAAAGGCATATTATAAAATATATATTTGTTCCTCTCTTTCATATTTTAAATCAGTTTTTATATATCAATAAATGCCCCATAGGACCCTCTGGCCAGACAAATTACATTAAATCCTAATGATATAAGTTTTGTGTTATTAAGCACTTAAAAAATTGTATATTCTTTCAGAATGTTATTCTTTAACTGACAATGTGGTTTGTTAAGTTGAAAAATGGTTCTCTTTGAAGCCAGGGAATATCTTTTCTTTTGAAAGTTGTATTATGTGTTTCAGACTTTATGAACACAAATAATTAAAATTTAAACATTACCACTGTGGCAACATACTTTTATCCTTTGTGCACACTTCATTGCTACTTGAACATAAAGTTCTTAGAGCAGCAAAAATTTATTTTCTTGCCTTCCATTGGGCAGTGGGTTGCAGAAATAAAAATTAAGAATTTAAGACATAGAGGTTAGAATATTAACCCTGGGCAAGACAGCTTTGGAAAGAATTTTCTGATTGGAAGCTCTTGCTTTTACAGACATGAAGCTGCAGGGATGCATTTATTATAGGTTTGGTTCATAAATGTGCTTCCTGTCAATCTTGGTTAAATTAGGTTAAATATGAATGCTGCTTTCCTGGCTGTCTTCCAAAAGTGCGACGGAAAGTTTACCGAAGAATTTACTTAAGGGATCATAGTCTGATTAAATACATAGTGGCTATTTTTAAGTGACACCTTACAAAAGAAGTTGAGAACATTTTCTCTGGTTACTATAGTCAGACCTAACTGCATTAGTATTTTGGGAAATAATCTTCAATTTTTAAAAAATGCATTCTCTACATAGTGCCCTACATCTCTACATAGTGCCCTACGTGCTCACTGCACAACAAAGCTCTATATAACACCGAAAATTTAAATATAATGCAAACGTTCAAAATTTTCATTGAACTCTAAAATATAGTTTTATTGTATTTATATAGTTGCATGGATTTGCTAAATCTGTTATTTGAATACAAACACATTTTGAAAAGGAATGGCTTTAAATATATATTAAGTAAACTTCTATTAATTTTTTTTTCTATTTTTCCTTTTGATCTCATCTAGCTTTAAAAAATTAATCTATAGCTATGGAGAGAAAAACCCTGCCCACTAAATGCATACTGTTTAAAGATTTGTGAATAAAGGGCAAACTGTCTGAAAATTTAGCAATGCCGATATATCATTTTTTTTTCACAACAGGAAATGGCCTATAACATAATCTTTGATATGTAGCAACCTCACTAAATAAATGATTGAATATTATGGATCTAATCTCCCCATAATGCATATGGAATTTATTTTTCCATGACATTTATTCTTCCTGTTAACATAAGGAACAGGATCTTACTCTTTGCACGCATATGAATAAGGGTAAATCTCTGGCTCTTTCAAGACCCCCAAGTGACCAGCTCACATCACTGTTTCTTGTGTTACATGAATTTTCCCTGCAAAAAGCTTTGTGAAATACTTTTCGAGGTGAACAACTGACCGTCTAAACCAGAGGTAGACAAATCCAGCCCACTATCTGCCTGCTTTTGTAAACAAAGTTTTAATAGCGCACAGCCACGCTTATTAGTTACATATCGTCTATGGCTGCTTTCAAAATGTCAAAGTTGAGTGTTCATGACAACGATGGAATCATCTACAGACCCTAAAGTATTTATTCTCCAATCCTTTACAGAAAAAATTTTAACCTTTGATCTGAATGGATATGGACTCTGTTTTAAATACAGAGCTTTGAAAGCTCCAGAATTAAAAGCTATAGTCCCAGTTCACATTAGAAGGGCAAATACATAGTTTAGTTATCCATGAAATTACATACAATGTGAACTGGGTCTTTTAGGAATGACTGTTCAAAACTTCATGAAGCCACAGAAATCCATCAACATTTCCCAGTTCTGCAGTTAAAAATATATACCTCGAGGTGAACTGTTAGATTTCAAAAGTAATAAATATTTAAAATAACAACTATTCTCTGCTAAAATTATCATTGAAAGTAGCATAAAGAAATGCTAACATAAATAAATGATCATTTAAACTAGTCCTGAATCACTTGTTTCTTAAGCAACACAAACAGAAAGCCAGGATATCTCATTTGCTGTGAAATGTTTGTTTTTAGTTTTCCTACTCAGTGCTTTTTTATTACCTAAATGCAAGCTGTTAATGAAGAGAAACATCTGAACTCTTTTTATTATGTTTATTTGTTATAAATAACACACTGGGAACCCAAATGAACTTACCATCGCTTCAAGTGCATATTGGTTACAACTTAGCAACATCCTCTTCAGGAGGCTGTTGCCATTTTATAAAGAAGATGGACTGCTCAGTGGAATGATTTTTATTTTATCAACAAAAGTGAGACTTTTAAAGGCCTTTATTTTCATTGTACTGTGTGATATTGACTCTGTTTTGTATCACATTATTCAATATTGATTCCAAGAAACATCCGGAGCCTCACACACCTATCAGTATCTCAGGGCCAACTAGGCACGAACAGAGGAAGTAATACAATCGCTTTTGTTAATGTTCTCATGCGACAGGCAGAGGCAGTCAGTGTTAGACCGGGTAAAACACATCTAGCTCTAGGTGCAACCTGAGGGGAGACGTGGCAAGAAAGCGGCACCGACTGCGCATGCT
Organism: Smutsia gigantea; assembly: GCA_032199065.1. NCBI lineage: Eukaryota > Metazoa > Chordata > Mammalia > Pholidota > Manidae > Smutsia > Smutsia gigantea. Next base: position 163,677 of record JAVSCE010020963.1, read on the forward strand.
CCTATTCAGGCAGAGACAGAAAGGGAGTGGACGTACTGTAGAAGCTGGCCATTACGTAGTTTTGGCAGCGATCACCAGTAAACTCATTGGGGCACCTGAGAGAAGAAACAAAAAACAATGGTAGAAAAAACAGAGAAAAAGAGAAGAGGTGAATATATGCTAGAAAGAAGCTCCTTCAGTGTCATTTGACTGGACTTGGTGAGTTCACCTCAGGAACTGAATCTTTGTCCTAATCACAGCTTTCAGACT
>JAVSCE010020964.1:0-96319 GCA_032199065.1 Smutsia gigantea
CACATGAAAAGATGCTCCACATCGCTAATCATCAGAAATGCAGATTAAAACCACAATGAGATATCACCTCACACCAGTGAGGATGGCCAACATCCAAAACACAAACAACAACAAATGTTGGCGAGGATGTGGAGAAAAGGGAACCCTCCTACACTGCTGGTGGGAATGCAAATTAGTTCAACCATTGTGGAAAGCAGTATGGAGTTCCTCAAAAGACTCAAAATAGAAATACCATTTGACCCAGGAATTCCACTCCTAGGAATTTACCCTAAGAATGCAGCAGCCCAATTTGAAAAGGACAGATGCACCCTATGTTTATTGCAGCACTATTTACAATAGCCAAGAAATGGAAGCAACCTAAGTGTCCATCAGTAGATGAATGGATAAAGAAGATGTGGTACATATACACAATGGAATATTATTCAGCCATAAGAAGAAAACAAATCCTACCATTTGCAACAACATGGATGGAGCTAGAGGGTATTATGCTCAGTGAAATAAGCCAAGCCGAAAAAGACAAGTATCAAATGATTTCACTCATATGTGGAGTATAAGAACAAAGAAAAAAACTGAAGGAACAAAACAGCAGCAGACTCACAGAACCCAAGAACGGACTAATAGTTACCAAAGGGAAAGGGACTGGGGAAAATGGGTGGGAAGGGAGGGATAAGAGGGAAAAAGGGGCATTACGATTAGCAGATGTAATGTTGGGGGGGCACGGGGAGGGCAGTACAACTCAGAGAAGACAAGTAGTGATTCTATAGCATCTCACTACGCTGATGGACAGTGACTGTAATGGGGTTGGTGGGGGGGACCTGATGAAGGGGTAGTTTAATAATCGTAATATTGCACATGTAATTGTAAATTAATGATAATAAAATAAATTATATTAAAAAAAAATACATAAAGAATATAGTGGTATAACATAAAAAAAAAAAAAGATACACAAGTAACCAATAAAGATATGAAAAATGTTCATCACAAAAATACAACTATAAGGTAAAATAAGAAAATACTATGCACCCAACTAAATAGCTACAATTAAAAAGACTGATGTTTTAATGAAATGGAGAGACCATTCAAACACCTAAGTTACCAAGGCTCACTCAAGAAGTAGGTAACTCCAACAGCCCTACAACAATTAAAGTATTGAATTCCTAGTTCAAAACCCACAAATAACACTCCATCCTCAGATGGCTTAACTAGTAAGATAATTCCAATTCTATATATGTTATATATTCTTCCAGAAAACAGAAGAGGAAATATTCCCCAACTCGCTACTTATGGCCAAAATTACCGTAACAACAAAACCCGACAGAGATATTACAAGAAAACAAAACTACAGATCAATATTCTTTCTGAATATAAACACAAAAATACTTGAAAAATGTTTGGCAAATTGCATCTAGTAATATACATAAACAGAATAATTCATCATCAACAATAGAGGATTTTCCCAGGAATGCAAACTTGTATTAACTTTCAAAAATCAATCAGTGTTGGCCAACATTGATAAGACTAGCAACAACAAATGCTGGTGAGGATGCAGAGAAAGGGGAACCCTCCTACACTGCTGGTGGGAATGTAAATTAGCTCAACCACTGTGGAAAGCAATATGGAGGTTTCTCAAAAAACTAAAAATAGAAGTACCATTTGACCCAGGAATTCCACTCCTAGGAATTTACCCAAGCAATACAAATTCTCAGATTCAAAGAGGCATATGCATCCCTATGTTTATCACAGCACTATTTACAATAGCCAAGATGTGGAAGCAACCTAAGTGTCCATCAGTAGGTGAATGGATAAAGAAGATGTGGTACATATATACAATGGAATACTATTCAGTCATAAGAATAAAACAAATCCTACCATTTGCAACAACATGGATGGAGCTAGAGGGTATTATGCTCAGTGAAATAAGCCAAGCTGAAAAAGACAACTATCAAATGATTTCCCTCATTTGTGGAGTGTAACAACAAAGCAAAACTGAAGGAACAAAACAGCAGCAGACTCACAGACCCCAAGAAGGAACTAGCAGTTACCAAAGGGGAGGGGTGGATAGGGAGGGAGGGAGAAGGGGATTGAGGGGTATTATGATTAGTACACATGGTGTGTGGGGGGGAGTCATGGGGAAGACAGTGTAGCACAGAGAAGACAAATAGCATAGCATCTTACTGCACTGATGGACAGTGATTGCAATGGGGTATGGGGGGGACTCGGTAATATGGGTGAATGTAGTAACCACAATGTTTTTCATGTGAAACCTTCATAAGAGTGTATATCAATGATACCTTAAAAAAAAAAGATAGAGACTTTTTCTCCTGAGGTTTATCTTACACTTTTTTCTCAAATAACATATAACCAGAAGTTACAATCTCTATTCATAAAATATTATCATCTTTAACATACCTGAGATAAAAATTTCTCTTTACAAAAAAAAAAAATCAATCAATGTATTCTACCATCATAATATAAGAAAAGAAAAAGATCATACAAATATCTCAACAGATACAGGAAAGGCATTTGATAAAATCCAAACATAATAACAAAAATTGAAGGTGACAAAAGCAGAAATTTCATAAGAAACATAATTAATTGTCAAAAACCTTATGTAGGAAACAACAAGATACCAAATCCTTGAGAGTCATCAAGTAAGAAACCCAAATTTTTAGAGTTAATTTCTTTTGATCTTAGAAGGTAATCATTTCTTTCAGCATCAAATATGCCTTATGACTGTACTATACTTAGGCTAAACTAAAATTAATTCTTATACATGGAAAATGCGTGGGTTGGAGTATGATGACCTTAGACCAATATGGAAAGGGAGTGAAAAAAAGATAATAGTAAATAAAGGTTTCTAATTTGCTACAGGTAAATCTTAAAGTAGTAAGTAGCAAGTATATGGCATTATTCCCTGAAAGGAGAAAAGTAAAGCAAAATTTCTGTCTCTATTTGTCAAATGATTATGGGAAAGTTGAATCCTTTCTTCAGGCCTCCTTTTCCTGTTCTTTTTTAAAAAAATATTACATTAGATTCATTCTTAAATTCAACAAATATTCATTAAGCACCTACTATGTCCCAAACACTTTTCTAGACACTGGAGAATTGAGCAGTGGGGGGAAAACAAAACCCAAACAGACAAAAATCTCTCCCCTCACAGAGTTCAGAGAGACAAGTAAAATACATATGTAAAGTACATAACATGTTAAAAGGTGAAAAATAAATATGGAGGAAAAAACAGGGAAGGGGACAGAATGAACTATGAGGGTGTGGTTTTAAGTGGGGTTATAAGAAAACTAGGTGACTTCTAGGTTCACTTTCAGTTCAAAAATCCAATGACATTCCTCTGTGTAGACTGGGCAGCATAAAAATAACACAGTGAACCTCTAAACCTGACCTCTTTTAAACTCATACATTCTATCACCTTGTTCTGTGTGTCACCACTTGTATTTTAGAAAAGTCGGATTAAACATACATTTTTCCCTTCTGAGACAAAGCATATGCTGTCATTTAATGAAATAAGTAATTTCCCAGGCTTGCCTTGGGAGAGGAAAAGAAGAGAAAAAAAAAAAACCAACTCTTGCAATTTCTCCTCAGACAAAAGTTCTAAAGATGTGTCATTTTTGTACACTATAGAAAGGATTAAAATTAGCTGTATTTTCCTCCTCCTCCAATATATTTGTGGTCTGGAATTTGGTCCTTTATTGAGTCTGAATTACAACAAGAGTTGATTTAACAGCTTCTCCAAAATGCAAGATTTTTCCACAGGCAAGAAAAATGACATAACTAAGTATTACCTCTACAGTTATTGCAGCTACCAGATTTGGTACGCTTGCTATGTGCCAGGTACAGCACTAGGCATTTTACATAGAAGACAGAATTATATGAAACTGCCACTTATATGTCAAAGTCAGCAATTTCATATGAGAAGATACTGCCTGTCTATGATAATGTGTTCATGTAAACAAATACTTAAAATTTTATTTAGAACTTCATTTGAGGATTTTAAGTTTAAGTATCATAGTCCACAGCACAAATTTCATAAAAAGCTATCCATAGACATGTGGCTTCACTTTGAGAAAAGCTCAATTTATCAATTACACACACAATTCTGCTTACAAAGACAGAATCTTCATTCCAAAATGAGTCTTTTTTCCTCTACTAGAAAGACTTCAAAAGCAACCCAAAATTATACTAATATCTTAAACCTGTACATTCAGATTAGAATTTCTATGTCTTTGTAAATGCCTCAATAAAAGAATCTTTCCCAAAAGAGCATTGTCCATGAGCGCCTATTATGTTCAATCCAAATAATTTTAAAGTCATCTTTTAAAAGTAGATTAACCTCTAAAGTTTATTTATTTTTTCCTCTGGGAGCTATTTTTCATTCACTATATAGTTTGTGTCTAGAGTTCACATCTATAAGACATTAATAAAATAGCTCTTAATTATCTTCTAAGTAATTACATGTAATCTAAACTTTCAACTCCCAGAAAAGGGCAGGTACTTTGTATGCCACAATTATTAGCAGAGGGGAAAGTCTGTCTCCAACAATTAAATGCCAACATCCAACATGAGTCTCAGTGAAACACTATGAGGGGAAAACAAAAGAAAGAAAAACTACCTAAAGATTTTTGAGAAAGAAAGAAGAAATTAATATAAGAATATGATGGTCATATTTAGAAATCAAGGAGTTTAAGCAGGCAAATATATAAAACCTACCAGCTCATTGCTTGTAGATGTGAGTCTTAGTTTTTCTTCAATTTCCTTTCCAATTTTCTGAACAGTTACCTGAGTCTGTTTAATTGCACACTGGGCTCTATGAAGCCTAGAAATAAAAGATGTAGAAAAATTTTAAGTGAGTTAACTATAAACGCTCAACATGGAACCAGAGATATAAATAGAACAAAATGAGGACAAACCTTCCAGGATAAACAGAATAAATAGTGAACTAAAACTGATCATTTCACAATTCTCTAGGATATTTATAACAAAATAACAGGGATTACAATGTGCTCTATAAACACTATTTCTGTACCTGCCTTGTTGCCTCTGATGTATTAAGAGCTAAAATGAAGAACTCACAGAAATCTGGAATAGTCCTTGGAAAATACTCTGGTTGAATCCTACCATTTTACACATGTGAAAACTGAGGCCCAGAGAAATAAAGTAGATTACTAAAGTCACCAGACAACATCACTGCTATCAATGCTGAGTATTAGTTATGGGTATCCATTAAGAAAAAATAATTTTTTATGGGCATCCAGTAAGACAAAAACAATAATCCCAGGTAAGAAGACTGTTTTTAATGAAGCAGCCACTTTGGAACAAGTAACACCGAAAAAATTAAGAGCTATTTTTATTTTTTGTTTTAATTATGGGCTTGTATTTTTCTTGGTCTCTGTCTTTAAATATAGCTTATATACTTCTTATATAAGTACATATTTAAAATGGTCAAATAGTCTTTATTTGTAGATGACAAGATTTTCATGCAGAAAATCTATAAATCTACAAAACAACCACTAGAACTAATAAGATCACAGGATATAGGGCCAATATACAAAAATTCAGTTACATTTCCATAAATGGGTCAATAGTGTCACAATCTCAATCCCAACACCAACAGGCTTTTTCCCCCTTTTTTGGTAGAAATTAAGAAGCTGATAATATAATTTAAATAGAAAAACAATGAATCTAAGAGATAAGTCAATCTTGAAATCTGTCAGATTTGAAGACTTCCTTTTTTATAAAGTTACACAATGAAAACAATAAGGTATTGACATAAGAATTAAAAACAAGATCAATGAAGAAGAATGAAGAGTACAGAAGTAGACCTACACATATAATTGATTTTGGACAAAGGAACCCAAGCAAATTAATGGAGAAAGTTTTTTAAACAAATGGTACTGGAACAGTGGATAAACATAAGAAAAAAAATGAATTTCATTCCCTACCTCACAGCATGCACAAAAAATTAATTCAAATAACATAAAAGTTAAAATCATAAAACTTGTAGAAGAAACACAGGAGAAGCTTTTGCTATCTGGGGTAGGCAAAGATTTCTCAGAAAAGACAAAAAAACACTAACCACAAAATTAAAAATATATAAATTGGACTTTACCAAAATTTAAAATCTCTGATCATCTAGAAATGCCATTAAGAAAATGTAAAAGCAGTCCACAGACTGGGAGAAAATACTTGGAAAACATTAATATGACTAAGGACTGTGGGAGGAATACATAAAGAACTCTCACAAATCAGCAACAAAAGGACAACTCAATTAAAAATGGGCAAAAAGAGTGAAACACTTCACAGAGGATATAAAAATGGCCAATAAGCTGAGAAAATATGCTCAACATCTTAGTCATTGTGGAAATGAAAATTAAAATCATAATGAGATACCATTTCACACCTGTTCAGTGGCTAAAATTAAAATGACAACACCTAATGCTAGCAAGGATGTGGAGCAACTAGAATTTGCCTGTATTGCTGGTAAAAGGTAAAATAGTATACTATCATTTTGGCAAACTGTTTCTTATAATATTAAACACACATCTAACCTATGATGCAGTATTTCTACTCTTAAGCATCTACTCAAGAAATATGAAAACATATTCCCACAAGATCTGTATAAGAATATTCATAGAAAACCCAAATGTCCATCAAACAGAATTAATAAACAAATTGTGGTATAATTCTACAATGAAATGCTACTCAGCAATAAAAGGGAACACAATCCTAGAAACAACAATATAAATGAATCACAAAAGCATTATGTTGAGTGAAAAGAGTCAGAAACAAAAAAGAACATACTGTATTATTTGCCTGTGCGGAGTGGAATTGACTGGTAGATAACAGGAGGAACAAAGGAACTATCTAAGGTGATGGAAATGTTCTATATCTGGATTGGGGTGAGGGGTGCATGGGTATATAGGTAATTTAAAGTTAAGATTTACACATTTCACTGTATGTAAATTTTACCTTATTTTTTTAAATTGGCCAACAGTCCTAACCTGAAAGTTATCCTATGTAGGAGGAGGTTAATTTTATTAGGAATTTAATGGCATCAATACCTCTGTCAACATTATTATTACACTATGCACAAAAAATATTCATGACATATTCTATAACTTTTGGAAATTGCCTGATAGTTACCAAGGATTTCTTAGGTCATCTAAAAGAGAGCAACTCTCATTATAGCTAGTTTGTTCATTAGATCTGCTATCAGCAACTTCTTCAGGACTCCTAAGGAATCCAGTAGAGATTATACTCCATCATGCTATTGCCTTTTGCTCTGGGTGTGTATGTGTACACACACTCCATAGTAATACTCTCTTACAAATGTGGCTAAAGAAATTTAAAAGCAAAAGGAAGCCCTTTGTGGTATGGTCCCAGCGTACATCCCCATCCTCACTTCCTGATATTCCTTACATGTTCAACTCCAGCCATATACTGAACACTGACAATGCTCTAAGCACATCATGCCATTTCTTGCTTCTGTTCCTTTGAGTTAACTATTCTATGTGCCTACAAGTTTTCTCTGAACAGGTGAGTCCACTCATAAGCTCAAGCATAACCTCTTTTTCAAAGGCATTCCCTGACTATTCATACAGGTAGAGGCACTCCTTGCTTTGGAAATCTGTGGCATCACGTATACAACGCCACTAACAAAGACCACAGGACCACATTTTACATTTTACGTCAACTGTTTATTTCCTTGTGCATTTCCTTACTGGGTCTTTCTGAGAAAAAAAATTTTTCATTTTTTTCATATACATTCCCAGTGCTTAGCACATAATGTGGCACAAAGGAGGCACTCATAATATATTTGCTGACTGAATGTTGACTAATGCCTGAATATAAAAGCACAGTCCCAAGATTTGATTTTTTTTATTGATATCAGTGGGAAATTAAAATATTAATATGATAGTTTTCTATAATTATAACTTCAAAATATATTCAAAACAAAAATCATAAATAAAAGACAGGTAGGGAAACAAGCAATTTGTACCAAAAATGCTATCAGAATCCTAATAATGAAGGGCATTATCAACCCTGAGCAGAAGTCAACAAAAGAGCCTGTTACTTTAAAAGGGGGAAAACTCTGCCTAAAACTCACTGGTACTATGCAAACAACCTTGTCAAATGGTAAGGACTTTAAAAATAAAAATGATTCATGACCATAATTAATGTATGACTTCAACTATTTGGCTCTCACTCCCCCAGACGCTTTCTGATCTTACCTTAGGGGCTTAAAACGCACAGACAGAGTCACATTTCCTCCAATCTTCAGTGTTATCCAAATAGACTTACAGGGCCCCTGCTACATCAAGGCAGAGCTAATAACATCCCCCTTTCAAGCCCAACAGGAGAATAGAAGTTTGAAGTGTTTAGGCTTTTAAACATAGTATGGGGCATCCTGATTCCCCTGGTGGTAAAGGACTGACAGAAAAAGGAACAATTGCTTTGCCTCCAAACAGCCAGTTTTACAGGAATGTGCCTTGATTTCTCAAACTCTGATATAAAGAAAGAAACGTATATCATCTAGTCATCTGAGTGACTGGCCAATACCAATACTAATACTCTCAAGCTGAAATAAAATTCATCATCAATGGTGCGAGAAAGAGGGATCGACTAGCTATCTGATAGGTATCCCACTTACAGCAAACAGATGCAAACTTAATACAATTGGAGATAACAGTAAAATTGAAACTGAGCTAAAAATGACACTTTGCAATTAGATATTGTGAATGTAAAGATATACTGAATAAAAAGTATTATGTTGAAAAAACAATAAATATTGAGACAATACCAATCAGGTATTAATAATCTCAGTAAGGGAGAAGTTAGGAGACAATTTTTGTCTACCTAGTGTTGTTCATTTACATCTGAAATGCTGTTATTTAATTTTAAGATGAAGAATGACAAATTAGAACACCTAGAAAGGCAGTAAAATATGGCTCCCTATGGCTTGTGGGGAGAGAGACAAACAGAGAAGAAATATAGGAAAAGACAGGAGTCTACTGAGAGAAACAGATACCTCATTATTAATGGCTTTGTATTCCACATGAAGAAGCTTAGATTTTCATTCTGAAGGTATTAGGAAACCATTAAAAAGTTTTTAGCAGAGAAAGATTTAGTTATATTTGCACTCTAGAATGACCTTTCTTCCTGTAGTAAGTAAGGTGAATGGGACACAGAGAAACAAGACTGTAAATAGGAAGGCTAGTGTGTGGTTACTGCAACAGTCTATAAAAAGTTTAGGAATTGTCCTAAATTAAAATAGTAATAGGAAGGATAGATAAAGAATGATACCTGAAAACAAATTATCAACATCAACAATGCAAGACATTGCTAGATCTTATAGACATTTAAAGTGAATTAAAGGGAAATTATGAATATTATGCCAATAAATTTGACAACTTAAATGAAATAATCAAATTGCTTAAAAATCACATTTTCAAAACAAAACAGAAAATCTGTACAACCATTATCAGTTAAAGAAGCTAAATTTGTAATTTAAAACCTTCTCACATAGAAACCTATAGGTTCAGATGGCTTCACTGGTGAAATACTAGTCTTAAGGAACATACTTAAAAGAGGGAAAACATTTTTGATTTGTTTTATGAAGCCAGCATAACCTTGATACCAAAACATTAACAGAAATCTAGCAATGTATGAAAAGGATAATACATCTTGATCAAACGGGTTTACCTGAGGAATACAAGGTTGGAACATTTGAAAATCAACCGTCACAGAATAAAGTAAAAAAGATGCAAAAAAAAAAAGCACTTGATAAATTTAATACCTGTTAATGATTAAAAACAGGAAAACCTCAACAAACTAAGGAAAAAGGATAGCTTCCCTCAATATGATAAAGGATTTATATTTTAAAAATCTACAGCTAATATTATACTTAAGATCAGAAAAAGGAAAAATGTCCACTTTCACTACTCTACTGAATATACATATAAAACTTGAGGTCTAAACCATTGTAATAAGGCAATAAGAAGTCATAAATACAGGAGAGAAGTAAAAATATCTATTCACAGATGCTATGACTACATACAGAAGTCCAAAAACTCTATAGTCAAACTAAATAAATTTAGCATAATTGTAAGATTCCAGATAAATACACAAAAAATCAATTGTTATTTTTACATAATATCGACAACTAGGTAAATGCAATGAAAGATGTGAAAGACCTGTACACTGAAAACTATAAAACATTGCTGATAGAAATTTAAAAACACTTAAGCAAAGAGAGACATATACCCTTTTATTGATTGGAAAACTCAGTATTGTTAAGAAGTTAAGTCTCCAATAAATTTATCTATGAAGTCAAAGTAATCCCAATCAAAACCTTAGCTGTCTTTTTCATTTTAATTGAAAAGCAACTCTAAAGTTGATACAGAAATACAAAATTCCTAGATTAGCCAAGAAAATGTTGAAGAAGAACAAAGTTGGAGGGCTAACACTATCAGATTTTATGACTTACCATAAAGCTTCAGTTTATAAAACACTTGTAGTTACATAACGCTAAACAGATCAATGAAATAGAATTCAGATCATAGGCCAAATCATATATAATCAATTTTTTTGATTAAGGAAAGAAAAGTTTGGTCAACAAATGACACTGAAATAACTGGATATTGATATGGGGGAAAAATGAACCTTAATCCCTACCTTGTATCATACTCAAAAATTAATTTGAGATGGATCAAAGACCTAAATGTAAGTAAAAGCTAAAACTATAAAGTTTCTAGAACAACTAGTAAGGAAATACACTCTTGAACTTGGATTAGGCAAAGATTTCCTAAACAGAATACAAAACGTACTATCCATAAAATAAACAACTGATTTATCATACTTTATCAAATTTTAAAACATCTACTCATCAAAAGACATTATTGAGAAAATGAAAAATCAAAGCACAGAGTAGAAAAAAGTATTTGTAACATATATATATATATATATATATATATGACAAAAGATTTTTATCCATAATGTACAAGAATTCCTACAAATTAACAAAAATACAATAAATAAAAATGGGGAAAATATTTGCACAAACATTTTGCAAATAATAAGAACAGCCAACAAGCACATGAAATGGTACTCAATATCATTAGTCATCATAAAATTAAAAGTTAAAGTTAAATTAATATACCAAATACAAGTCTACTATAGTGGCTAGAATTTACAAAACCAACAATACCAAATGATGGCAAGGAGTAAAGCAAATGAAATTTCCAAACATTGCTAGTGGGATTGTAAAATTGTATAACTACTTTGGAAAACTGATTGGCAATTTCTAATTAATTAAATATACACCTCTCATATGAGCACATAGCCACACTCTTCAGCATAATAAGAGAAATGAAAGCATGTGACCACAAAAGACTTTTGTAAGGATGTTCCTAGCAGCTTTATTCATAACAGCCAAAAAGTAGAAACAACTCAAATGTCCATCAAGATAACGCATAAGCAAAGTGTGGTGTGTTCATAGAAATACCACTCAACAATAAAGACAAATAAACTACTGGTCTATACAATAACATGGATAAATTTCAAAAATTTTATGTTGAACAGCAGCCAGAAGACAAAAGAGGATACTATACTATATGATGCCATTTACAAGAAGCTCTAGAAGAGGAAAAGCTAATAAATGAGAAGGCAGAATGAAAAGTGTTTGACTCCGCCAGGGGTGGGAGTAAGGAATAAGAATGACTGGCAAAGGAGTATGAGGGAGCTTTCTGGATAATGAAAAACATTCTATATCTGGATTTAATGATGACAACATGGGTGTGCATATTTGTCAAAACTCATCAGACTGTACGCTCAGGTTCTCTGCATTTTATTGTGTATAAATTATACTGTAAAAGAAAAAGGAAAAAAACAATAGCTGGTATATGGCTTAGGAAAACCAGGAAAATGGTGATGTCATTTATTATGATCGGGAACACAGGATGAGCAGTTTGAGAAGAAAGCGCTACTTTCAGTTTGAGGCGCCTGTGCAATATCCAAGTGGAGGTGTTCAATATGAATTGAATATAAGGACCTCAAGCTTAGGAGACAGATCTTGGCTGGAGACAAAAATGTGGCAATCATTAGCACACAGATGGTTATTAGCATTATGAAAGTGAATGAGATCATTCTGGAAGACTGTGAAAATGAAACAAAACAGAGCCTAGAACAGAATACTGAGGAACATCAATATTTAAGGGATTAAAAAAAGAAATAAAAAGCTGCAAAAAATTCTGAACCAGAATATTGATAGAAGTAGAAAGCCAGCTAGGAGAGCTGGTGTTACATATTCAAAGGAACAAGATTTCTCAGGGAAGGAATGAACACTGCTGTAAAATCAAATAACCTAAGGCCTAGACAGTATCTACAGATTCACCAACAAGGACTTGATTAAAGCCACTTCAAATTTGTTCAACTTTCTCCAGCCCTATGCCATCATCAGCTTTCATCTAACCAAAAGCCTCCTGACTGGTTCTCAGCTTCAACTTTTGCTCTTCTTAATTCTACTCTCCACATCATGCCAAAAGTAACCTTGATCATCATTTGGTCACTACTAATTGCAGCTTAATTGCCCAAACAGTGTCCAGAATGCCTGCCTTATGTAGTAATATCCACAATCAGTTACCGCCTCCAGCACTACGTATGTTGCAACATGTCAACAATCTTCCTAGTGAAAGAAGGGAAACAAAATATAAGACTAGAGACTTTGTCCCAACCGGCAACAAATGCCAGTACTCCAGGCTTCTATCTTCATAGACTAACAAAGATAAGTAAGTTCCTTATTTATACACTGCCATTACAGAGGCTTTATAGAAGTCCAGTATTAAATTCCCTTAGAGACAACTAGAAATATCACAACTATAAACTTACAATGTAAAAGATTAGTGCTAATGTAGCTATACCTAATCACTCTACCTTTCTTTATCTCTATAGACGAACTTGTTTTAGATAGTCTAGGAGCTCTAATAGCTAGTGTTTGTCTATACAGTTCCTTTCGGTGCGTAATACAGCTAAAGGGAGTCAACATACATATATATATTTCTGGAAATGTTTATAACAACTTCTGTTGATGATAAGGTTTTTCTGGAGACTGAAAAGGCTGTCACCTATAATTTTTTCCACACTAAACACAATTCTGAGTATTTGTTTTTATAATTCTAGTCAAATAAATCTAGATACCATGATAGTCATGAATCACCACAGTGCTTCAGAACTATTAACAGCAGTATCAAATTACAGTATTGCTTGCCTTTTTTCTCACTCTCCTTTCTCATATTTAGTCACCTAAATCTGTTGATTCTTCTTTCCCCATGCTTTTATCTCCATCACTTCCCTTTCACGATAAGCACCACTATAAGCACCCCAGTTCAGCATTAATAAAAGGCCTTCCTCTTTCTAATCTCTGCCCTCTTCAATCCACTTGGAATACTGCCATCAAAATAATCTCCCAAAAACACACATTTCAATTATGTCCTTTAGAAAATCAGAACACTGAAATGGGGTTCAGGGGACCTTTCAAGTCTACAGGCAAATTAGAGCTCTTTATACAAAAAGCCAGGGCCATATATTAAAATTAAATTATAAAATGTTATGATTAGATGTTATTCTTTGATTGAAAACATTCCATGACTATTTACATATAGATTAAAACTCAATTGTTTTAGGCTGGAAGTTCAAAGTCCAATAAAATCAAGCTCAGGTATAATATTAATATTTATTAAAACCGTGGGAGTCTAACAGAGTGTCTGGCACATAGTATATCTATATTATTTTAATAAAATCACTGAATGAATAAATATTTATTTAGTGCATACTATGTGCCAGGCACTAGGCTAAAAACCTGAAATGCAGTATTTCATTGGATCTTCATAACAACCCATAGACTTGGTACATTATCGTTCCCATTCACATGTGAGAAAAGTGAAGGTAGTATGCAGCAGAATCAGGATTCAAACCCAGGTTAGTTTAACTCCAAAGCCCATGGTCTTCACTGCTACCTATCTTCTATCCATAAAACCATCATTTCAAACCTAACATTGCCACCATCTCCCCCAACAAACTTCAACATCAGTCATACCTTAAATGTTAATAGATTTTTAGTTTACAAAGTGCTTTTTTCTCACACACATTATTTAGACTGAACCTTCCAAATACATGGGTCCCAGTTTAGTGCTCCTACCATAGTGACAGGTTGCCATGTACTTTTCCCTTCCATTATTTTATAATTCTGCTCACAATATACCCCATATCAGATCCAAATCTGCCACTGCTATCTATTTCACTATCTTTGTGGTCAGCAGAATTCAAATATCTCTTCCCCCACTCCCTCAAAGAATCCCATCCCCTGGTGTATATGCCCTGTATAATTCCTTCTCCTCGTGAGTTAACAGGACTGGTGAATATGATAGGATATTACTCCTGTGATTATGTTACTATATAAGATAAAGGTGTTTAGGGGCTATAAATTGAGGATATAATTAAAGGTGTAAATCACATGACTCTGAGTTATAATATGATGCTACAGACTAAACTGTGTCCCTCCTAAAATTTATATGTTGAAGCCCAAACTCCCAATGTGACAGTACGTGGATATAGGACTTTTAGGAGGTAAATGAGGTTAACAATGAAGTCATAAGGGTGGGGTCCTAATCTGATGGGATCCTTAACCTTAACAATACAGGAAGAAATATCTATACATCCCTTACCCTTTTCCCCATGACCCTCCCCTCCCCTTCCCCCTGCCTCCCAACACATTGAAAAAAAGTCATGTGAAGACACAACAAGAAGGTGGCCATCTGCAAGGCAGGAAGAGAGCTCTCACCAAAAATTAAACAATGCTTGATCTGAAGCACCTTGATCTCAAGACTTCTATCCTTCAGAAATGCAAGAAACTTGATTTGAAGCACTGTGATCTGAAGACTTCTATCCTTCAGAACTTCTATGGTCTGAGCTACACAATCTATTGTATTTTGTTATGGCAGCCTAAAATGGCTAATACAATGGATAAGTCTGACCTAATCAATAAGCCCCTAAAAGTGACTAGACCAGAACGAGGAAAAAAAGATGGCGGAGTAGGAAGGCAAAGCAGAAACCTCCTCTCACACACACAAACACCAAGAAAGCAACTACAGCAAATACAACTAACCCTGAAAACAACCTGAGGACTACAGAACAGACTATCGACACCTGGTGAAGAACACACAGAGAAGGGACAGGCAGAGGGCAGCCCCGCCCACAACAATCCCAGCAGAAGCACAGCTGCTCGGCTCACAGAGGGCAGGCTGAGGAGAGCTGCCACTCGCCAGTAGGCTGAGATTGGCCACTACTGGCAGACAGGCAGAAAGGCAGCCCCACCCGTAGCCCTCCAACAGCAACTGGGGTTCCACCGCACAGGAGAACCAGAGACGGGCCAGGAGTCATAGCAGATCTATGTAATATAAGGAAAGAAACACAGAAACCCTGACAAAATGAGGAGGCAGAGGAATATGTTCCAAACAAAAGTACAGGGTAAGACATTATCCTGTAGAGATAAGAAAGAGGGCTAAGTGAAATGGAGATCAATCTTCTTGATAAAGATTTCAAAGTAAGCGTGGTGCAGTAACATGGACCTTGTTGGCATGGCAGTGTTTGCTGGCCCAGTGAGGCTGCTCCTGTCCCTGAACCCACAGGAGGACGCCAAGTTTCAGAAGGAGGTGGCACAGGTCTGCCTGAGAGCCAGCCAGCAACAGAAGCAAGAAAAACTTACTCCTGGAGTAATCTACGTGGGCCACATACCTCCAGCACTTTATGAAACCCAGATCCGAACATATTTCTCCCAGTTCGGCACTGTTACAAGATTCAGGCTGTCCAGAAGTAAAAGGACTGGAAATAGCAAAGGCTATGGCTTCGTGGAGTTTGAATCTGAAGATGTTGCCAAGATTGTTGGTGAAACAATGAACAACTACCTTTTTGGTGAAAGACAAAGTGTCATTTCATACCACCTGAAAAAGTGCACGAGGAACTTTTTAGAGTGGCACATGCCATTTAAAAAGCCATCAATCATATCAGCAATGATGCGGTACAATCAGAACCGGATGCTTCTTCAGAAGCTACAGATGGAGGAGCAATTTAAAAAGAAAGAAAAATTGCTCAGGAAGAGATTAGCTAAGAAAGGAATTGATTATGATCTTCCTTCATTGATTATACATAAAAAGGGAAAAAATGCTTCAAACACCAATCTTCAGAAATCTACAAACAGCCAGGATTTTTCTAAGAAGAATAATAAAAAAAAGGCTTCAGGCCCTCTAAAAATTCCTGGTAAGACTGTGGATAGCCAGATTTTACCTAAGAAGAAGAAGAAGAAAAAGGTGTCAGGCCCTCAGAAATCTCCTGAGAAGCCTGTGGATAGCGAGAGCCCACACCAGTTTGTACACCAACTTTTTTGGAGAAACGAAAATCTGAAGCAGCTGAGATGATGATGACTATAAAGATAATGAAATAGTTTTCAAATAGCCCACAGCTGGTGTAAAAGAAACTCTGGAGACTCAAATGCCTACACACTCATGGAGAAAAAGATGAAGAAAAAGCAGTCAGTGCTTCTGAATACATTATGTATATTTCTTCTGAAATGTGATTTTTTTTTTGTATTAGGTAAAGTGAAATGCAACCATTACAATTTTTGAAGGAAAACCTATGAGTTTGTCAGTAAGGAAAACAGTGGTCTGCCTTCCCGGCCCTCACTGGCCCGCACTGGTACAGCAGCTAGGCTCTCGGGGCCTCTTCTGGTTTCCTCTGGTTTTCTTGCTGTCTTTAGTGACTCTGCTGGGAGAGAAGGGTCACCACTAACTACAGGCTTACTCAACTGCAGTATTTGTTAATATCAAAGAAAATAAAGCCTCCCTTGACCGTCAAAAAAAAAAAGATTTCAAAGTAGCATTCATAAATATGCTCACTGATCTAGGGAAAAGTATTAATGATCTCTGGGAGGAGTTCAACAAAGATATAGAAGAGTTGAAAAAGAGCCACTCAGAGCTGAAGAATACAGTACCTGAAATGAAATCTACAATGTAGGAAATGAATAATAGATCACTCCAAGTAGAGGAGACAATCAATGAAATGGAAATTAGAGAACAGGAAAACAATGAAGTTGAATAACATTAAAAAAAAGAATCTCTAGAAACGAGGACACTAAAAGAGCTGTGTGACAACTCCAAATTAAACTATTTGCATAACAGTGGTCACAGAAGGAGAAGAGAGAGACAATGGGATAAAAAGTCTCTTTTAAGAAATAATTGCTGAAAAATCCCCCAATCTGGGGAAGGAAACAGGTACCCAGGTCCTGGAAGCACAGAGAGCCCCTAAAAAAGGAACTGCAGGGAGACAACAAAACAAATAATAATTAAAATGACAAAAATTAAAGATAAGGAGACAATACTGAAAGTAGCCAGAGAGAGAAAAAAGATTACTTATAAGGGAAACCCCACCAGGTTATCAACAGATTTCTCAGCAGGAACTTTACAGGCCAGAAGGGAGTGGTATGAAATATTTAATGTACTGAAACAAAAGGACCTTCTACTAAGAATCCTCTACCCAGAAAGGTTATTGTTCAAAACTGAAGGGGTGATAAAAAATTTCCCAGGTAAATGAAGGCTAAAGGAAATCACCACTACTAAATCAGGATTAAAGGATATGTTAAAGGGACTTCTGTAGATGGAAATGTTCTTAAGCCTAAGTATTTTTCACCAGTGAAAATATATCCACAGTAAAGGTAATACACCAATTAATTACCAAGCAAGTATGAAATTAAAATAAAATAAAAGTAGTAAAACCAACTACACACAAAAATCAGTCAAGGGATACACAAAAAATGCAGATTATGACATCTAATACATAAAGTATGGAGGAGGAAGAAGAATAAAAAAGTACTTTTAGACTGTTTTGAAATAGAACAATCATCAACTTAATATAGACTATTATATATTTAGGAAACTATTCATGAACCTTATGTAACCACAAATCTAAAGCCTAAAACAGATACATAAAACACTTTAAAAAAGAAATCTAATCATAACACTAAAAATCAAATAACAAAAGAAAAGAGTATAACAGAGGAACTACAAAAAACAACCAATGACAATTAATAAAATGGCAACAAGTACATACCTATCAATAATTACCTTAAATGTAAATGGAGTGAATGCACCAATCAAAAAGACAGAGTGGCAGAATGGATAAACAGACAAGACCCATCTACATGCTGCCTATAAGAGACTCATTTCAGACCTATAGACATACACCGACTGGAAGTAAAGGGATGGATAAAGATATTTCATGCAAATTATAGGGAGAAAAAAGAAGGAGTAGCAGTACTTGTATCAGACAAATTAGATTTCAAAACAGAGAAAGTAACAAGAGACAAAGAAGGACATTACAAAATGATAAAGAGATCAGTCCAACAAGAGGATATAATCATTATAAATAAATATGCACCCAACACAGGAATACACAAATATGTAAAACCATTACTAACCAAACTAAAAGGGGAAATAGCAATACAATCATATAGGGGCATTTTAACACCCCACTTACATCAATGGACAGATCAACCACATAGAAAATAAATAAGGAATTAGATACTGAACGAAACATTAGACCAGATGGACTTAACAGATATCCACAAAACATTCCACCTAAAAGCAGCAGGATACACATTTTCTACGAGCACATGGAACATCCTCCAGAACAGATCATACACTAGACCACAAAAAGAGCCTCAATAAACTCAAAAAGACTGAAATTGTATCAAGCAACTTCTCAGGTCACAAGGGCACAAAACTAGAAATAAATTACAGAAAAACAAAAAAGCCCACAAACACATGGAGGCCAAACAACATGCCTCTAAATAATCAATGGATCAATGAACAAATCAAAACAGAAATCAAGCATACATGGAGACAAATGAAAAATAAAAATACAACAGTCCAAAATTTGTGGGATGCCGCAAAAGCAGTTCTAGGAAGGAAATACATAGCAATACAAGCCTACCTCAAGAAACAAGAACAATCCCAAATAAAGTCAAAACTCACAATTAAAGTGTCTATCAATAGATGAATGGATAAAGAAGATGTGGCATATATACAAAATGGAATATTATTTAGCCATAAAAAAGAGAGATCCTAACATTTGTGGCAACGTGGATGGACCTAGAAGGAGATAAGCAAGGCAGAGAAAGACAAATACCACATGACTTCACTTACTTGTGGAATCTAAAAACACAAAGCAAAACAAAATGAACAAAACAGCAATAGACTCATAGACACTTAGAAGTGAATGGCGCTTACCATGGGGGAGGGGCTGGGAGAGGTAGGTAGGGAGGATGAGGGGATGGATAAAAGAGCACAAAAATCTCAATCATAATATAAGCTTATCATGGGGACAGTAGTTCAGCATGGAGAATATAGCCAATGATTATGTAACATCTTCCTATGGTGAGAGAGAAAAACTATACTAGTTGGGGTGAGGATTTAATAATATGGGTAACTGTTGAACCACACTGTTGTATCCTTGAAACCAATATAAGATTGTATATTAACTATAGTTCAGTTAATAGCAAAAAAAGTGACTAGACCTTCCTGGAGGAGACTTGAAGCATGAGAGGGCTTATGTAGTGGGCTGTCACAAGGAATTGTGGTGGTCTTTATGGAGCTAAGAGTAGGCCCCAGATGACAGCCAGGAAAAGAACAGGAACCTCAGTCATACAACCACAAGGAAATAAATTCTGTCAACACCCACATGAGATTCATAAGGACCCTGAGCTCTAGAAATAGCATAGCACAGATGATACCATGATTTCAGCCAGTGAAACCATGAACAGAGAACCCATCAGCTTTGCCCAAACTTCTCACCTAAAGAAACCACATTACCCAAGTATTGTTTTAAACCACTAAACTTATGGTTTAGAGGTTTAGAAAACTAATACTGCCTTCCAGTCCAAATCTTGACTACTCTTCTTTCAAAGCCAGCTTAATATCATCTCTTCATGATTTCATTTATATAGTAAATTGTCACATTAGTCAAGAAAACACCTGCACTTTATAAACCTTTAGCCTAATCCTTTATTTAATAATAGTGAACACATTCTTAAATTTTTTAATTCATCCTGATCACTGAGCACTTTCCAAGTTGCTAATACTGAGTCTGGCATTGAGAGAAAAGACATTGGAGACAGTCTGTGCTCTCCAGAAACATACAGTTTATTTCCATATTCATGCAACAAACATTTATTAAGTGCCTAAATGTACACCTATGCCCTATGTTAAGTAACTCAAATACAGAGATCAGAAATATACATCTTATATTTATAATGCTCAAACTTTGTATAGAAATGGGTACATAAACAATATTAATAGTGTGATACATTCTATAATAGAGGTACACATAGAGAAATTGCTAAGCATAAAGGAGGAGCATCTCTTTAGGGGTAGGGCTGAGTAGAAGCAAAGGTCTTCTAGAAAGAAGTAAAAACTCAGATGATATTAAATGAAAGAGGGAGAATCATCTGGGTAAAAAAGGAGAAAGATATTCCAGACAAAAGGGAAAGCAAGTACAAAAACAGACAGAAAAGGTAGCACAACATTTTCTAGTACTGCACAGAGTCATATGGGAGGGGATGGCAAGAGATGAGGTCATAAAGGCAGGCAGAGGTCAGATTATGAAGACCTGGTATATCAGGCTAAGGAATTTTATTCCCAAGGCAATGAAACAAGTTTTCACCTGGGAGACCTGACCACCACTTGGGTGCAATGAAAAGACCAGGATACTTCCTAGTAAAAAATAGATCCACAAATTCCTTTGGAAGAGGGAGGACTAAAGTAAAAGCTCAGGAATAATTAATAGTTAATATTTGGTAAGGCTACTCCCTTATCTGAGTTATGGTCCTCTTTCAAAGAATGGCTATTGGGAGCATGGCTCTATCTCGAGTTCATATCATGCTATTAATCATCTGCTTAGTGCCATTCTCTTCTTTCCAGCACTGGATTCCATACTCCTTGAAAACCTAGACCTCCGTCTTATTAGTGTTTGTGCTCCTCAGTTTCCCTGTAGTATCTGGTAGAGAACTTCAGTACATATTACCTCCCTTCCTCCCTCAGGACTAGGGAAGGGCCCATCTCACTCTTTATCTTAAGCCCTCAAAGCACAGTAGATCCTCATTAAATAACAGGTGGCTATTTTAAGATTTCTTCTGATTGTTTTTCTTCTTCTGAAGTATTTCTTAACTGATAAACTTATATTTTCTTGTAAGGGTGTCCAGCACACAAAAACTCCTGGAAAACCACCTTGAGAACATTTTTTAAAGCTTGCAAACCACATAATATTAAAGCACAAATTTCTGACTGTCAAAATCCCTCCTAAAGGTTGATTTTTTTATAAAGGAACATGGCAATTCAGATATGTCTGCCTGGAACACAGCAGAGAAGGTCTATCATTTCTCATTCTAGTATTACATGTCTATCAACATGGCCTGACTTTTTCTGGAAGTCACTTTCCAGTAATTATTAACACTGACTCACTATTGGCAAAAGATTCTACATCTTTTTTTAAAACTCAGGCTGTGCCCATATGTCAAGCCTTCCTTTTCTCATACAGCTAGTTTTGGAACTCAAGTATAAGGCTACATCCTTATCCCAATTAAATTTCATCTTAAAATTTACAATGGGCTAAATATATATTCTATCTTTTCAGTACTTGGAGATCTTATATACTGATTCTGTTATACAAAGTAATCACCGTCTCTCTAAGTTCCACATTACCTTTCTAGATTTTAAAGTTTTGTATTAAGTTTTGTGTAACTTTATTCAAATAGTTAGATTGTGATATCCTAAAAAAGAAGAACTTTGTCCCCCTTGTTCACAATTATATCCCCAGTGTACTGCACAGTTTCCAACATACAGTAATGAACATTTGGTGAGTAAATAACTGAATGGACATGCTGAACAAGACTAGATCAAAAGCCTAAGCCAGGCCATTAGAAACTTCACTCTAGGTTGACAGTAAGTCATTAAACATTTTAAAAGTTTCCTATCTTTCATCTAAGTTTATACCTCTTCATCTTGCTCCCAAAGGCTATCATTATATAGCTCCGTCTAACAACTTACCAGAGGAGTTATCTGGATCTACAAAACCAATCACTCTTTCAAAATGGTCTTTAGTCTGAGATAACTTCTTCTTGGAAAAGACTAAAGGGGAAGAAATTTAAGTTTCAATTTGACGAACAGGTAGGTATGACTCTAACAACTGTATTCAAGAGAATAGCTGTTAGGGCATTGTGGGAATAGCTTTTTCAAAGTCATTAAAAGAGCAGAGTGCATTGTTTAGAACAGGAAGCAGTTGTGTGCTAAAAGACAAAGGGTGCATGAGAGGAATGTCATGAGGGGCAGTCTGGGAAGGTTGTGATCAGAGCCAAATTACAGTGGACTCTAAGTGTCTGAGAAATCTTTTGCACTTCCATAGCACCTACAGCAGTCTTGGACAAATGGGAACTACTCAAATGCTTGTTGATAGTTTTATTAAATATGATAGCTTCCCAAAAGACCAGAAATCTACCATAAACCCTGCTTCTACATTCCTCTCTAGACCTCCATGTGTGTAGTTGAGAAAAACACACAGTCTCATGGTAATGGCATCAAATTAAGACAGAACAATATTGCTACTTATGAAATTAACATACTCTCATGGAAAAGTAAATGGTAGCATCATGGGTGGGAAAGTGCTATTGAGGAGAGGAAGGCTGTGTGATAGCATGTGATAATGAGTGTGTCAAATCTAACCAAGATGTGCCCTCAAAAACTAACAACACTGATGAAGCAACACTTACAGAACAATAACCAACTCTTCAGATTTCCAATTTACATCTCAAATAACTCATTTCAAGCAAGAAGAAGTATATCTGGCATAAGAGCAGGTTAAATCATTACCAGATTTTTTCATAATACCATCCATGTGCTAAAATGCAAGTTAAATTTAAAATACATTCATTGTACAATAAACATACTTGAGGAAGTACATACAAAAGGACTTCAGAATTAGAAATAACAAAAGGGACAAACTATGATACAAGCATGATTTTAAAAATTCAAAGGAATGCTGTAAACAACTTTATGCCAATAACTAAAAATCCCAGGAAAAGCATATGATTTTCTAAAAAACTGAAAATTACCAAGCTGTCTCAACAAGTTGAAAGCCTGAATAGATCAATAACCAGCAAGAAATTAGAAAAACAACCAAGAGTAATACCTTGGGGGTTGTAGGCCCTGGTGGTTTTATAGGTGAGAACTACCACATACATCTAAATTATGTAATTGTCTCAAATCATGGGAAAGTATAGAGAGCTTCTCAATTCAATTTAGGCTAGTGTAACCCTACCAGCTTTATTTGGATAACAAAAGCACACAAAAAAATAAAACTATGGAGGTTACTCAAAAAACTCAAAATAGAAATACCATTTGACCCAGGAATTCCACTCCTAGGAATTTACCCTATGAATGCAGCAGCCCAGTTTGAAAAAGATATATGCACCCCTATGTTTATCGCAGCACTATTTACAATAGACAAGAAATGGGAGCAACCTAAGTGTCCATCAGTAGATGAATGGATAAAGAAGATGTGGTATATATACACAATGGAATATTATTCAGCCATAAGAAAAAAACAAATCCTACCATTTGCAACAACATGGATGGAGCTAGAGGGTATTATGCTCAGTGAAATAATCCAGACGGAGAAAGACAAGTACCAAATGATTTCACTCATATGTGGAGTATAGGAACAAAGAAAAAACTGAAGGAACAAAACAGCAGCAGACTCACAGAACCCAAGAATGGACTAACAGTTACCAAAGGGAAAGGGACTGGGGAAGATGGGTGGAAAGGGAGGGATATGGGGGGAAAGGGGCTATTACAATTAGCACATATAATGTAGCGGGTGTGGGGGTGGGGTGGGGGGATACGGGGAAGGCAGTATATCACAGAGAAGTAGTGATTCTATAACATCCTTCTACGCTGATGGACAGTGACTTCAATGGGGTATATGGTGGGGACTTGATAATAGGGGTAATCAAGTAGCCATAATGTTGCTCATGTAACTGTATATTAATAATAGCAAAATAAAAACAAAACAAACAAAATAAATAAAAATAAAAATAAAACTATATGCCTGCCTCACTTATAAAGAATTGAAAAATACTACATAAAATATAGCAAATAATCCAGTGTGGTATTAAAAAATACATCATAAGCAAGTAAAACTTATCCCAGGATAATACAGATGGTTCAACATCATTAAGGCTGTGTAATCACTAAATTAATACAACAAAGGAAAAAAACTAGACTGTACCTGAGAGAAATCTGCATTTATACTAGGCACATAAAGTTTCTTATTTGATATAAGGAACCTGTAACAAAACTGTAACATATGAACAATGGTAAATTGTCAGAATATCAAGGATGCCCTCTGTGGATTGTAAATTGTCAGAATATCAAGGATGCCCTCTGTGGATGGTAAACTGTCAGACTATCAAGGATGCCCTCTTTGGAAAACTGACTTTTCAGTAATTATCACACAAGTATCTCCCATCCTACATGGTCTTCCACAATGTGGCCTTAGTATTTTCCCACCAAGAGGTGGAATGCATTTCTCTACCCCTTGAATTTGGGCAGGCCCTTTTACTAACTTTGACAAATAGAGCACAGCAGCAGTGACCCTGTGTTAGTTGTAGGCATAGTCTTACTGGCCTGCAAACTTCTGCTTCTTTTCTCTGAACAGTCTATGGGGGAAAACCAGGCTCCATGTAAGAAATCCAACTACCCTGAGAATGCCATGTGAGGAAGCCCAACCTGGACATGTGGAGAAGCTGCTTGGAGAAAAAGAAAGAAATGACTAGCCAGCGTCCACTGTTCCAGCCAACCCAGCTGAGGCTCCAAACATGTCAGGGAAGAAGCAGCCATGTGTCCAACCCATTTGAATCGTCAAGTGACTGCAGCCACAGCTGCCACCTGATTGCAACTTGTTAAAAGGCTCCCAAAGAAAAACACCCAGCTGAACTTAAGTCATCCCACAGAACTGTGAGAATCTGAGGATAATAAACCATTGTTTTAAACAATTAGGTTTTGGGATGATTTAGTATGTTAACAATAGAATACTCAGAGACTTCCAGGAAGATGGTAGCGTGAGCTGGGCGGCAGAAATCTCCTCCCAACACTGTATTTATCTAAGAAAATACAGCAAATACATCTATTCCTAAAAGAGGGACCAGAATACACAGGAAAGCGCACAGCGGGCAGCTACACCCAAGAGGACTCGGCACCCCGCGAGGCGGGTAAGATACGGAGCAGAGACCCGGCGGGACCCGAGCACTCCCCCACCCCAGCGCACCGGCGGGAGGAGAGGATTCAGAGCCGGGAGGGAGTGGAAGTACACCCATGAAGTAGCCAGCACCAGTGATCTGCACGGGGAGCGCTGACCCACATCGCGCAGTGCAGCGGAGACTGGAGAGACAGAGGGGCAGGATCTGAGCGGGGAATGCACCAGGGTGCTTGCAGCCAGCTTCCAGGGAGGTAAAAAAAAAAAAGCGCGCACTTTCTTCAGCGGTCTTAAAGAAACAGGAGCCCAGCAGAAGAGCCGGATCTCCCCGGCACACTCAGCCCAGCAGGCTGGGAGTCCTGGGGCGTCTTAGATGCCTTAGCTGGTGACTGGGGAAGGGTGGCCGTACTTACACTTCTCACTGAGATCAACAGCCTCCCTTTCGTTCCCACACCGGCCAGAGCGATAAAGGGCACTGCGGAGTGGTGCAGCCATGGCTGGGGAATAGTGGGGCAACAGTGCCACCTACAGCATTCCCACAGAATCTACTCCCAGTGGGCATTTGTTTTGTTTTGTTTTGTTTTTGTTTTGTTTTTTTGTTTTTTTCTTTGCTTTCTTTTTTTTCTTTTTTTTTTCTCTTTTTAAAGTCTTAAAGAGCCCAGCTGACATACGTGGCAACTATCAGTGACCAATTCTATAGCCATGAAAAGACAGAGGAATATGGTTCAGACCAAAATCAACCAGACAACCCCAGAGAGGGAGTCTGAAGGGATGGAAATGCACAGTCTTCCTGAAAAAGAATTCAGAATAAAAGTCATAACCATGCTGATGGACCTACAGAGAAATGTGCAAGAGCTGAGGGAGGAAGTGAGGGAAGTGAGGAAGGACAATGCAGAAATCAGACAAGCAATTGACAGGCTTAACAGCAGACTGCATGAGATGCAAGAGACTGTTAATAGAATAGAAATCAGAGAACAGGAACACAGAGAAGCTGAGGCAGAGAGAGATAAAAGGATTTCTAGGAATGAAAGAATATTAAGAGAACTGTGTGACCAATCCAAACGGAACAATATTCGCATTATAGGAGTACCAGAGGAAGAAGAGAGAGAAAAAGGGATAGAAAGTGTCTTTGAAGAAATAATTGCTGAACACTTTCCCTCGCTAGGGAAGGAAATAGTCTCGCAGTCCACTGAAGCCCACAGATCTCCCAACACAAGGGACCTAAGGAAGACAACACCAAGACACATAATAATTAAGATGGCAAAGATCAAAGATAACGACAGGGTATTAAAGGCAGCTAGAGAGAGAAAAAAGATCACCTACAAAGGAAAACCCATCAGACTATCACCAGACTTCTCAACAGAAACCTTACAGGCCAGAAGAGAATGCCATGATATATTTAACGTTATGAAACAGAAGGGCCTCGAACCAAGAATATTGTATCCAGCACGATTATCATTTAAATATGATGGAGGGATTAAACAATTTCCAGACAAACGAAAGTTGAGAGAGTTTGCCTCTCATAAACCACCACTACAGGACATCTTAAACGGACTGCTCTAGAGGGAAGCACTCCTAAAGCTAAAAAGATGTCACCAGAGAAAATAAAATCATAGCAAAGAAAGCAGACCATCCAAATACTAACTAAAGGCAAAGAATAAAACACCTATTATATAAAGAATGGAGGAGGAGGAATAAGAAGGAAGAGAAATAAAGAAACATCAGACAGTATTTACAATTACTTAACAAGAAAGTTAAATTAGATTGTTAGATAGTAAAGAAGCAACTCTTGAACCTTTGGTAACCATGAATCTACAGCCAGCAATGGCAATAAGTACATATCAATCAATAATCACCCTAAATGTAAATGGACTGAATGCACCAATCAAAAGACACAGAGTAACAGAATGGATAAAAAAGCAGGACCCATCTATATGCTGCTAACAAGAGACTCGGCTCAAACCCAAAGATATACACAGACTAAAAGTGAAGGGATGGAAAAAGATATTTCATGCAAACAACAAAGAGAAAAAAGCAGGTGTTGCAGTACTTGTATCAGACAAAATAGACTTCAAAACGAAGAAGGAAGCAAGAGATAAAGAAGGACATTACATAATGATAAAGGGGTCAGTCCAACAAGAAGATATAACCATTATAAATATATATGCACTCAGCACAGGAGCACCAGCATATGTGAAACAAATACTAACAGAATTAAAGGAGGAAATAGACAGCAATGCATTCATCTTAGGAGACTTCAACACACCACTCACTCCACAGGACAGATCAACCAGACAGAAAATAAGTAAAGACACAGAGGCACTGAACAACACACTAGAACAGATGGATCTAACAGACATCTACAGAACTCTACACCCAAAAGCAACAGGATACATATTCTTCTCAAGTGCACATGGAACATTTTCCAGAATAGACCACATACTAGGCCACAAAAAGAACCTCAGTAATTTCAAAAATATTGAAATCCTACCAACCAACTTCTCAGATCACCAAGGTATAAAACTAGAAATAAATTTTAGAAAGAAATCAAAAAGGCTCACAAATACATGGACACTTAACAACACTCTCCTAATTAATCAATGGGTTAACGACCAAATCAAAACAGAAATCAAAGAATATTTGGAGACTAATGACAACAACAACACAAAGCCACAACTTCTGTGGGACGCAGCAAAGGCAGTTCTAAGAGGAAAGTATATTGCCATCCAGGCCTATTTAAAGAAGGAAGAACATTCCCAAATGAAGAGTCTAAAGACACAATTACTGAAATTGGAAAAACACGAACAAATGAGGCCAAAGTCACCAGAAGGAGGGACATAATAAAGATCAGAGAAGAAATAAATAAAATTGAGAAGAATAAAACAATAGAAAAAAATCAATGAAACCAAGCAATGGTTCTTTGAAAAAATAAACAAAATAAATAAACCCCTAGCCAGACTCATTAAGAGAAAAAGAGAATCTACACACATAAACAGAATCAGAAATGAGAAAGGAAAAATAATGACAGACTCCACAGAAATACAAAGAATTATAAGAGAATATTATGAGAATCTATATGCTAACAAGCTGGAAAACCTAGAAGAAATGGACAACTTCTTAGAAAAATACAACCTTCCAAGACTGACCAAGCAAGAAACAGAAAAACTAAACAGACCAATCACCAGCAACGAAATTGAATCGGTAATCAAAAAACTACCCAAGAACAAAACCCCCGGACCTGATGGATTCACCTCTGAATTCTACCAGACATATAGAGAAGAAATAACACCGATTCTCCTTAAAGTTTTCCAAAAAATAGAAGAGGAGGGAATACTTCCAAACTCATTCTATGAAGCCAGCATCACTCTAATACCAAAACCGGGCAAAGACCTCACCAAAAATGAAAATTACAG
Organism: Smutsia gigantea; assembly: GCA_032199065.1. Classification (NCBI taxonomy): domain Eukaryota; kingdom Metazoa; phylum Chordata; class Mammalia; order Pholidota; family Manidae; genus Smutsia; species Smutsia gigantea. The sequence continues at coordinate 28,776 of JAVSCE010020964.1, forward strand.
ACCAATATCCCTGATGAACGTAGATGCAAAAATACTCAACAAAATATTAGCAAACCGAATTCAAAAATACATCAAGAGGATCATACACCATGATCAAGTGGGATTCATCCCAGGGATGCAAGGATGGTACAACATTCGAAAATCCATCAACATCATCCACCACATCAACAAAAAGAAGAAAAAAACCACACGATCATCTCCATAGATGCTGAAAAAGCATTTGACAAAATTCAGCATCCATTCCTGATTAAAACTCTCAACAAAATGGGTATAGACGGCAAGTACCTCAACATCATAAAGGCTATATATGACAAACCCACAGCTAACATCATACTTAACAGCGAGACGCTGAAAGCTTTTCATCTAAGATCGGGAACAAGACAGGGATGCCCACTCTCTCCACTGTTATTCAACACAGTACTGGAGGTCCTAGCCACGGCAATCAGACAAAACAAAGACATACAAGGCATCCAGATTGGTAAAGAAGAAGTCAAATTGTCACTATTTGCAGATGACATGATACTGTACATAAAAAACCCTAAAGACACCACTCCAAAACTACTAGAACTAATATCTGAATTCAGCAAAGTTGCAGGATACAAAATTAACACACAGAAATCTGTTGCTTTCCTATACACTAACGATGAACTAACAGAAAGAGAAATCAGAAAAACAATTACATTCACAATTGCATCAGAAATAATAAAATACCTAGGAATAAACCTAATGAAGGAAGTGAAAGACCTGTAGTCTGAAAACTACAAGACACTCCTAAGAGAAATTAAAGAGGACACTAACAAATGAAAATTCATCCCATGCTCTTGGCTAGGAAGAATCAATATTGTCAAAATGGCTATATTACCTAAAGCAATCTACAGATTCAAAGCAGTCCCTATCAAACTACCAACAGCTTTCTTCAATGAACTCAAACAAATAATTCTAAAATTCATATGGAACCACAAAAGACCCCGAATAGCCAAAGCAATCCTGAGAAGGAGGAATAAAACGGGGAATTACGCTCCCTGACTTCAAGCTCTACTACAAAGCCACAGTAATCAAGACAATTTGGTATTGGCACAAAAACAGACCCAAAGACCAGTGGAACAGAACAGAAAAGCCAAACATTAACCCAAACATATACAGTCAATTAATATTTGATAAAGGAGCCTTGGATATACAATGGGGAGATGACAGCCTGTTCAGCCGCTGGTGTTGGAAAAACTGGACAGCTACATGTAAGAGAATGAAACTGGACTACTGTCTAACCCCATACACAAAGGTAAACTCAAGGTGGATCAAAGACCTGAATGTAAGTCATGAAACCATAAAACTCTTAGAAAAAAACATAGGCAAAAATCTCTTGGACATAAACATGAGCGACTTCTTCATGAACATATCTCCCCGGGCAAGGGAAACAAAAGCAAAAATGAACAAGTGGGACTATATCAAGCTGAAAAACTTCTGTACAGCAAAGGACACCATCAGTAGAACAAAAAGACATCCTTCAGTATGGGAGAATATATTCATAAAAAACGTATCTGATAAAGGGTTGACATCCAAAATATATAAAGAACTCAGGCACCTTAACAAACAGAAAGCAAATAATCCAATTAAGAAATGGGCAGAGGACATGAATAGACACTTCTCCAAAGAAGAAATTCAGATGGCCAAGAGGCACATGAAAAGATGCTCCACATCGCTAATCATCAGAGAAATGCAGATTAAAACCACAATGAGATATCACCTCACACCAGTGAGAATGGCCAACATCCAAAACACAGACAACAACAAATGTTGGCGAGGATGTGGAGAAAAGGGAACCCTCCTACACTGCGGGTGGGACTGCAAATTAGTTCAACCATTGTGGAAAGTAGTATGGAGGTTCCTCAAAAAACTCAAAATAGAAATACCATTTGACCCAGGAATTCCACTCCTAGGAATTTACTCTAAGAATGCAGGAGCCCCGTTTGAAAAAGACATATGCACCCCTATGTTTATCGCAACCTATTTACAATAGCCAAGAAATGGAAGCAACCTAAGTGTCCATCAGTAGATGAATGAATAAAGAAGAGGTGGTACATATACACAATGGAATATTATACAGCCATAAGAAGAAAACAAATCCTACCATTTGCAACAACATGGATGGAGCTAGAGGGTATTACGCTCAGTGAAATAAGCCAAACCGAAAAAGACAAGTACCTAATGATTTCACTCATATGTGGAGTATAAGAACAAAGAAAAAAACTGAAGGAACAAAACAGCAGCAGACTCACAGAACCCAAGAACGGACTAATAGTTACCAAAGGGAAAGGGATTGGGGAAGATGGGTGGGAAGGGAGGGATAAGGGGGAAAAAGGGGCATTACGATTAGCAGATGTAATGTTGGGGGGGGGCATGGGGAAGGCTGTACAACTCAGAGAAGACAAGTAGTAATTCTGTAGCACCTCACTATGCTGATTGACAGTGACTGTAATGGGGTTGGGTCGGGGGGACCTGATGAAGGGGGTAGTTTAATAACCATAATATTGCACATGTAATTTTAGATTAATGATACCAAAATAAATTATATAAAAAATTAAAAAATAAAACTTAAAAAAAAAGGTAGCTATGTGGGCAAGTATAAAGACTTACTATTTAATTTTTCTTATGTTAATCAACAGTGTAAAGCAATAATAAAAACATAATGTAGGGTTTGTAACATATGTGGAAGTAAAATGTATGAGAACAATAACAAAAAGTTTGGTAAGAGAAAAATATACATAGGCTGATGTAAAGTCCTTATACTTTATGTGAGGTGGCATACTAACTGCTAGAATAAAACAAAAAGCTGTAGCTATAAACCAGCAAAGGAAATAAAATCTAAAAATAAGCAGATAAAGAGTACAAGGGAAACAAAGGATAGGGCAAACTGAATATAAATAGCAAGATAGTAGATTTAAACTCAGCAATAGCAGTAATTAATGTAAGTTAAAGATGGTCCAAACACTCCAATTAAAGGTAAAGATCGTCATATTAGACACAAAGGTAAGATCCAACTTCATGCTATCTACAAGGAACTTCCTTTAAATATGAAAATGTAAAGTAAGTTAAAATATAAAAAAGCAAATTGGGAAAAGATGCATCATGCTAACACTATTCAAAACAAAGCTAGAATGGCTATGTTAATGGCTGTATTATACAAAGTTGACTTCAGAGCAAAGAATATGAGCAGGAATATAGAAGGCAATTTCATAATGACAAAGAAGTCAATTAGACAAGAGGATATAACAATTCTAAATGGTTATGCACCTAATACAAGCCTGAAAATATATGAAGCAAAATGTGATAAAACTGTAAGGCAAACAGAAATCCACAATATTTTAATAACCCTTTCTCCTTTTCTTTCAAAAAAAAAAAAACCACACAGAAAATAATTAAGGATATAGAACACTTGAACAACAAATTTGACCTAATTAATAGTTATAGAGCACTCCAGTCAACAACAATAAAATATTTATTCTTTTCAAGTATACATGAAATGTTTTAAAGAACATATTCTGGACTATAACACAAGTCTAAACAAATTTAAAAGGATTCAAGCCATGCAATGTTAGTTTCTCTCATCATAATGGCATTTAATTAGAAATCAACTTTTTAAAATCTGGAAAAGATGCATATTTGTGAAAACTAACAAATTTCTAAATAACTCATGAGTCAAAGAAGAAAATCAAAAGGAAAATAAGTATTTTGAAATGAATGAAAATAAAAAACACATCAAAATGTATGAAACGCAGCTAACGTATTACTTATTTATAGTAGTAAAACCATATATTTGTAAACCAGAAAACTTCAAATCAGTGACCTCAGCTTTCACTATAAAAAAACTAGAATAAGTGCAAATAAACTTAAAATTAACAGGAGAATGGAAATAAATATGAGAACTGAGATCAATGAAAGAGAAAACAAAAGCAATGGAGAAAAAAGTCAGTAATACCAAAACCTGTTTCTTTGAGAAGATCAGTAATATTGGCAAACTTCTAGCTAGACTAACTAGGAAAACAAGAAAGGCTCATATTACCAATAACAGGAATATAAGATGTGGACAAATTCCTCAAAAGATACAAACTACCAAAGCTCACACAAGAAGAAATAGATAACCTGAATACTCCTATATCTAAAGAAATTTGATTTTAGTGAAAATCTTCCTACAAAGAAAATTTAAGGCCCAGTCAGCTTCACTGTGAATTCTAACAAATGCCTAAAGAAGAATGAACATGAAATCAACACAATCTGTTCCAGAAAACTGATGAGGGATTACATCTCAATCCCTCTTACAGAGAGATCAACTGTTGATGGGCATTTGCATTGTTTCCAGTTTTTGACTAATACAAATAAAGATCTCATGAACATTATTTAGACATAATGCTTGCATTTCTCCTGGATAAATATGTAGAAGTAGAACGGCTGGGTCATATGGTAGGTATATGTATTGTAGAATATCTATACAATAGAACACAACTTAGTAACGAAAAGGAATGAACTGATACACAACAACATAGACAATCTCAAAATCATTACCTTAGGTATAGAAGGCAGACAACAAAAAAACCCCACGAACTATATAATTCTATTTATATAAAATTCTAGAAAATTCAAACTAATCTTTGATAATAAGAAGCATATGAGTGCTTGCCTGGAGATGGAAAGAAAGTGAATGAAAAAGGGGAATTACCAAGCAGCACAAGGAAACTTTTGGAGCTGCTGGATATGTTCATTATCTTGATTATGGTAATAGTTTCACAGATGTTTGCATATCAAAACTTATCAAATTGTACACCTCAACTATGTGTAGTTTATTATGTCAATTAAATCTTAACAAAGCTTTTTTTTTTTTAATTCTTAACACCAGAACTCAAGACCCTTCACCTCCATTAATTCTCACACAGGTACACAGCTAGCCCTGTAGACAGAGGTATCACGGTACTTTTCTCAAAACTACAGTGGAAAATTCAACTTATTAGACACACTAAAACATAAGCACCCATCCATTCACTCTTTCCATAAATATTTATTCAGAATCTAAATGTAGAACAGTGATGAGCTAGATGCTAAGAGTGACACAAAGATGAATGACATCTGATGTTTTCCAACAATCTCTTTTAAAAGATTTAATATTATGTTTGTTGATAATCATCAATGAACTTTCTCATTTTCCAATTCTTCATTTACAGATACTCACATATGCGCACACACATACAATATAGTCACATCTTTCTACAAAACTGATATAATATTTTGTTCTATATTAATATACTTGCACCAGGGTAGTAGGAAACTTCAGCATTACTATGTGCATTCTGAACACATGAGGTGAGAATTTTACAATTTACCCATATATTTTAACATATGAACCTTACACAGCATGCCTTTAGCCATCATATAGTTGTGTCATTCATGAACATCTGCTGGAACCTATGTATAGTTCCTTAAAAATCACATTAATGTTTCTAATGAAAATATCAACATCTGGAATATTTAAGATGAAAAGACTGGAAAAAAATAAACCAATATTTATTATAGTTCAGACCCATTTAGCCACCATCCCCATCTAGGCTGCTTTACCCATCACACCCACCTCATATATGGGACTACACAAGGAAAATAATCTGCTTAAAGAGATAAACTACAAAATTTTTCCTTCCTTCCTTCCTTCCTCCCTTCTTGAATAATTCAGTCTAACAGCCTTAGATGGACCCAAACAAGATAGACTTCCATGTAGTATGGGAGATGGTAGGAAGAGTATAATCCTGAATATAAGAGCCTGAGCAAGGTCACAGGGGAGTCTTGCTGTAGGAGGATGGTAACTCACTGCAGAGTACAGATCCTCAGTGGAGTAAGGATGGTGTCCACATGGCAGTGGGATGGTAGCAGCACCAAGAGATGATTATATACAGAGGGAATTGATCTAGTAAGTAAATATACTAAAGATAATGTGGAGCCAGGTTTCTCATTTTTGGAGAAGGGAGTCGTAAACACAGAAAGAAAACTAAAAGGAACCTATGATGCTTGATTACAATTGAAGTTATCCGTGTGAACTTATATTTTTCTATGTAGACAGGGAGTAGACAGGCAGGCAGGTGGGCAAACAGACAGAAAATTTAAAAATACAGATGAGAAAGACACACACACAGAGAGAGAGAGAGAGAGAGAGAAAGAATGTGTGTATATACATGAATGTATTTCCTAGCTTTCTCCACTGAGGGCCTGGGAGCAGGGATACACAACTGTGCCCAAGTTGCAAAAAACTACACATACACCAGATATTGGTTTCTAAAAAACTGTTCTTTACTAAATGAAACCAGTATCCTTTGGAGAAATGACTTATCCTAATGCAGGGGCAAAGAGAATACAAGCCTCAAATATGTTATGTCAGAAAATAAGGAGTTACTCAAAGAGTGATAGGTATATGTCATAAGAAAATAGAAGTCAGTTTGAAAAGTTTTCCACAACCAAACCTGGAATAATTTGAGTATCAAAATGAATAATTGAATAATTACAGTAATATATTACAACTCATTGGATAAAACAGGAATCCATGAGTCCATATTGACATAAATAAATGAGGAAGAGAAGAAAGCTTTCTTTACAGTAGGATGTCAACTGGTAATACAGAAGAAATGATAGAATTAGAAACTAACCACTTGGCAACCATCATTTTAATAATTTAACCAAGAAACAATACTATATGTTATAATGGTTGGAAATTTAATGAGAAATAAAATATTTACAGAATCTAAAGCACCTCATCACAAAATACTTGTAGATTGCAAAGTCAAACAGGCAACTTCAGAGGAGAAACTTGGCAGAAGCCACTGTTTTACTCTTTTATTGTTTGGCTGTTATTAATTGATACTGCCAAAAGGAGGTACTACTTTATTTCAATTTGCATGCAAGGCATTACATTTTTTTGAGAAAGAGAGTTGGAACTCACATATCCAATCACAGAATATAAGACTTTGTATTCAAAAAGTAAAAAAGAAAACTAAGAAGTCTATCTTTTGGACCCTGACTCTTGGGAAATTCTTGCATCAGGTCACAACATAAAATTATAGTTTTTCCTATGGGACTAATCATTTTTGGGTCTATGGTAATATTATGCATATTACTATATACTGCAATATACTAGGTAATTAGAATATACTTAGACCTATAGTAATATTATGAAGGGATTTCTTTGTGGCCCAATTTTTAAAGTTATCCTGTAGACAAATCACAGAAAAGTTAATTATAACAACATAGCAAAATGTAATTTTTTAAATTGGATAATGTAAGAATAAGATAACTAACAAAAACATAAAGAGTGAGAGAAAGTGGCAGGCACTATAAATGCGCCAAATTCCAAAGCCAAGAGTCACTATCTAAAGTTTATTTATCAAGTAACAGAAATAAAGTATATTGTTTCAAGTTTTTATAATAACTATCATAAAAGGAAAACAAAGCGTTAAAGGGGCTTATTGCTAAGGAGTGAGACTTAGGGCAGGGGAGCGGAGAGCAAAACAGGAACTTTTATTTTTCATTTTAGAGTTTGGTTTTAAAAAAATAGCATTCAGTTTTCACTTTAATTTTTCAAAAGGTGTGGGAGAAGGGGTGGAGGAGAAAAGAAAAAGAAAGAGGTATTATTCCCTCCAAGAAGTTTCCCATGACCACCTTGGAGCCTCACTTCCCTATGTTTTCAGAGAAGGAAGCATGGGACACTATCACAGCATTTATTACAAGGTTCTATGTGTTTCCATGCTTAGTTGTCTGACTAACCCATAGACGAAAATCTTCAAGGCTGGGGTTATATCTTACATTTGTATCGCCAGCACATAATTAGTACAACTAGTAAAAGCAATAAATGGCTGCTGCATGAATGAATGGTCACAGGGAATAAAACTGGTAATATCAATTCTTCATTTGGAAAGCAGCCTTAAGAACAAACAAAGTCAAAATGAGTATCAACATTTATAATTCTGTCTTGCTAACTATATCTCACCAAAAAATTCATTTTGAAAAGAAACTTTTAATGAATTCCCAGGAAAGGTTAAAAAAAATGTAAAGCAAAGGGAAAAAAACCCAAACAAACACCTTGCCTTTTCCATTTGTTTTCTATCAGAGGCCATTTTGCCACCTCCTATGCATAGTCTAAACTCAGTATCAAATATGAGCTGACTTGCAGATGCCAGCGCATACTGTGCCTATTCAGAATATTTTTCAGAGTGGTGAATTTATTTATGTAAAAACAATGTTTCAAGACTATTCAAGTGACTCCACAGAGTAATTCCACATGACAACTTTTTTCTACCATTAGAATTTACTTACATTAAAAAGAAAACTGTAGTTTAAAAACAAGTACTGAGAAGTTATGGTTTCCAGGACTACAGGAACAGCTTAATATTGAAGCATCAAAACTGGAATGCCTAACACATTTTGAATAAGTATATTTTTTCTCTGAGCAATTACAAAACTTTCTTTTTCTGTCTGCTCTATATAAAAAGTTCTATGATAATAGTTTATCATGTAAGTAATTACTAAGTTAGACATCCATTTTTAGCCTTGAAAATGCAACATTTGAAGTTAGTTCAGCAGTTTTGCTGTTCAGCTCCAAAATTTGAAGACGTGTTAAGATTACATGGTCCTTTGATCAAATTAAAATAAAATAAAAAACAATGCAAGTGAGGTGAGGTCTAAAAAGTATAATAAGACCTTTATTAAGCATGTACATTCTATGGAAGCAATGTATCCTGTTAAAAACAGCATAAAGCAAAGAGAACGAAAGGCTTTAGGAGGGTGCCAAGAAAGAGTTGTACCATCTTCAGCAGGTTATTAAACCTTCCAAAGCCTCCACTTCCTCGTTTGCCTATTGTGCCAGGTTGTTGAAAGGATTAAATAGGATAATAAAATATGTACAACACCTACCACAATATTTGCATATAACAGGCACTCCCCCCCAAAAAAACCTAGCATTGAGGAGGTAAGACAGCATCTATATAAAAAGACAATAATGCAAGGTTAATAGAGCTAAGTGTCCAGGGCACAGAATACTTGTTAAGAGCAGTAAGGGTATAGGAAATTAAGTGAGATCCAAAAAAGCTTCCTAGAGCAAGGAATGCAATCTACATCTGGAAGAATTTATTTAACATGTCAGGCAAGCATGCCCTACCTATGCTGTTACCCAGTGTAATCCTTGTACTGTTCCTTGTACTGCCTGACAAACTCCCATTTATTCTTTATTAATGTAACACCTACCATGTGCTAGGATATAGGCTAAGCACCAGAGGCTATAATAGTGAGCAAGATAAACCAGAGTCCTGGTCCCCACTAAGGTTACATCTGTTGGGGGAAGCAGAGTAATTAAACAGGCAATTACATCACTATGTAAAGTTTTCTAATAGAAGATGGCAAGATGCTTTCTTTCTCTCCACCAACACACACCCTAAAATGAAGATAATGACTGAGCATGCATGCTAAGGCCAAGACTTAGATTTAGGGTTAAGGGAGGTGGCTTCCTTAGGCCTGACCTACCTGCTTTATTGCAGCCTTTCTACAGTCACACTGATTGCACTCTTCCTCTGGGCATCCACTTGTAAAGCAGCCCTCCTGCTTTTCATTCTGCTATTGTATATTTCATGCAGAGCTCCTGCTGGAACACATAGGGCATAGGAGTTCCGACGAGAGTAGCACAAGGCCCTACAAGTAGAAGATTCTCAAAAAAGATTTGTTCCTAGTGACTACTTCAAATGATTTGCCAGCATTCTTTTCTTAGATTACTGGGTTACTAAACTCTGCACCTAATTCATCTTAAAATTTTCAACTGCAAAGTTTATCACACAGCATGCTCCATGATTCATATGGATAATATACAGTAAAATTCTCATTGTTAGTCTCTATTCACATTCTTACAATCATATAATCATATAACTGATCATCAAAAATGTTAGGAAACCCATAAACCCAATCTAATAACAAGAAAAAACAGACATTTCAATAGAAGGACATTCTACAAAATACCTGACCAATAATCCTTAAATCTATCAAGATCATCAGGAACAAGTCTGAGAAACTGTGACAGCAACGAGGAACCTCAGGAGACATGATGACTAAAAGTAATATGGCATCCAGAATGAGGTACTGGAAGAGGACATCTGAGTAAAGTATGAACTTCACTTAATAACAATATATCAGTTTGGTTCAGTGATCATAACAAATGTACCACTGTGAGATAACATAATATATATATTGGTCTCTGCTTCTGGGTCCTGACACAGAGTTCTTAAGACGCTTATAATTTCCTACGTGATAAAAACACTAAGATCACCTTCTGTTCTAATATTTGGTGTTTGACCATAGTTCCTAACAGAACTCCTAAATCCCTCAGAATTTCATGGTGACAGCAGTCTTTTGTTCTAATGAGGTGACTCTCCATGGGCTCTGGATGCGGACTGGTCACCAGAAAGACCAAGACCAAGCTATGGTTAGAAGCTTGGGATTTTTAGCCCTAATCCCCATTCTGCAGAGAGGGGAAAAGGGGCTGGAAATTAATTTAATAATTGATCATGCCTATGTGATGAAGCTTCCATAAAAATTCCACTAATACAGGGTTCAGAGAGTTTCTGGGTTGCTGAACACCAACCAGGGAGGTGCTGGGACAGTGGCTAGCCAGGAGAAGGCAACCATACCCCTTCCCACACACTTTGCTCTACACATCCATTTCATCTAGAGGTTCATCTGTATCTTTTATCGTATCCTTTTATAATAAACTAGTAAACAGTAAGCAAACTGTTTTCATGAGTTTGGTGAACCCCTCCAGCAAACTATCAAACCCTAGGAGGGGGTTATGGGAACCTTTGATTTACAGTCAGTCGTGCAGAAACACAAATGACATCCTGGACTTCAGACCGACATCTGAAGTTGGGGGTAATGTTGTGGGACTGACCCTTTACCTGTAGGATCTGACACAATCTTCAAGCAGACAGTGTCAAAATTGAGTTAAATTGTAGGACAACCAACTTGTGTTACAGAATTGCTTGGTGTGGGAAAAGCCCCACACATCCAGTGTCAGATGGACTGCCGAGTGTGGCAGTAGTGTGAGAGCCAAGAGGAATCACAGGAAGAGGACTGAATTTTTCCTACTCAACTATACTAACGAAAGATACTAAGAACAGGGGAAACTATGTGCAGGGGGAATGGGAACTGTCTGTGCTATCTTATGATGTCTCTGAAAAACATTTTTTAAAATAACAGGTATTTTTAAAAATGAAAACAAAATAAAGAACAGCTGATTTTTCATAACATCAGACTCAGGATGTTTATAACACCATTAAAAAAAAATCAATACCTAAAATACTAACAGAAATTAACCAACAAAACCTGAACAAATAGTCCTTTTTATTTAAACAAATATATAGAAATATATTTTTTAATTCTGCCAGACTGTTATCAAGCCTAACAAAAACACAACCTGCCAGGTCAACAATCCTGTTACTTTTGCCACTGTATCATTTCCCAGGGGATTTAGTTGACAGGATGCTCTTTAAAACATCAACTTAACCTCCTTTACACATTTTTGAACTGATGTCACAGTTCAAGTTTAAATTGAGCAAAGTGGTTTGTCTCAAATTTTAACACTGAGAAAAAGTAGGACATCTGGAAAGACGTTTTGTTCTGTGGCAAGTACACTCAGTAAGTAGTGGAACCCAAGTGAGCTCTTCCTTCTCAGAAGCTCCACAGAAATGATTTACACCATTCTGGGGGCACCTAAGATTTACTGCCTTATGATCAGTTATCCCTTCACAGACATTCATACACACACTTACCCAAACTCTAAGTTCTCTGAAAGTAATAACTACCTTTCTACTTTTTGTATGCAACCTACCTCACATGTGAATTCTGTAGAATGATTAAATGCTAGCAGAATGAAATGGTAATAACCAGTTTAATCATAGATATTTTTTAATTTAGGTGAAATTCACATCAACACATAATTAGTCATTTTAAAGTGAACAATTCAGGGCACTTTCTGCATTAGAATGTTGTGCAACAACCACACAATCATAGACTCTTGTCTTAGAGATAGTGAATTCAGGTACCTCCCTAGCTGGCTCTTGCTCCAATAGCTAAAAAACATTAATTCCCTTCCTCCTTTACTATATACTGGTTTTCTCCTTCTATCAATGCATGACTAAATGAGTTTGCAGTGCTGACAGCAGCAGAGAAACATCTACTCCAAAGACAGGGACTCACCCTCTCCTCCAAAGAAACACTTTCATTGGTGCACACCTCTAATTGCTACAAAGCACCTTCACATTGAGTCATCACTTCCTTCCTTTGGCTTCCACGGTACCCATAGGATGCCATCTCCAGTATTCACAGGCCAGGACTATCAGGCCAGTTTTTTAAGCCTCAGTTTCCTCATCTCTAAAATGGGGATAATAACACCTACTGTTTCAGGGCTGTTGTGAGAAATAGATAAGACCATGCGTGACTCAAGTGGGGCTCATGTTTTCTTCTACACCCTGTGTTAACACTGAGCTGAAAGATGAAGTTGGTGTCTTCCTTGCAACTCACTGCTGCTTTCCGCATCACTGTTCTTCCCCACACCGTAAAAGCCTGTGGTGCCTTTAATGCACACACTCTGATTACGCCACCCTCCCTTGTTGCCGCTACTATCTATCCACAGTCCTCCCATTACAGCTTAGTAGTGGAAGTTTGTAGTACCTGACTCACCACCTCCCTTTTTCCACCACTACTCCTACCACTCTTCTTGATGACTTCTACATCCAAGTAGAAGATCCATCTCATAATCAACCTCTCAGATTCTTGACCTCCACCCAGTTCAGCCAGTTATGCTTATTTTAAATCATAATTGATAACTGCAGCAGCTTTAAAACCTCAATTTCAAGCATCCTGACCGCTGACCACCACTCTCTGACCACCTATTTCCAGATCACTTCACTCCAACAATTCTTTTTCACCATCAGAACTTCCAATCAATTGAGCTTAATTACCACTTTTTCACTGACCTTCCCATCCTCACTTCTCTCCTTATCTAGCTTACCTATGGTCCATCACTAAAAATCACTTCTATGGCCCTCTCACCTTCCCTTTAAACTCATATGGCAAAACCCTAATTTTGGTTAAATTCAACTTGTTACCTTCTATACCTTTGTACCCAAGCAGCTGAATACACTCAAACATGCCGAATGGTCTCCCTTAAATTTATAACCAAAGTGTGGTCCCGGACCAGAAGCACCAGGTTTACCTGGGAGAGTTGCAAATGCAAATTCCCAGGCCTCAACCTAGACCTAATGAATCAGGAACTTTGTGGGTGGGGCACAGCAATCAGTGTTAAAACAAACCCTCCAGCTGATTACAAGGCAGGCTAAAGTTTGGGGACTACTGGGCCTAGTTAATTCACTCTTTCATTCTCCAAGATGACTATTTTAAACCCTCTCTTTTCTCATCAAACCTTATATATTCCTTCTACCTTCCTAACACCTGGCTGATGACCCTCCAGAAAAAGAAAAGCAATCAGAGGACAACTTACTCATTCTCCCACCACCAAATATACCAAGTGATTCTGTATCTATACCCATATACTCTGCCTTCCGCAGATGTACAACTTCTTCCTAAGGCCAAACCATCCGCTTGTACGCTGAATTCACTGTTGTTCACTCCCCAGAGGTTTCTGAGCCTGCTGTTATCCCGTCTTTCTTACGCATCCACAAATTTTCCTTCAGCACATGAGTATGCTAAGTACCACCTATCTCAAAGTAAAAACCATTTCCCTTGACCGCTCGTTTCCCTCAAGCTTTAGTATCATTTTTTCTGCTTCTCTGCCAGAAAATCTTCACCAGTTTATATTTGTCTTCATGTCCTTACTTCCATTCTCTCCTTAACCTACTTCTACAACAACACCAAACTGCTCTTTTAAAATGTCACTAGTTAGCTCAAAGTTGCTAAATTCAGCATTCAATTCTCAGCCTTCACTTTACTCAACCAATCAGCAAGCATCTGATTTAAGTTGATCACTCCCTTGAACATACTTAATTTACTTTGGCTCTGGGACACCACATTGTCCTAGATTTCCCCCAACTCAATTAACTGCCCCTGCTCCGCTCTATCCTCTTTTTTTTTTTTGCTATTATTAATGTACAATTACATGAGCAATATTATGGTTACTAGACTCCCCCTATTATCAAGTCCCCACCACATACCCCATTACAGCCACTGTCCATCAGTGTAGTAAGATGCTATAGAATCACTACTTGTCTTCTCTGTGTTATACTGCCTTCCCTGCATGACCCCCGCCCCACTACATTATGTGTGCTAATCGTAATACCCCTTTTTCCCCCTTATCCCTCCCTTCCCACCCATCTTCCCCAGTCCCTTTCCCTTTGGTAACTGTTACTCCATTCTTGGGTTCTGTAAGTCTGCTGATGTTTTGTTCCTTCAGTTTTTGCTTTGTTCTTATACTCCACAGATGAATGAAATCATTTGATACTTGTCTTTCTCTGCCTGGCTTATTTCACTGAGCATAATACCCTCTAGCTCCATCCATGTTGTTGCAAATGGTAGGATTTGTTTTCTCCTTATGACTGAATAATATTCCATTGTGTATATGTACCACCTCTTCTTTATCCATTCATCTACTGATGGACACTTAGGCTGCTTCCATTTCTTGGCTATTGTAAATAGTGCTGCGATAAACATAGGGGTGCATATGTCTTTTTGAAACTGGGCTCCTGCGTTCTTAGGGTACATTCCTAGGAGTGGAATTCCTGGGTCAAATGGTATTTCTATTTTGAGTTTTTTGAGGAACCTCCATACTGCTTTCCACAATGGTTGAACTAATATACATTCCCACCAGCAGTGTAGGAGGGTTCCCTTTTCTCCACATCCTCGCCAACATTTGTTGTTTGTCTTTTGGATGGCGGCCATCCTAACTGGTATGAGGTGATATCTCATTACGGTTTTAATTTGCATTTCTCTGTCTACCCTCTTCTTAAATGATGGAGATACTTGAGCAAAATCTTCTTTTACTTACTACACTGATGGACAGTGACTGTAATGGGGTATGTGGTGGGGACTTGATAATAGGGGGAGTCTAGAAACCATAATATTGCTCATGTAATTGTACATTAATAATAGCAAAAAAAAAAAGCCGTTCTTCCAGTAGCAGTAATAGGCTCTCTCCAGTGTGAGTTTTGCAGTAGCCAGTCTCCTCATTCAGGTGACTGGTGGCTGTGGTATGGCTCTTTCACCAGCAGCAGTTTTGTGATCACTGGATCATAGCTGTGGTGGGTTGACCTTGAAGTCTAGTGGCAGTGTGTCCCTGAAGTCTAGCAGCAGTCTTCCCACTCCTACTCCTCTAACCCTCTAACGATTCTATATATACCCAATTCTCTGCATTAAGACTCTCTGATGAAAATACCTAGAGTGGTTTATGTTTCCTACACTGAACCTTGACTGATAAAATTCCCAAATTTATTACTTTGGCACCAACTGACCCCTGATCAAAATGCATATCCAACTCCCATCTCAGACCCTTCACCTTCATAACTAATATATATCCCAAACCTAACACAGGCCAAATATATTCTTGATTCTCAATTACCTGCTCTTCCTCCCCCCTGGAACCTCACACCATTTATTTTCATAAATACCACCACAATTCACCTAGTTGCTCAGAATAAATATCTAGGAGTTATCCATAAATCCAATTTCTCTCACACACCCACATCTAATCCATTAGCATGTCTGGTTAGCTCTGTCTCTGAAATATGTCAGGAATCTAACCACTTCTCTTCATTTACCTCAACTTCTACCAAACTCGCCTAAGTCACTCTTATCTCTTCCCTGGATACTACAATAGTCTCTTAATTACTCTTTCTCTTACACTCTCCCTTCCCCCAGTCTACTCTCCATGCCAAAATCATTTTCTTTCAATAAAAATCAGATTACGTCACTCCCTTGAATAAAATCTACACATCTAGCCTCTGTCAATTTTGCTCACTATGCTCAAACTAGACTAGACGTTTAGCAATTCTTGCAAGAAACCAAGCTCCCTCTCACCTCAGGGCCTTTATACCTGCTATTTGCACTCACTGGAATGTTCTTCCTATAAAACACACACAACTTGCT
Organism: Smutsia gigantea; assembly: GCA_032199065.1. Classification (NCBI taxonomy): domain Eukaryota; kingdom Metazoa; phylum Chordata; class Mammalia; order Pholidota; family Manidae; genus Smutsia; species Smutsia gigantea. The sequence continues at coordinate 44,940 of JAVSCE010020964.1, forward strand.
GCCTTATCTTGTTCATATATTTTCTTCTCAGTGAGGTTTTCCATGACCACCCTACCTAAAATGACTCATCCTACCATCCTCAGTATTCTCTATCCCCCTTAGTACTATCATTATTCTACCCATGGCAACAATAGACCTACATACTTTTTCTCTTCCAAATTATATCCTTTCAGAAACAGCGCAAATTCTATAGAATGTGGGTGTTAGCATGGGAGAAAAGAAAGAAAATGGAGGGTTAGGAAATCTGCATGCACTTTTGGTTAGAATGTAAACTGGTTCAGCCACTCTGAAAAACAGTATGTAGTTCCTTAAAAAATAAAAATTAGAAATGTCATATGGTCCAGTAATTCCACTTTTGGGTATTTACCCAAAGAAAAATGAAAACATTAAGTCAAAAATATATATGTCCCCCTATGTTTATTGCAGCATTATTAAAATAGTCAAGATATGGAAACAATCTAAGTGCCCATTGACAGATGAATGAATAAAGCAGTTGTGGTACATATACACAATGGGATATTACTCAGCCATAAAAAAGAATGAAATCTTGACATTTGCAACAATGTGGACCTAGAGGGTATTATGCTAAGTGAAGTATGTCAGACACTGAAAGATAAATACCATATGATTTCACTTATATATGTGGAATCTAAAAAAAACAAACAGAAAACCCCCAAACAGACTCATAAATACAGAGAACAAACTGGTGGTTGTCAGAGGGGAGGGGAGTAGGAGGATGGGAGAAGTAGGTGAATGGGATTAATTTCTAGCTATAAAATAAATAAGTCACAAGAATGAAAGAACAGTATTGAGAATATAGTCAATAATATTGTAATAACTTTGTATGGTGACAGATGATAATTACTTATGCTAATGAGCATTTCATTATGTATATAAATGTTGAACCACTATGTTGTACATCTGAAACCAATCTAGTATTGTATGTCAACTATACTTAAAATTTTTAAAAAAGGAAAAATCTGTCTGGATCTGTCACAATGCAACCTTAGGCAAGTCAATTCCCCTTTCTGAATCTGTTTCCTCATTAGCAAAATCGGGCTCACAAGGAATAGCATCAATCTCACAGATATGCTTTGAGGATTAAATGAGATAAATCATGTGAGGGACTCACCTGACAGATAGTATATGCCCAATAAATGTGTCTATTTTACTATTATTACCAATAACTTAATTGTTTGCCAAATTAATTAATGTTTGTATAAAGACAGCAACTATTATTACCAAAGTCCTCTGTTTTCTAAGCTAAATATCTTCTACTCCCAGCTAATTTCCATATGGCTATTTCAAACTTATCATCCTAACCAGCTACCCTTTCTCATCAAAGTAAACTGGGACTCAAAGAGAATATTTCAAATAAGATCTAATGAACACCAAGTCCAGGAAGATTATTCCCTTGATCTGGATACCATAGTTTAATTAGTGCAACATAAGATAATCTTAGCTCCTTTTTGAAAGTCTTTAAGTCAAATTCTTGGCTTATACTGAGTTTTCATATATTTAAATATCCAGATGTTCTCATGAACTGTTTAAAGCCAGTTCTACTCCAAGGTTTATATCTGATTCTGTCACTAGAATTAAAGAATCTCTGAGATAGAAAAATCACTGCCGCTGTAGAAAAGTCATTTTACCTCTATGGCATTAGTGTACTTCTTGCAGTCAGAATTTCAGGGATGGAGGCTTGAAAATAAAGATGCCAAATAATGAAAAATCATTGTGCCCAATCACTTCACACTTACTATACTGAGGAAAAAGAAGTAAAAGATACCTGCGGTCACAGAGTTAGAGACCGTCCTCAATGGCAAACCTATAGGCTTTAGTCAACAACTCCAGCATGGGGAGGTACAGAGGGGAGGATGATAAGCATACACTGAATGGCTCTAGGAAAGCCTATCATGAAAGCCTCCAGTGTACAAGTGCTAGAAGACTGAGAAATGCCTGGCCTATGTTATACTCAGCTGTTACCACAAAAGAAATTTTACTGGAAGAGGTATAGGTGCTGTGAGGCAGTCTCAAGGAAAGAAATGTATGTCACGGAATTCTCCCACAAGATGGAGAAATAAATTGGAAAGGCCTTTGCTATCAAACAGTTTTGGACTCTGAAAACATAGGAGGCTCAATTTTTCCAAACTACAGTTTGTTTACCAGTAAAGTAACACAGCTACTGTGAATATTATAAAAATGTGTATGCTGAATTTTTAGCATTTAAGTGCCTTTCATATTTTAGATACTCAAATATTATTTTCCTTCCCTAACACCTGTGTAGGCATAGAACAGGACAGGATTCTTACTCCCATAATACCAACAAAATATTTAGAAATTATTATTAACTTCTCTCTGAATGTAAGACACCTTGCTTGTTTTATCTGTTAATCTGTCCTACTAAAATATAAGTCCCCAGACTAAGTATCAGGCTTCTCATGTTAATAAAGTACTTCCAGTTATAAAGAATCAACTGTAGAAATGAAGTTATTACAATGCCCTTGACAGATAAACATACTGAGTTTCAGATTCTCTTCAAAGGTAAGACATATTCCTCTTTTAGAATAAAGACTACTTTAAGGGCCAGATACTGTCCCGATGAGTATAATGTATTAATTCTCTTAAAATCTCTGATAAGTTCTCTTAATAAAACAGTATGTAAAAATCAAGCTATGGGTGGGGTAGGTGTTTAATGGTAACTGGTTATTTTTACTGGCAGAGACATCAGGGTGAAATCACAAAACCTTGGAAAGCTGCCTTGGAACATGCCTGGCACCAGTGGGAATGTAGAAGTTACAAGACAGCAATGTAGGGTGTGATGGCAAAGACTTAATTTGCAGTGACATCTTAAATAAAGCAGTCTTAGTAAAGCAACCCTGTGAATTCAAGCCAGAACTGAAGGGAAGAGGCAGGGACAGAGAACATCTCTCAGGCAAAAGACTTATCATATATACTTAATGGCCCTCAAAGGATGTTCTTTACCTCTTTACAGTGATTTTATGCACTTCTTTCACCATCCCAAAAACATTTGAAAAATAACTATTGCTCCAAGCCAGAAGTTCTGAATATTGTTTTGGTGAGGGCTCATTTAATTTACCCACTATGTTCCTATTCCCTGTTGAACATGCAGCACACTAGAGAAAAAGGTCTTAGCAGCATGAATAGCGTACAAAAGGTCCTAATTTAAGAGATATATCTCAGTAAGTCATGACTACTGGTTATCCCATTTAATACACTGGAGTTAATTTACCATACAATGCTTTTACATGACTTTCATTAGCAAGTGCTTTATATCTAAAATCAAGTACTCAGTATTTTTTATGAAAAATATAATAGTGGGAGAGCATATTCAAAGTTAGTATTAATTCTCTTTAGAAAGGTGATTAAAAATCAACTATTTTAAAAACTCATTGAAAAACCTACCTGTTATTCAGTTATTATCAAACCAGGTTTTATTTCACCCATTCATTTAGTCATTATTCATTTATTTATTATTCATTTAATCACTCATTCATTTAACAAATATTTACTGAGTATCTATTCTGAGCCTTTATGGCACTATATGCTAGGGATAAAACTGTATGCTGAAGACAAATTCCCTAAACTTGTGTAGTTTATGTTCTCCATTCTTATTCTGAGAAACATTTTAAAGATAAAATGTACCTCAAATACTCTTTTACCTTACACAAAAAACATCAGAAGCACCCTGTCTAAGAAGAGCTCATAATATAACAATTCTAACTGAAATACTAGAATGGTTTCTGAGCTTCATTAGAAAATGTGATGTAAATGATTGAAATGATTAAGAGAATTTAAAAAGTAAAACTCTATGAACTGCTTTGGCAATAAATTTAAAATCTAGAGGCAATAGGTAGTGTCTAGCAAAAATTAAATTGCCAGGAATAAAACCACAAACAAGTAGGCAAAACTGGACAGAGCCAATAACCGAAAAGATATTAGAGTAAGATTTATCACTATAAAAGGTACCTGAACTAGATGATTTAATAGCAAAATTCTAACAAACCATTAGAGAATCAAGAACTTCCAAAATTATCTAACATGCTTCAGCTGCTGCTAATACCTAATGCACACAGTGCTAAGTGTACTAAGTGCATATAGTGGCACTGTCCTCAGCACCTGAGATTAATTCATTTGCTCCTCCAAACACTCAGTGAGGTTAATGCTACAATTATAATTTTACAGATTAAGGTCATAGAAAAAGATGAAAAGCCTCCCAATTCAATTTTAAGATCTTAGGAAAAATGGTTACCTACTTTGTACCTCCCCTAAAAAAACAACTACTATGAATCTATGCACCAATCTCACTTCCAGTACTGAGCAAAAGAATAACCTCTAACTAATTAGTAATGCTGTCTCAGGAAATCTACGTACCTTATTGCAACTATAAATTAAAGGATGAAAAGCACATAATATTAATACATGTGGAAAGGCATTTTCAAAATTCAGCATCTATCCCTAATAAAAACATGAAACAAATATGAAGATCTATTTACAATATTTTCCAAAATTAACAGAATATTCTGAACAGCAAAATACTGAACAATTCTAATTAAAGAACTGAACTAGAATGTTTACAAGCCCATTACTTTTCAACATTATTTTGATAATTCTCAAAGTTTAGTACAGATAAACCTATCCTTCTATTGATAATTAGTGTATGCCAAGAAAATCAAAGAGAGCTTTCCTTAAAACAATAACAAGATAATTTGATATAGTCACTGAAGATTTTCTTAAAATCCTAGCTTTTCCCTATAATAGTAATGAACACACAGAAACTGAATGGAAAATATATTTTATACAAAATAGTGTAAAAACTACAACATACTTAAGAACAAATTTAATGGAAAGACACATGACCATATGAAAAGAACTATAAAATCTTACTGAAGGAATAAAATAACATTTGAACAAATATAAGACATACGATGTGTTGAATGGGAATACTGATATCATAAAAATGACAGCTCTCCCAAAATATAAAAAGCCAATGAATACAAAAATTCCCATTACAATTCCAATAGGATAAAATAACCTTAGAGTTCATATGGAAGAATAAAGTTCTGAAAATAGCCAAAAATCATATGAAAAACAAGAGTAGCAAGAAGGACACTTGCCCTCCTTGAGAGGAGAATATGCTAAAAGAAAACTCTGCATTTAAATCCATCTGAAATTGGCAAAGGAACAGACAAAAAGATGGGAACAACAACAAAAATCCAAAACCAGATCCCAATACACGTGAGCTTTTAATATGTGAAAAAGGTAGTATTTCAATTCAGTGGGAAAAGAAAAGTACAGTCACAACTGGAATATTCATCTGTGAATAAAATTAATCTCTACCCCACAATATATATATGGAATATCTACATAATTAAGAATAATTCCAAATTGTATTAAAGATTTAATGTAAAAAGTAAAATAACATAAATCTCAAAAGAAAACTTAGAAAATATATGTAGAACCAAGGTATAAATGAGACTTCTTAAACCAAGAGAGTACTCAGAAGATAGAAAAAATAGAATTATGTAATAAATATAAACTTTTGTAAAAGGTATACTGAGAATTGATAGATCTAAAAACAATACCAAGGGCTCTAAAAATTTTAAGAAAAAAGTGCAAGTAACTCAATTTAAAAAAACAGGCAAATTCATATCAGAATACACTAAATGGCTAACAAACTCAAGGAAAGGTACTCACTTTCCTTTGCAGTTCAGACTATGTCTTTGTACTGAGGCTAACAAAAATTAAAGTAACACTGAAGTGTTACACTCATCAGATTAATAAAAACGACAAAAAAATAATGATACCCATTGCCAGCAAGGACTCACCGTAAGGAGTAATGCCACACATTATTTGTACCCTATGGGAAAACAATCTGGTATTTCTTAAAATTAAAACTACATACATTTGACTCAAAAAACACACTCCTGGGAATTTAATCCACAGAAATAATGAGGATATACACACATATATATAGACACTTACTGCAGTATTGTATATAGCAAAACAAACATATAAAAAATGAGAGCCAGAGTAGATATTAAATGCCTATCAACAGGGTAATGGCTGAAAAATATAGTACACCCCTACCATGGACTATTATGAAACCATTAAAAGAATGAACTGAAGAGATTTGTACATGGAATGTTGAACAACAGAAGCAATATGTAGAGTCATGTATACATCTACTCCAATTTTGTAAACTAGCAATTAAAACTTAACATAGATGTCACTATTTATGTGTATGTGTGTATATATCTATCTATCTATATACATACATACACAGGACACATCAGATTGTTAACAGGGTGAGTGGGTGACTAAATGTAATGTGGACATGTGTTCTGTGTTGGGTTGGTATAATAGTTCAGTCTGCTATAATAATAAAATACCACAGACTAGGTGGCTTATAAACAGAAATTTATTTCTCACAGTTCTGGAGGTATGGAAGTCCAAGATCAAGGCACCAGCATGACTGGTGTCTGGGGAGAGCCCGCTTTCTGGTTCATGGACCATTGTCTTTCCATTCCAACCTCACACAATGGAAAGGGTAGGGATCTCCCTGGGGCCACTTTTGTAAGGGCACTAATCCCATTCAGAAGGGTTCTGTCCACATGACCTAATCACCTCCCAAAGCCCTGCCTCCAAATACCATCACACCAGGGATTAGGTTTCAACAATAGAGACACAAACATTCAGTCTATATATGATGGTTTTTAATAGGATAGTGGGGGAGTAGAGTTTAAGAAGACAGGCAAAAATGTAAAAAGAAGGGAAAAAAAGAAACAGCACCTAAGATGACTCCAGTACTTTGTTAAAATTCTATTTTAACAAACATGTGTGTGTATATGTGGATCTTTATCTGTATGTACACATATGTATGTATGTAGAAAGAGAAACGAGTAAGAATAAAATGTGCTACTACACATAAATATTGATTTTATTTAACCAAAACTTACATTAGGTTTCAATGTAAATTCAAAACCTTTTCATTTTAAATTCTGAGTGAGAACCTTTCTAAAACCACATCCTGCTTTCCTATATAGGCTCTAATAATCACAACTTTATATTTCACTGGTGATTTGCATCAACATGGTATAATGCAAAAAAAAAAAAAAACAGCACATGCATTGGGACCTGGCGGGCTTTTATGCAAACCTGCTTTAACATTTGTTTGTCCTGTGGTGCTGGGCAAGTCTTTTCACCTTACTTACAATGCCTCATTTTCCTCATCTGTTAAATGAGATAGCACTAGTGAAAACTAACACAGTGCACTGAGAAATTCTCATTATTAACCTCAGTTATAAAAGCAATATGGATGTGTGTTTGGGTGAAGCACTGATAGCTCAAACACAGAAGAGGTAAGCTAGCTGTGCTTTTCTACTTAGTTTCTCTTTATAGTTGGACTATTTGTTCCCCACCCTCCTTTACGTGCAGTAGTGAGAAAGGGCTGTGAATTCAAACATAGTGGCTATAAAGGTAGGATGGTAGCTAGTATGATTTACCACTCAGTTATATTCCAGAATCAAAGAGTAAATCACAAGCAGAGAAAATTATCAGCTTTCACTTCTTCTTGCTGTGTTTCTGCCTTAACAGTAATCCTCTTAAGTCCCCTTCTCATTTATTAAACAGGAGCACACAAACACTGAATAAGAGCCTAATTTCTACTATGAATAGAAAAGTATATGTGTTTTAGTACCTAAAGTCTGTGACATCTTTTGCTTACAGTTAGGTTCCTAGCTATATTCTGTATACTTGTGTAAGTCCAGGGGGAGGAAATTCTGGGGAAAAATACCTCTAAAAACTGAAATCAGTCAAAGGGAGAAATAAAGTTTAAAACCCGTTTATTGCTTACAAATTGTAGTCCAGGGCCATCTCTCTCCTCTGCTCCTGAAGAAGCAAGCAAGCAAGCCAGCCAGCCCCTCCCTTTAAACTCTCAGGTTCAGACACGCCCTTGGTTGCCCAGGTAATTATCCATTGATATGGAGATAAACCTCTCTCCACCCCTGGGGATATGCAAATGCACTAAAACCAGGCAAGATATTCTGGAAATGTTACAATTTTACCCACACTTGTAATCACCATTTAGGGAGAGATCATTAGGTGGAGAGGGGAAAAACACTCCCTACAACCCAAAAGTGGGCTGTCACATCCAAAACTTAAAGATTATAGACAGTTATGCCCTTAGACATCTAATTCCATCTGTTTTCTAAATACTGCCCCAACAATAATTATTTGATGTATACCATTTCCCTTTTAAAACTGAAATTTTATAGGGGGAGGCTGGGCTGGAAAAGAAAGGAAAAAAAAAGAAATTTTATAGGAGAAAGTACTTTTTATCAAAGCAGGGGGAGAGCAGCAATTTACCACCAGAGAAGCTAGATAAAGATCTTCCAGAAAAATTATATGAATCAGATTAAAAACACAAAATCCTGAAATCTCACCAGATGTTACATGGAGGACAATGGTAGAAAGAAAAGAGGCAGGTGAAGGCTCACAGATCTGACCACATTTTTAATACTTTTCAGATAATGGCCTAGAAGTTTTTTACAACTCCCATTTTGTCAGTTATAAACCAGTAACAGACCAGTAACAGAAACAAAACTCTAGTCCTCTGTGACCTGAAGAATACTTCAATTTGATCAATCAAAACAGCATTTATCTGCTGTATATATATATATGTGATATTCATTGTGGCAGGGCTAATACAAAAATCAATAAAGCAAGGATTCTTGCCTAAAGGGGCTCTTAGTTTGGGGGTGCAAAGAGGAGAGGGAAAAATCAAAGAATGGAGAGCTAATTACAATATATTAAGTACAACAAATGCTATTAACTACATAAGCAGTGGTGGGAGGACTTAAAATAAGGACCCTAGCCCCTATGATGTTTTTAGAACATGTCTTTTGAATCAATACCACATTAGAAAGAGCAGACTTTATCCTGTATGTGGTGGCTCAAAGATTTCTAAGGCCAGTGAGTGGCAAAATTGATATACCTTTTTTTAAAAGGTCACTCTGGCAGCAGTGCAGCAGATGAATCATACTAAAGCAGTGTAAAAATCTATAAACAAACAAACAAAAAAGAACTGACAGAGTTTTGAAAAAAAAAACTATAAAGCAGTAAAATATACTGGTTAAGTTCATAGGCTTGGGAGCTAGACTCTCTGTATTTGAATACAGGCTAACACAAACTGTTGTGTGATATTGAATAAGCAACTTAACTGCTTTGTGCCTCAATTTCCTCTTCTGTAAATAGGAACAGTTCTTATCACAGAGGGTTATTGTAACAATTTTAAGAGTTAATTAATGTAATGAAGCACCTAGAAGTTCCTGGCACAAAGTAAGTAAATAGCTATTAACTGCAGGATGGAAAGACTGGTAGTAGGGAGACTAGTTAAAAAGTTCAGGAAATAGTCCAGGAAAATAGAGGTGAGACAAAGAAAATAAAGGTGCGTACACCTGAATGCCTAACATGATAATAAATACCACACAGACGAACTAGGGAAAAGGAAAGGAAGAGGAGAATTAAGAATTAAACAAAACAGAATTATTGATGACAAAGACAGGAGACAAAACTCCTTCAAGAAATTTTCAATGTCATTAGTGAGAAAAGACACATATGTTAAAGTTTTTATCATGACAGTTTAGGATTAATAAAAATAACTCTAAAAGTGGAGGTGCTAGACATTAGAATGACAAGACAAGAAAGGGAAATTATACTGAAAATTGGAAAAGCTAGTGATAACATGAGAAAAGAGACACAGGCATAGAGAAGAAAGCTAATTCCAAGATAAGGGAAGTAAGGAAGAAAATGAAAACTATTTTTTAATGACTATTATATGCTAGTAACTATCGTAGTATCTTTCAAGTATTTTGCCTTATTTAATTCTTCGTTGGAGAGCTAAATTTCTCCAACATTCTTCTACTTATTAAACTGGCAATAGTAGTGCATTTCAAAAGGGGAAAGAAAAAACAGTAGAAATTATACTGGAAGAAAAGAAAAACTATTCTCACTTAATCTCACTACAACAGAGCTACCTTTATTAGCAAATATGAAAGGAAAGAAAGTTTTTAAACATCAAAAATAATCTTTCAATCTCAGAGAACAAATAGTCTACAGACATCTCCTGCTTCCAGTCTTACCCTCAGGTCTATTCAACAGTAACCATGGCTAAAATTCTAAATTTCACATTTGATCACATACCTTCTCTTCTTTTTATAATCATTCAATACTTCCCTATCACAACAGGATGAAAAAAATCAACAGAACCAGAAGGAGAAAGCTATCTAATAAGTCTACAAACTCATTAAACTAGAAGAAATAAGAGAAAAAATTTAACTTCTAAAAATAAATGCTTACTTGCAGTTTATAACCCTACTCTTCTCACTTCAAAACAGTAAAATAAATGAAATTTCAGATGCCTATAGAGAGCAACACTGACACCTTGTGGTGAACATCCTAAATTAAAATATCAAATGTTAACAAATGAGTTCCTAATTTATGGCTGTTTACAGGAAAAGTAGCCCTTAATCCAGGGACTTCCAAGGGTTAAAGAAACAAAAATTTAACTACCATCACACACTGAATATAAATTTGGAAAGATCTGCCTTTAACTTTGGCAACAATGAAATTAGCCTAAATTCTTAACTATAGGCAAAAAATATATATGAATAAACCTCAGTTAATTCTTTTCCTACAAAATGGTACAACACATCCATCTGAAAGTGTTTAAGTACCCTGGTTTTACATGATCCAAAATCCTTGCCTCAGTCAAGATTCCCTATTTTTCTGTGAAGTGGAAGGAATATTTGCATACCGGTAGCAAAAAAAGACAATGAAAGTTATTAAGTAGAATATACTCTCAAGAAACAAAATACGAAGATCTGAGTTCTAATCCTGACTCCAAATGGCACTGAGATTTTGTGGCATTAGGCGATTAATCAAAGAATTCAGACTCTGTGTTTTTACATAAATTACAGATCAAGAAGTAATAATTTCATAAACCAAGAAAGCATCAGGAAAGAAAAGGAATATTTTTTTATTTTGGTATCATTAATATACAATTACATGAGCAACATTATGGTTACTAGATTCCCCCCATTAATAAGTCCCCACGACATACCCCATTACACTTGCTGATCATCAGCATAGTTAAGATGACTACTGTCTTCTCTGTTTATACTAAATTCCCCTTGACCCACCCCCGACATTATGTGTGCTAATCGTAATGCCCCATTTCCCCCCCTTATCCCTCCCTTCCCACCCATCCTCGCAGTTCCTGTCCCTTTGGTAACTCTTAGTCCATTCTTGGGTTCTGTGAGTCTGCTGCTGTTTTATTCCTTCAGTTTTTGCTTTGTAAGTCTTATGCTCCACAGATGAGTGAAATCATTTGATACTTGTCTTTCTCCGCCTGGCTTATTTCACTGAGCATAATACCCTCTAGCTCCATCCACGTTGTTGCAAATGGTAGGATTTGTTTTCTTCGTATGGCTGAATAATATTCCATTGTGTATATGTAACATAACTTCTTTATCCATTCATCTACTGATGGACACTTAAGTTGCTTCCATTTCTTGGCTATTGTAAATAGTGCTGCAATAAACATAGGGGTGCATCTGTCTTTTTCAAACTGGGCTGCTGCATTCTTAGGGTAAATTGCTAAGAGTGGAATTCCCGGCTCAAATGGTACTTCTATTTTTAGTTTTTTGAAGAACCTCCATACTGCTTTCCACAAAGGTTGAACTAATTTACATTCCCACCAGCAGTGTAGGAGGGTTCCACTTTCTCCACATCCTCGCCAACATTTGTTGTTTGTCTTTTAGATGGTGGCCATCCTAACTTGTGTAAGGTGATATCTCATTGTGGTTTTAATTTGCATTTCTCTGATGATTAGCGATGTGGAGCATCTTTTGATGTGCCTGTTGGCTATCTGAATTTCTTCTTTGTAGACGTGTCTGTTCAGATTCTCTGCCCATTTTTAATTGGATTACTTGCTTTTTGTTTGTTGAGGTGCGGTGCTCTTTATATAATTTGGATGTCAACCCCTTATTGGATATGTCATTTCTGAATATATTCTCCCATCTGTAGGATGTCTTTTTGTTCTACCGATGATGTTCTTTGCTGTACAGAGCTTTTTAAGTTTGATATAGTCTCACTTGTTCACTTTTACTTTTGTTTCCCTTGCCCAGGGAGATATGTTCATGAGAAGTTGCTCAGACTTTTGCCAGTTTTTTTCTAAGAGTTTTATGTTATCATGACTTACATTTAGGTCTTTGATCCATTTAGAGTTTACTTTTGTGTATGGGGTTAGACAGTGATCCAGTTTCATTCTCTTACATGTAGCTGTCCAGTTTTGCAAACACCAGCTGTTGAAGAAGCTGTCATTTCCCCATCATATATCCATGGCTCCTTTATTGTATATTAATTGACCATATATGCTTGGGTTAATATCTGGACTCTCAGTTCTGTTCCATTGGTCTATGGGTCTGTTCTTGTGCCAGTACCAAATTGTCTTGATTGACTGCGGCTTTGTAGTAGAGCTTGAAGTTGGGGAGTGTAATCCCCCCTGCTTTATTCTTCCTTCTCAGGATTGCCTTGGCTATTCGGGGTCTTTTGTGGTTCCATATGAATTTTGGAACGATTTGTTCCAGTTTGCTGAAGAATGCTGTTGGTATTTTGATAGGGATTGCATTGAATCTGTAGATTGCTTTAGGCAGGATGGCCATTTTGACAGTATTAATTCTTCCTACCCAAGAGCATGGGATAAATTTCCATTTATTAGCATCCTCTTTAATTTCTCTTAAGAGTGTCTTGTAGTTTTCAGAGTATAGGTCTTTCACTTCCTTGGTTACGTTTATTCCTAGGTATTCTATTCTTTTGGATGCAATTGTGAATGGAATTGTTTTCCTGATTTCTCTTTCTGCTAATTCCTCATTAGTGTATAGGAATGCAACAGATTTCTGTGAATTAATTTTGTATCCTGCAACTTTGCTGAATTCAGATATAAGTTCTAGTCGTTTTGGAGTGGATTCTTTCGGGTTTTTTTATGTACAATATAATGTCATCTGCAAACAGTGACAGTTTGGCTTCTTCCTTACCATTTGGATACCTCTTATTTCTTTGTGTTGTTTAATTGCTGTAGCTAGAACCTCCAGTACTATGGTGAATAAAAGCAGGAAGAGTGGGCATCCATCTTGTTCCTGCTCTTAGGGGAAAAGCTTTCAGTTTCTTGCTGTAAAGTATGATGTTGGCTGTGGGTTTGTCATATATGGCCTTTATTATGTTGAGGTACTTGCCCTCTGTACCCATTTCGTTGTGAGTTTTTATTGTGAATGGATGTTGAATTTTATCAAATGCTTTTTCAGCATCTATGGAGATGATCATGTGGTTTTTGTCCTTCTTTTTGTTGATGTGGTGGATGATGTTGATGAATTTTCGAATGTTCTACCATCCTTGCATCCATGCGATGAATCCCACTTGATCACATTGTATGATCCTCTTGATGTGTTTTTGAATTCAGTTGGCTAATACTTTGTTGGATATTTTTGCATCTATTTTCATCAGGGTTATTGGTCTGTAGTTTTCTGTTTTTTTTGATGGCTTTGCCTGGTTTTGGTATTAGAGTAATGCTGGCCTCACAGAATGAGTTTGGAAGTATTCCCTCCTCTTCTATTTTCTGGAAAACTTTAAGGAGAATGGGTATTATGTGTTCAAATGTCTGATCAAATTCAGTGGTGAATCCATCTGGTCTGGGAGTTTTGTTCTTGGGTAGTTTTTTGATTGCTGATTCAATTTCATTGCTGGTAATTGGTCTGTTTAGATTTTCTGTTTCTTCCTTGGTCAGTCTTGGAAGGTTGTATTTTTCTAGAAAGTTGTCCATTTCTTCTAGGTTATCCAGTTTGTTAGCATACAGATTTTCATAGTATTCTCTAATAATTCTTTGTATTTCTGTGGGGTTCGTCGTGATTTTTCCTTTTTCATTTCTGATTCTGTTTATGTGTGTAGATTCTCTTTTTCTCTTAATAAGCCTGGCTAGGGGTTTATCTATTTTGTTTATTTTCTCAAAGAACCACCTCTTGGTTTCATTGACTTTTTCTATTGTTTTATTCTTCTCAATTTTATTTATGTCTTCTCTGATTTTTATTATGTCGCTCCTTCTGCTGACTGCTGACTTTGAGCCTCATTTGTTCTTCTTTTTCCAGTTTCAGTAGTTGTGAATTTACACTATTCATTTGGGATTGATCTTCCTTCTTTAAGCAGGCCTGGATTGCCACATACTTTCCTCTTAGAACTGCCTTCACTGCATGCCACAGAAGTTGGGGTGTTGTGCTGTTGTTTTCATTTGTCTCCATATACTGCTTGATCTCTGTTTTAATTTAGTCATTGATCCATTGGTTATTTAGGAGCATGTTATTAAGCCTCCATGGTTTGTGAGCATTTTTGCTTTCTTTGTACAATTTATTTCTAGTTTTATACCCCCTGTGATTTAAGAAGTTGGTTGGTACAATTTCAATCTTTTTGAATTTACTGAGGCTCTTTTTTTAGCCTAGTATGAGGTCTATTCTTGAAAATGTTCCATATGCACTTGAGAAGAATGTGTATCCTGTTGCTTTCAGGTATAGAGTTCTGTAAATGTCTGTTAGGTCCATCTGTTCTAGTGTATCGTTTACTCCCTTTATGTCCTTACTTATTTTCTGTCTGGTTGATCTGTTCTTTGGAGTGTGTGGTGTGTTGAAGTCTCGTAAAATGAATGCACTGCAGTCTATTTCCCCCTTTAATTCTGTTAGTATTTGTTTCATATATGTCAGTGCTCCTGTGTTGAGTGCAAAGATATTTAAAATGGTTATATCCTCTTGTTGGATTGACCCCTTTATCATTATGTAATGTCTTTCTTTGTCTCTTGTTACTTTCTTTGTTTTGAAGTCTATTTTGTCTGATACAAGTACTGCAACACCTGCTTTTTTCTCCCTGTTGTTTGCATGAAATATCTTTTTCCATCCCTTCACATTTAGTCTGTGTATGTCTTTGGGTTTGAAGCGAATCTCTTGTAGGCAGTATATAAATGGGTCTTGGTTTTTTATCCATTCTATTACTCTCTGTCTTTTGACTGGTGCATTCAGTCCATTTACATTTAGGGTGATTATCGATAGATATGTACTTATTGCCATCGCAGGCTTTGGATTCGTGGTTACCAAAGGTTCAAGGGTTGCTTCTTTACTATCTAACCGTCTAGCTTAACTCACTTATTATGCTATTATAAACACAGAGTGATGATTCTTTATTTCTCTCCCTTCTTTTTCTTCTTCCTCTTTATATGTTAGGGGTTTTATTCTGTACTCTTTTTTGTTTCCCTTGACTGATTTTGTGGATAGCTGATTTTATTTTGCATTTAGTTAGTATTACGTTGGTCTACTTTCTTTGCTGTGGTTTTATTTTCTCTGGTGAAATCTATTTAGCCTTAGGAGTGCTTCCATCTAGAACAGTCCCTTTAAAGACATTGTAGAGATGGTTTGTGGGAGGTAAATTCCCTCAACTTTTGCTTATCTGGGAATTGCTTAATCCTCCTTCAAATTTAAATGATAATCTTGTTGGATACAGTATTCTTGGTTTGAGGCCCTTCTGTTTCATTGCATTGAATATATCATGCCATTCTCTTCTGGCCTGTAAAGTTTCTGCTGAGAAGTTTGATGATAGCCTAATGGGTTTTACTTTGTAGGTGATCGTTTTTCTCTCTCTGGATGCTTTTAATACTCTGTCTTTGTCTTTGATCTTTGTCTTTTTAATTATTATATGTCTTGGTGTTGTCTTCCTTGGGTCCCTTGTGTTTGGGAGATCTGTGTACTTCCATGGTCTGAGAGACTATTTCCTTTCCCAGACTGGGGAAGTTTTAAGCAATTATTTCTTCAAAGACACTTTCTATCCCTTTTTCTCTCTTCTTCTTCTTCTGGTACCCCATAATGCGAATATTGTTTCGTTTGGGTTGGTCACACAGTTCTCTTAATATTCTTTCATTCCTTGAGATCCTTTTCTCTCTCTCTGCCTCGGCTTCTCTGTATTCCTCTTCTCTGATTTCTATTTCATTAACAGTCTCTTCCACCTCATCCAGTCTGCTCTTAAATCCTTTCATTGTTTGTTTCATTTCTGTTATCTCCCTCCAGAATTCATCCCTTAGCTCTTGCATATTTCTCTGTAGTCCCATCGGCATGCTTATGACTTTTATTTTGAATTCTTTTTCAGGAAGATTGGTGATTTTGCTATCACAGGCCCTCTCTCTGGCATTTGAGGGATTTTGGACTGAACATGGTTCCTCTGTCTTTTCATGGCGATAGAAGTGGTCACCGGCAAGTCAAGCGTGTGTCAGCTGGGAAACCAAAGTCTCTTCTTGCTTGCTGGTCGCCTTGCCTGTCTCCACTGCCTGTGCCAGTCAACCGCACACAGGGAGCAGCCTCTGGTTTGATGCCCTGAGCTGCCATGGGCGGGGCAGCAATCGGGATAGCCTAGGGCATTGACAAGGGTCACAGGCGAGCAGTGAGAACAGCACCCCTTTGTGCTTCCCAAACTCTGCACCAGTCTCCACTGCCTGTGCTGGGCAACCACACACAGGGAGCAGCCTCTGGGTTAATCCCCTGAGCTGCCGTGGGTGGGGCGGCCCTCGGGATGGCGTAGTGTACTGGCAGCAGTTGCAGGCAAGCAGCGCGTGTTTGTTTCGAGAACAGAGCCCCTACGTGCTTTCTGGACTCTGCACCGGTTTCCTCTGTGCCAGTCAACTGGGCAGAGGGGGCAGCCTCTGAGTTAATTCCCTGAGCTGCCATGGGTGGGGCAGCCCTTGGGATGGCCTAGGGCACTGGCAGGGGTTGCACGTGAGCAGCACATGTTCTCTGCAAGAGTAAAGCCCCTTTGTGCCTCCCAGACTCTGCGCCAGTCTTCACTGTCTGTGCCAGTCAACTGCACGCATAGGGCAGCCTCTGGGTCTGGGCCGGTTAGCCGCAGGCTAGTAGAAGCCTCTGTGTGGTTGCTATGGGTGGGGCTGCTCCCCGGCTGTTCCACACCAATAGCAGGTCAGCTGGTTCACTTGCAGTGCCAGCAGAGGGGAATGAACAACAGCCTGCTTTTCGCCATGAGGGGCTTCGGAGCTGTGTTGCCACCCAGGGGGTTAGGGCACCTGAAATTCCTTAAAGTTCCCAGCCTGCTGGGCTGAGTGTGCTGGGCTGATTTTGTCCACCTGTTAAACCCTTGTCCCTTTAAGACTTTTAAAATGCCCACTTTTCTTTTGTCACAGGGCAGCCGGCTGTGGGAACCTGTTCGCAGTCTTAGTCTCAGATTTTGCTTTTCCGTTCCTCTAATATCCAGTACACCATACAGTGTGTGTCTGTGCTCCCGGTGCAGATTACTAGGGCTGGTTATTTAGCAGTCCTGTGCTTCCACTCTCCCCGCCCCTCTGATTCTTTTCCTCCCGCCAGTGAGCTGGGGTGGGGGGAGTGCTCGGTCCCGCTGGGTCATGGCTTTGTATCTTCCCCTTTTCTGTGAGATGTTGAGTTCTCCCAGATGTAGATGTAGCCTGGCTGGTGTACTGTATCTTGTGGTCACTCTTTTAGGAATAGTTGTATTCACTGTATTTTCAAAGTATATATGGCTTTGGGAGGAGTTTTCCGCTACCCTACTCACGCTGCCATCTTGAGAATATCTCGTCCAAGAAAAGGTATATTTTTTTTAATTGTTCCATCCAGGAACAATGTTGCCTTAGTTAAAGTTAGTTAACTATGAACAAAATTGACTGGCACAAAATGAAGTTTCCCAAGAAGCCCTTGACATGTATCATAGAAAAAACTGTGGGAAAAGAAGGGCTTTTCATTGAGTGGATAGATGATGGTTATTCTTTACTAATGTCTGAGAGAATTATCAGAGAAAATTCCATTTTACTTATTAATTTTGACAACAATTTAAAGTTTCTAGTTCCAGAGTAACTCTCCAGATTCAGGTAATTTGGTTGATGAGTAGACACTTGATCTGGTTCAGTAAAAGTGTATCTGTGTTATCAGCTATAAATGATTTTACACAACAGTGATGAGAAAGCTACTATTACTATGGCAATTTAAATTATTGACACACCTATGGAATACAGAAAGCACCCTAGAAATGAAACCCCCAAGCACTTATCAGTGCAAGATCAATGTTAAATAACTGAGCAACTACCAAATTAACCTGATGATTTTGTGTTTATGGAGGGTTCTATGATTTTTCAGAAAATTTTCTCCATCATTATGCTTTATGCACCTTATAACCACCAATATGGAAGGTAAGTGAGACTGTGGACAGGATCTGCGAAATTTGCTTGTCAGAAACCATTCCAGCCTCCGGTCTGGCTCTTACGTGGTGTGTGCAGATAAATACATCATTTAACACCTCTTGTCCTCAGCTTCTACACTGAAGACATAGGCTGATAACTGATGACTGAACAAAGAATGCTTCTAAAAGAATAAGAAAATATATGTGAAAATGCTTATAAATAATACAAACTTGTAATATCACTGCTTCTACATTTTGGAAGAATCAGAGAAGTTAAATGAAGTAAGATAAATCAGGGATAATTAAAGTCAGCATCAGGTTAATCAAGGTTTTCTCTGTTACACCATGTTGCTTCCCAAAATTCTATAGTCTATTCAGTTCCTATTCTTCTGTATCATTACAGAGCTTTTAGTTCCATTTCAATCTCTATTTTCTTAAGCTTCTATGATGCTACCTTTCCGAAATCCTCCTCTTCTCACTGACTTTGTATTCCTTTTTAATTCCATTGATATTTCTAATAAGATCACACAAATCTCATACTTGGCAAATATCTTTAAACTAATAGTATCTATGCCCTCATTTTACCAAAAAAAAAGGGACACAAAATATTAGTGGCTTACTCATATTTCAAACTATTTCTGCACATTCCTCTTTTCAATACTTAAAACTCAATGTAGTCCCAAAACGAACAGGCTCCAAAATATGAGTTATATATTTTGACATCTCCTGCTTTCTATCTCCACAATTCAATTATTAAACTCTGTCCATTCTGTTACATTTCCTAAGAAGTCAACATAGAAGCACCTCTCAGATAAGAATCAAAAGTCATCAAATGTGTGTGGTTACTTTAGGTGAAATCATTGTCTAATAAAAGCAATTTACACAGTCCATATGACCAAACTATCATCAAGTACAGTAAAGTTCAAGATTTGCAAAAGAATGGCCTATTTCATAACGTTTATAAAATAATCACCCAATTGGACAAGAGTCCAATCATTCTTCTGGACTCTTCCTCTAGTAGATATACAGAGGATGTCTAATGGTATGAAATTTATGATGTGCTATGTAAACATTAGAAAAATACTGCCAAAATCAAATTTCAATAAACTATCTGTATAAGTACAGTGAACATAGGCTAAGTGTCACTGTTACCTTTATTTTGAATTGCCATTTATTTTGGTAGCCTGCCTCCTGGGAAAATGTCCTGGATGATCTACCACATTGAAAATTAAAACCAAATTTCAAAATCTTTCAAAATTAATCCCAGACATTATAAAAATACAAACCTAAGGTAGTTAATCCTCTGAGCATGAAATTCATGCAAAGCTCCTTTGCCTTGCCAAACATGATTCTTTTAAGATGAACAGCAGGTCAAAATTCTAAGCCATGTCTGAGGCAATTGGAGAGCTTTTCTAGTAATGATGCAGTTGTTAAGATTTTGAAAAGTCTAAATTTTGTACCTCTGGTTTATTGCTCTTTTAAAGTACAGAGGAATGGAAATATCTCATGTCCCTGTTTTAAGATCACTGGCTTCCAATCATTCCCTCCCACTGTCCAGAGAAAGGAAATAGCTCTCTAAAGGCTTTATGAAAGAGATAAACTTAAATCACTGTACTGCAAAATTTATGAAGCTCTCACAAAAAAATGCTAAGCCTGAATAACAGCTTCTACAGTTCCCATACATTTCCTCACACTGAAATGTCACAAACTCAAAAGAGGAAAATTCTTTAGAAAATGCAGGAGGACTCTAAGAAGCTTCTTACCTCAGCAAAGAGAAGACGTCGTAAGAATTACGAACACAGTTCTGATCTACCTGAAGGAGAATATTCTTCTGAGCATTTGAATAACCCTGAAAGACAGTAATCAACTTATTAATCAAAGTGAAACAAAACAAAATATGTGCACAAATTAATCATGTTTGTCTTCTTAAAATTATAATTTATAAACACCTCAGTAAATTCAGATCACTAAGAGATTCCAAAAAGTACAACTTCCATTTAACTAAAGTTTAACCTTTTAGGCAAGTAAATTTAAATTTCTTCTAGTATTTTTCCACAGAAACAATGTGTCACATTATAAATTGCATAGAATTCTCAGGGAAGACACATAAGCCTTTTTAACTTATTATGAATATTAACAATAATACTTCAAGTGTGCCATATATAATGTTTTTATGGAAGGAAAAGGCATTCCAAGTTCTAATTAGGAATACCAGAAACAAATTATTTCCACTCACTAGTATAAAGGTAATGGGAGCAAGTATGGTTTCTAGAGACAACATGGCACAATTCCATAAGAAAAACAGAACAGGTATCTATCACTTAAGAAAGGCAAAGTAAATAGTGGTTAGGAAAAAGGACTCTGGATCCAGACCACCTGGAATATAATTTAAAAGCCTTCAATACACCAGCTCTATAATCTTGAGCAAGGCACCTAACCTCTCCATTTACCTGTGGTTTCTTCATCTAT
The DNA here is from genome assembly GCA_032199065.1 of Smutsia gigantea. Classification (NCBI taxonomy): domain Eukaryota; kingdom Metazoa; phylum Chordata; class Mammalia; order Pholidota; family Manidae; genus Smutsia; species Smutsia gigantea. The sequence goes on from JAVSCE010020964.1 coordinate 65,712, forward strand.
ACTCTGGAGATGATAGTATTATCTACCACACAAACTGTTGTGGAATTAAAACAGTTAATATGTATAAAGTAGAAGGTATTAATATGCACTACATAGATGTTTGCTATAATGCTAGTCTAAGCATTTTTAAGTTACATTGCTACAGACATTAAAGGTTATTAAGGGAATATTGTGAACAACTTTATGCTAACAAATTTGACAAGATGAATAAGACAAACTCCTTGAAAAAATACAACATACCAAAATTGACAATGAAACAGTATCTGAATAACCCTGTATCTATTTTTTAAGTGAATAAGTAATTGAAAATCTCCCCACAAAAAAAGTATAGGTCGAGATGGTTTCATTGATGAATTCTTCCAAACAATTAAGAAACAACATAAATTTAACATAAAAAATAAAATAGAGGAGAAGGTAACAACTTCCAACTCAGGCCATCATTACTGACCCTAAAATTTGATAAAAACATCACACAAACACACACACACACAATTATAGACTAATATTCCTCATGGACACAGACATAAAAGTCCTTATTAGCAAACTGAACAGCAATACATTAAAAGGATAAAACAATAAAACATCATTATTGACTGAATTTATTATAATAAGGTAAAGCTGGTTTAGCATTTAAAAATAAATCAAATACATGAAATAATCATTAGAAATCTATATTGCTGGGCAAACAATTATAAAGATGTAACGTGTGACAATAACATAAGAAGGTAGTAATAGAGAAAATGAGAAACAAGATAAAAGAAAACAAATGAAAAAAAATGGAAAAATGGCAGCTGTCCCTCCATCTATATTTACATAAGTATAAATGGATTAAGCACTCCAACTAGAAGACAAAGACTGGCAGAATGGATTTTCTTTTTAATGATCCACTATATGCTGTCTGCAACAGATGCACTTTAGAACCAAAAATACAAATAGATTGGAAATGAAAGGAAGGAAAGCAGTCACCAAAAGAGCTAGAATGGGTATACCAATATAAGACAAATAAACTTTAACACAAAAAAGGACATTATATAATTTAAAAAGGGTCAAGGAGATATAAATGATTATTATAAACATATATGAACCTAACAACACACAACAAAATATGTGAAGCAAAATCTGAAAAACCTAAAATGGGAAAGAGCAGGAGACATCAACATCCCACTTTCAACAGTGTATATATAGCACAACCATACAAAAGATACACAGGGAAATAGAAGACAATACTATAAATCACTAGATCTAACAGATGCATGTAGAATGCTCCATCCAACAATTCCATACACACATTTCACAAGTGAACACGGAACATTCTCCAGGATAGACCATATATATGTTCAGCTACAAAACAAGTCTCAATAAATTTTTAAAACTTTAAATCATACAAAGTATCTTCTCTGACCACAAGGGAATGAAACGAGAAATCAGTAACAGAAGGAAATTTGGAAATTCACAAACAGCAAATTAAACGACGCACTATCAAACAACCAGTGGGCCAAAGAACAAATAAATTATTAAATACTTCAAGATGAATAAAAATTAAAACACAACATATCAAAATATATCAGATGAAGCATAAAGGTGCTCAGAGGGAAATTTATAGCTGTAAACTCTACATGAGAGAAAGAAAGAGAGGGAAGAAGAAAAGGAGGGAGGAAGGAAAGGAGGGCAAGCTTAAATAAATAACCAGAACTTCCACCTTAGGGAACCAGTAAAAGAACAACAAACTAAACCCAAAACAAGAAGGAAGGAAATAATAAAAGATTAGAGCAGAGATTCTTGAAAAAGAGAATACAAAACAGCATCTCTATTGTTTTAATCAATAAAACTTAAAGTTAGTTATTTGAAAACATAAACATAACTGACAAACCTTATGCTACAGACTGACCAAGAAAAAGAGAGAGAAGACTCAAATGACTAAAATCAGAATAAAAGTGGGAACATTATCACCAATCTTCTAGAAACAAAAATTATAGAAGACTACTATGAACAACTGTATGCAAGTAAATCAGACAATCCAGATAAAAGAGCAATTCCTATAAATAAATAAACTCCCAAACACGACTCAAGAAGAAGAAAACCTGAGCAGACCTACAAGTTGTTGAGAGGTCAGCTAAGGTACTCCATGGTATCACTATCTCAGCATCCATTTTGTCTGTCCAAGTGGCCAGCGAGGGACCTTAAACCGACACTAGACTCCTCAGGGAAGCACATGCCCTAGAGAGCAGGCCTCAGAGTCACAAGCAAATTTAAGTTCCTGATATGACTTATGATCAACAGTTTCCCCTGCTTCCCAGTACCTGTATGCCTCTTAGCTAAAAAATCCTCATGCAGGTTACCAAAACTCCTGCTCTTTTGGTTTGAATTGACCAACCCAGCCCTAGCCCAGGAACCCCAAAGCACTCCACCCAAAGACCCTAATAAAGGTGTGTGCCCTAGGTCCTGTCTCTGTCTAGCTATACTCTGCCTTGATTTCCTTTTATGGCCCCTCAAGGCATATACCCTGTAAATCCTCTAGGACTTGTGAGTAATCAACTTTTCTATTTCAATTTCTCTTGCAGTCTTTTGTTGAACTATGGCTCACCAACCAGACCCTGTGTTCCATTTAACAAATGTTAATTTAATAAAGTCATAACACAAGAGGATGAATAAATAATCATAAAACTCCCAGCAAAGAAAAGCACAAAAACAAATGATTTGACTGATGAATCCTATCAATCATTAAAAAAAAACACAGAAAAAATGAAAGAGGAAACAACTTCTTAACTCATTCTATGAGGCCAGTATTATCCTGATACCAAGGCCAGACATCACAAGATAATTACAGACCAATATCCCTTATAAATATAAATGCAAAAATCTTCAACAAAAATACTAGTTAATCCAGCAGCATAGTAAATGGCTTATACACATTCGGTCCAGCAATTTCACTTCTGGGTATTTACCCAAAAGAACTGGAAGTAAAGACTCAAACCGATATTTGTACATCTATGTTCACAGCCGCATTATTCACAATAGTTAAGGGGTAGAAGCAACCCAAGTGTCCATCAACAGAGGAATGGATAAACAAAATATGGTATAGGCATACAATGGAATATTACTGATCCTTAAAAAGGAAGGAAATCCTGACACATCCTATAATATGATGGCCCTGAGGACATTATGTTAAGTAAAATAAGCCAGTAACAAGAGGACAAATACTGTATGAGTCTACTTATATAAGGTACCTACAGTAGTCAGATTCATAGAAGCTAAAAGTAGAAGGGTTAAGTGCCAGGAGACTGGGAGGAAGAAATGGGGAGTTACTGCTTAATGTATAGAATTTTAGTTTTACAAGATGAAAAGAGTTCTGGAGATGGATGGTGGTGATAGTTGCACAACAATGTGAATGTACTTAGGCCACCAAACTTTACACCTACAAAGATTAAGATGGTAATTTTTTACTGTGTATATTTTACCACAATTAATTTTTTTAAGAAGTTATTACACACCAGGAACAAGTGGGATTTATCCAAGGTATGTAAGTTAAGTGTGGTTCAATAAATGAAAACCAATCAATGTAATACACCAAGTCGGAAGAGTCACACTTCATAATTTCAAAACTTACTACAAAGCAACAGTAATCAAAACAGTGTGATACTGGCATAACAGTAAATATACAGATCAGTGGGAGAGAACTGAGAACCCATTAATAAATTCATACATATGGTCAATTGTTTTTAAACAAAAGTGCCAAAACTATTCAATAAGAAAATACTAGTCTTTTCAACAAATGATGCTGAAACAACTGCATAGCCGCATGCAAAAGAATGAAATTAGATCCATCCCTAAGGCCATATACAAAAATTACCTCAAAATGGATCAAAGACCTAATTTTAAAGCTAAAACCATAAAACCATTAGAAAAAAAGACACGGGGTACATCTACATAACTCTGCATTTGCCAACAGATTCTTAGGTATGACACCAAAAACATGAGCAACAAATAAAATAATAGATAAATTGCACTTCATCAAAATTAAAAACTTTTTTTCATCAAAGGACAATATAAAGCAAGTGAAAAAAGTAGGAGAAAATAATTGCAAATCACATCTGATAAAGGTCTAACATCCAGAATACATAAAGAATTCTGACCACTCAACAATAAAAAGAAAACGTAATTTAAAAAATGGGCAAAGGACTTAAGGAGACATTTCTCCAAAAAAAGATCTAAGAAGTAGCCAAAAAGCACATGAAATGATGTTCAACATCATTAGTCACTAGAGAAATGCAAATCAAAACCACAATGAGATATACTACTTCATACCCACTAGGATAAGCAATAAATAAATACACAAGCAAACAAACAAATTTTTAAATTAAAAAATAACAGAAAATAAGTAAGTTAACTACGATGTGGAGAAATTAGAACCCTCACATATTACTTTTGGGAATGTGTAATGATCAGCCACTGTGAAAAAAAGTTTGGCAATTCCACAAAAGTTAAACACAGAATTACTATGACCCAGTTATTTCACTCCTAGGTATATACCCAAAAGAAATGAAAACAAATACTTGTACATAAATGTTCATAGCAGCACTATTCTCAATAGCCAAAAGGTAGAAACAACCCCAAATATCCATCAAAGGATGAATGGATAAACAAAATGTGGTATAGCCATACAATGGGATATTAACTCAGCCATAAAAAGGAAAGAAGCATGGTCATACGCTACATGGTGGCACCTCAAAAACATTACGCTAAGTGAAAGCCACCAGACACAGAAGATTACATATTATCTGATTCCATATATGAAATAATCAGAATAGGTAAATCCATAGAGACAGAAGCAAATTAGTGTTTACCAGCAGGTTGGGGAGGACAAAATGGAGACTAAATGCTTAATGGGTATGGGATTTTCTTTGGGGAGATATAAATGTCATACAACTTGATAGAGGTGGTAACTGCACAACATTGGGAACATAGCCAATGCCACTAAATTCCACACTTTAAAATGGCAATTTAATATTATATGAATTTCATCTCAAATTAAAAAAAGAGAAGGCTATGGAAAAATTTACATATGAGGGCAGATGAGGAGAAAGAGGACAGAGACAGGCAGTAGTCCTATAAATCAGCTACAAATCCAAATAATAAAAGACAAGAGAAGTAGATTTAAGATTCTCAGGAGAAATGATTAATGATGTTCCACTCAGCTTTTCTTGTTTTATGCAAAAAGTTGCATAACATTTTTTTCTATTAAAAAATCATCTCTACCCACTAACTACAACATTACAGCAGGAAAAGAACACAAATGAAAGTAGGCATCCTGGGTTTTAAACCACTCTGCATATCATGGAAGTGTGGAAAATTACTTAACTCCTCTAGGCCTGTTTCTTTAACTATAAAATGAGATAAGGCTACTATTAATAAAAACAATAATAAAAAATGACAGCAATACACACAGGGTAACATTTATGAGCATGTATAGTATGCCAGACAGTGTTGTTTTCCATGTTAATGTTTACACACTAATATGTTAAAGTGTTGACATATTTTAAATACTCACACAACCCTGTAAAACAGGCGCTATTATTATCCCCACTTTAAAGGTGAGGAAACTGAGACACAGAGAGGATTAAGTAGAAGAGTCATACAGTCTGGCTCCACAGCCCGTGTTCTTAATGACCATACTACACTTGATCTCTAAGACCTTTTCCAGTTCTAAAATTCTGGGTCCATGTACATTTAAGGCAACTTGAGTACATTATTAAACCCTTTTGCTTCATCCACCACTTAGCAATTAACATTCTTAAAATATGCTAAGAGTCTTGTTCTCAGTGACAACTAACTTCACCAGATGTGCAATCCACAGACCTCTGATGGAGGATTATAATGGAAAGAAATGGCTCATTTGTATCTGGTTATCTGTATGAGATACTGCCAAGTGCCAAAGAGCCCAGAGGAGATTTACATGTCACTCAAAATTCTTCTGAAACCAGGCCTAACAATTCTTTTTCAAGGAAGAGAACAGGCACTATCTGGGTAAGTGCCTCTTAAACTGTTCAAGGAAAGAGATAATTTCACATATCCAATGAGCAGAAATAATTCTAGGCAGATGATCAGGTCCGTTTCTAGATCAGTGGTCAACAAACTTTCTTGGTCAATGGCCAGATAGTAAATATTTTAGGCTTTGCAAACTATATGTCATTTCTGTCACATATTCATATTCTTCTTTTTTCTCCTTCATATTCTTTACAAATGTAAAAGCCATTCACAGCTCACAGGGCATACAAAACCATGTGCTGGACTGTAGTTTGCTAACCCATGGTAGATTACTGGATGACTCATCTTTTAAAACACATCACTGTACATTTTTAGAGTTTTCAGATGCAACAACAGTCACAAGATTGTCCTTAACTTTATTAAACTATGAAAGAACTGAAATAATATACTTGACAGGATAACTGATTCTGAAGCTAACAGCATTACACACATATTCATTTCAGTGTTTACTGAACACCTAATACATATAGGGTGTCAGGCATTTGTTACCATCCTTACAATCCAGTATACTACAAAGTCTAAAGCCCAGTTAAGGTTCCAAGTGAAGGGAAAAAATGGAAAGGCACAACAAGAAAGGTTTTTTTTAAAAAGCTATTAGGGAAAGATGGCAGCATGAGAGGTGACATACAGGCTTCCTCCGAAACCGCATATAATACGAAAATATAATTAATACAACTAATCCCGAAAGAGCAACAGGAAAGAGGACTGCACCAAACTGCATACACCTGGAGAATAGAATAAACCTCACGGAACAGGGTAACATACCACAGCCATGGCTCAGTGGGACCCAAGCAATTCCCCCACCTCAGCCCACCAGCTGGAGAAAAAGAAACAGAGCAGGGAGGGAGTGGAGGCCTGGGACTGCTGAATACCTAACTCCAGAGATCTGGGAGCACAAACATACATTTCATGGTGTTTTCGTGGTACTCTCATGATTAGGGGGTTGGAAAGCTAAGACAGGCAGAATAACTAGAGAGACTGAGATTCCAGCTGTTTGTGGAAAGCAGGGATCCATATCCAGCTGCTCTAGGAGAAAAGAAAAGTGGGCAGTCTGAGACACTTTCTAACAGAAAGATGGCTGCTAAAGGGGCAGGATTGCACAGAGCTTACTGCTCAGGAGAAAGGACAGGTAGACAAAATTGTCCAGGTGCACTTTGCCCAGCAGGTTAGGAACTTTCACAATCTTCAGAAGCTCGAGCTCCCTGGCTGGCTACAAAGCTTAAAGGACCCCCTCTGTGATATGCACCCTACTGAGCCTTTCTCCCGGCCAGCCCCACATGGCTCACAAAACAGCAAAGCCTACCCTGGCATTAGCCAGCCAGAGGAAAGCCCCGTCTACAGCAACTACAAATGCAAAGCACAGAAGCTGATACCAGTGTGCTCAGCCCAGTGGTTCTGGCAGTGGAGACAGGCATAGCAGCCAGGAAGCAAGAAACAGCTCTTTTCTCCCCCCGGGCACCCATACTGCTCCCCTGCGACCTCCAACTTGCTTCAGGGCTGAGCAGCTCCAGAGAGTAGAGTTTCTGTGAACTAGAGGGCACCATATACAAATATGAAATGCCAAAGGAACCTGGTTCAAAGTAAAATTATGAATACAACCCCAGAGAAAAATTCAAATGAAATCGACCTCATGAATCTGCCTGAAAGTAATTTCAAACTAAAAATAATTAACATGATCATGGAGGTACAGAAAAATATTCAAGAACTCAGGGATGAATTCCAGTCAGAGATCTAATCATTACAGAACACAGTATCAGAAATGAAACATACAATGGAAAGTTTTAAAAGCAGATTAGATATGGTGGATGAGATGATGAATGAAACAGAAATTAGAGAAGAGGAATACAAAGAAGCTGAGGCACAGTGAGAAAAAAGGATCTCTAAGAATGAAAGAATATTGAGAAAACTATGTGACCAATCCAAAAGAACAATATCCACATTATAGGTGTACCAGAAGAAGAAGAAGAGAGAAAAAGGGATAGAAAGTGTCGTTGAGGAGGTAATTGCTGAAAACTTCCCCAAACTGGGGGAGGAGATAGTCTCTCAGGCCATGGAGATGCACAGATCTCCTAAAACAAGGAACCCAAGGAAGAAAACAGCAAGACATATAGTAATTAAAATGGCAAACATCAAGGATAAGGATAGACTATTAAAAGTAACCAGTGAGGGAAATAAGATCGCATACAAAGGAAAGCCCATCAGCCTATCATCAGACTTCTCAGCAGAAACCTTACATGCCAGAAGGGAGTGGCATGATGTATTTAATGCAATGAATCAGAAGGGCCTCGAACAAAGAATACTCTACCTGGCAGGTTATCATTTAAATTTGAAGGATGGATTAAACAATTTCCAGATAAGCAAAAGCTGAGAGAATTTACCTCCCACAAACCACATCAACACTGCATATTGGAGGTACAACTATAGATGGAAATATACCTAAGACTAAATAGATGTCACCCAAGGGATAGACAAAGAGTACAGAATATGATTCATAACATACAAAGAATGGAGGAGGAAGAAAAAAAAATCCTTAAGCTGTGTTTGTAATAGCATACGAAGTGAGTTAAATTAGACTGTTATATAGTAAGGGAATTACCCTTGAATCTTTGGTAACCACGAATCTAAAGCCTACAATACCAATAAGTATATACCTATCGATAATCACCCTAAATGTAAAAGGACTGAATGCACCAATCAAAAGACAGAGAGTAACAGAATGGACAAATAAACAAGACCCATCTATATGCTGCCTACAAGAGACTCACTTTAAACCCAAAGACATACACAGACTAAAAGTGAAGGGATGGAAAAAGATATGTCATGCAACTAATAGTGAGAAAAAAGCAGGAGTTGCAGTACTTGTATTGGACAAAATAGACTTCGAAACAAAGAAAGTCACAAGAGACAAGGCAAGACATTATATAATGATAAAAGCGACAATCCAACAAGAAGATATAACCATTATAAATATCTATGTACCCAACACAGGAGCACCTACATATGTGAAACAAATACTAACAGATTTAAAAGGAGAAATAGAATGCAATGCATTCGTTCTAGGAGACTTCAACACTCCACTCACTCTGAAGGACAAGATCAACCAGACAGAAAGTAAGTAAGGAGACAGAAGCACTGAACAACACATTAGAACAGATGCACCTAACAGACATCTACAGAACTCTACACCCAAAAGCAGCAGAATACACATTCTTCTCAACATTTTCAAGAATAGATTATATCCTAGGACACAAAAAGAGCCTCAGTAAATTCAAAAAGATTGAAATTGTACCAATCAGTTTCTCAGACCATGAAGGTATGAAACTCGAAATAAATTACGCAAAGAAAATGAAAAATAGCACAGACAGATGGAGACTTCACAACATGCTCCTAAATAACCAATGGATCAATGACCAAATAAAAACAGAGATCAAGCAATATATGGAGACAAATAACAACAATAATTCAACACCGTAAAATCTGTGGGATGCAGCAAAGGCCGTGCTAAGAGGAAAGTATACTGCAATACAGGCCCACCTCAGGAAAGAAGAACAATCCCATATGAACAGTCTAGACTCACAATTAACAAAATCAGAAAAAGAAGAACAAATGAGGCCCAAAGTCAGTAGAAGGAGGGACATAATAAAGATTAAAGTGGAAATAAATAAAATCAATAAGTATAAAACAATACAAAGAATCAATTAAAGCAGGAGCTAGATCTTTGAAAAAATAAACAAAATAGATAAACCCCTAGCCAGACTTATCAAGAAAAAAAGAGAGTCTACACACATAAACAGAATCAGAAATGATAAAGGAAAAAATCACTACAGACACCACAGAAATACAAAGAATTATTAGAGAATACTATGCAAAATCATATGCTAACAAACTGGATAACCTAAAAGAAATGGACAACTTTGTAGAAAAATACAGCCTTTCAAGGCTGACCCAGAAAGAAACTGAAAATCTGAACAGACCAATTACCAGCAACAAAATTGAACTGGTTTTCAAAAACCTATCTAAGAACAAAATCCCTGAACCAGATGGCTTTAACGCTGAATTTTATCAAACATTTAGTGAAGACCTAATACCCATCCTCATTAAAGTTTTCCAAAGAGCAGAAGAAGAGGGAATACTTCCAAACTCATTCCATAAGGCCAGCATCACTCTAATAACAAAACCAGGCAAAGACACCACAAAAAAAGAAAATTACAGACCAATATCCCTGATGAACATAGATGCAAAAATAATCAACAAAATATTAGCAAACCGAATTCAAAAATACATCAAAAAGATCATCCATCATGATCAAGTAGGATTTATTCCAGGGTTGCAAGGATGGTACAACATTCGAAAATCCATCAACATCATCTACCACATCAACAAAAAGAAGAACAAAAACCACATGATCATCTCCATAGATGCTGAAAATGCATTTGACAAAATTTAACATCCGTTCATGATAAAAACTCTCAACAAAATGGGTACAGACAGCAAGTACCTCAACATAATAAAAGCTATAAATGACAAACCCACAGCCAACATTATACTTAACAGTGAGAAGCTGAAAGCTTTTCCTTTAAGATCGGGAACAAGACAAGGATGCCCACTCTCCCCAATGTTATTCAACATAGTACTGGAGGTCCTAGCCATGGTAATCAGACAACACAAAGAAGTAAAAGGCATCCTGATTGACAAGGAAGAAATTAAACTGTCCCTGTTTGCAGGTGACACTGTACATAAAAAACCCTAAGGAATCCACTTCAAAACTACTAGATCTGATATCTGAATTCAGCAAAGTTGCAGGATACAAAATTAATATGCAGAAATCTGTGGCATTCCTATACACTAACAATAAACTAACAGAGAGAGAAATCAGGAAAACAATTCCATTCACAGCTGCATCAAAAAGAATAAAATCCCTAGGAATAAACCTAACCGAGGAAGTGAAAGACCAGTACTCTGAAAACTACAAAACACTCATGAGAGAAATGAAAGAAGATACCAATAAATGGAAACATATCCCGTGCTCATGGATAGGAAGAATTAATATTGTCAAAATGGCCATCCTGCCTAAAGCAATCTACAGATTCAACGCAATTCCTATCAAAATACCAACAGCATTCTTCAACAAACTAGAGAAAATCGTTCTAAAATTCATATGGAACCACAAAAGACCCTGAATAGCCAAAGCAATCCTGAAAAGGATGAATAAAGCTGGGGGGATAATGCTCCCCAACTTCAAGCTCTACTACAAACCACAGTAATCAAGACAATTGGTACTGGCACAAGAACAGACCCTTAGACCAATGGAACAGACAAGAGGGCCCTGATATAAACCCAACCATATACGGTCAATTAACATATGATAAAGGAGCCATGGACATACAATGGGGAAATGACAGCCTCTTCAACAGCTGGTGTTGGCAAAACTGGACAGCTGCATGCAAGAGAATGAAACTGGATTATTGTTTAACCCCATACACAAAAGTAACCTCGAAATGGATCAAGGACCTGAATGTACGTCATGAAACCATAAAACTCTTAGAAGACAACATAGGCAAAAATCTCCTGAATATAAGCATGAGCAACTTCTTCCTGAACGCATCTCCTCGAGCAAGGGAAACAAAACAAAAAATGAACTCATGGGACTGCATCAAACTAAAATGTTTCTGTACGGCAAAGGACACCATCAACAGAACAAAAGGGCATCCTACAGTATGGGAGAATATATTTGTAAATGACATATCTGACAAGGGGTTAACATCCAAAATATATACAGAACACGCCTCAATATCCAAAAATCAAATAACCCGATTAAAAAATGGGCAGGGGATATGAAGAGACAGTTCTCCAAAGAAGAAATTCAGATGGCCAACAGACACATGAAAAGATGTTCCATCACTAATCATCAGGGAAATGCAAATTAAAACCACAATGAGATATCACGTCACACCAGTTAGGATGGCCAGCCTCGAAAAGACTAAGAACAACAAATGCTGGTGAGAATGTGGAGAAAGGGGAACCCTCCTACACTGCTGGTGGGAATGTAAGCTAGTTCAACCATTGTGGAAAGAAATATGGAGGTGCCTCAAAAAACTAAAAATAGAAATACCATTTAACCTGGGAACCCCACTCCTTGCAATTTACCCAAAGAATACAACCTCTCAGATTCAAAAAGACATATGCACCTCTATGTTTACTGCAGCACTTTTTACAACAGCCAAGATATGGAAGCAACCTAAGTGTCCGTCAGTAGATGAATGGATAAAGAAGAGGTGGTACATATACACAATGGAATACTATTCAACCATAAGAAAGAAACAAATCCTACCATTTGCAACAACATGGATGGAGCTGGACAATACTATGCTCAGTGAAATAAGCCAGGCGGAGAAAGACAAGTGCCAAATGATTTCCCTCATTTGTGGAGTATAACAACGCAGCAAAATTGAAGGAACAAAATAGCAGGAGATTCACAGACTCCAAGAAGGGACTAGTGGTTACCAAAGGGGAGGGATGTGGGAAGGTGGGTGGGGAGGGAGGAAGAAGGGGATTGAGGGGTATTATGTTTAGTACACATGGTGTGAGGGGTCACAGGGAAAATGGTGTAGCACAGAGAAGGCAAACAGTGAATCTGTGGCATCTTACTACACTGATGGACAGTGACTGCATTGGGGTATGGGTGTGGACTTGATAATATTGGTAAATGTAGTCACCACATTGTTTTTTCATGTGAAACCTTCATAAGAGTGTGTATCAATAATACCTTAATAAAATTAAAAATAAATAAATAAATAAATAAATAAATAAAGCTATTGGAGTTCTAATGTGGTAAAGATTCCATCTAGTAGAAGCAGGAACATCAAAAGCTGCTGGGTTGGCAGTATTTGGGACAGATTAAAAAGTAAGGAAAAGCTAAATGGCAGTGAAGGGAAGTGCCACATAGACTGAACACCTTTAGGCAAAGCATGACGGTGGGGAAACAAAAGCTACATTCAGAGAAAATTAAACAGTGGTCTAATTTGTTCAGCTTCAGTGATGTGGAAATTAGTTGGAACCCCGGAGAGGAAATAGTGAGAGATATGGCTGATTAAGTAGGTTGGGACGGTTAGAGCACAGAAAGTCTTGATTGCCATGCTAAAAAGTGAAGAACCCATAGGCAGTGAAGACCTGTGAAAGGTTTCTGACAGTGTAGGGTAATGATCAGGGCTGCATTTAAGTACAGTTCCTCTGCTAGCGACAAATATGATGAAGGGAAGGAGGCAGGATGGGCAAACAGCAGTTTGGCTATTCTGAAAATTCACAGACACTACAGGTAATGAGAGCTCAGACTATGAAAGAGAGAGAAGGAGAGAGTGAGAGAAAGAAATGAAGTCGAGATAAAAGCAGAGAGAACCCTCCTACACTGCTGGTGGGAATGTAAATTAGTTCAACCATTGTGGAAAGCAGTATGGAGGTTCTTCAAAAAACTCAAAATAGAAATACCATTTGACCCAGAAATTCCACTCCTAGGAATTTACCCTAAGACTGCAGCAGCCCAGTTTCAAAAAGACATATGCACCCCTATGTTTATCGCAGCCACTATTTACAATAGCCAAGTAATGGAAGCAACCTAAGTGTCCATCAGTAGATGAATGATAAAGAAGATGTAGTACCTATACACAATGGAATACTATCCAGCCATAAGAAGAAAACAAATCCTACCATTTGCAACAACATGGATGGAGCTAGAGGGTATTATTTATGCTCAGTGAAATAAGCCAGGCGGAGAAAGACAAGTATCAAATGATTTCACTCATCTGTGGAGCATAAGACTTACAAAGCAAAAACTGAAGGAATAAAACAGCAGCAGACTCACAGAACCCAAGAATGGACTAATAGTTACCAAAGGGAAAGGGACTGGGGAAGATGGGTGAGAAGGAAGGGAGAAGGGGAACAAGGGGCATTATGATTAGCACACATAAGTAGTGGGGTGCATGGGTAAGGCAGTATTGCACAGAGAAGACAAGTAATGATTCTATAGCATCTTACTATGCTGATGAACAATGACTGTAATGGGGTATGCGGTGGGGACTTGATAATGTGGGCAATCTAGTAACCACAATGCTGCTCATGTGATTTTATATTAGTGATACCAAAATTAAAAAAAGCAGAGAGAGAACCAAAAGTACTACACCACTGACTGAATTAGGCTGATGGAGAGAGGGAAGTCAGGTCAGAGATTCAGACAAATCTAGTAGACAATGGAAAATTACTTTAACAACCTTTAACCAAAGGAATAAAAAAAATGAAAGTTGCTTTAAGATTAATCAGGCAGTAGTGAATAAGAGAGTGGATACAGAGAGACTAGAGTCCTCAAGCCCGCCAGGACTCTACTGCAGTAATCCAGCCCTACGCAGATGCCAGTCTGAGCTTGGATCACGGCAGTGGAGACGGAACAGTAGCTATGCATAAGTTATTGCAAAAAGGACTCAAAAGAGTCTAGGGGCTGACTGAACTGAGTGGATAAAAAGAAAGAAATCAATCAAAACTAACTGCTAGACTTGAGCCCAGGATAAATGGAAAAACAGTTAATAAAGATGTGGAAAATTGGAAGGAAAAATAAGCCTGGAAAGAAAAATGAAGAGTTCATTAAAGTATAATAATTTGCAAATGACAGGTGTCTATGCAGAAATGGTCCAAAACTACTCAAACATAGAGAACTGGAATTTTGAGTAGCAAGCTATACAACTGAGGACAATCAAGCAGTGTGTCCCATTAGATTTTTAATAATCTGCTGTACAGAAGCTTCATTCCCTCGTTCAGCAAACATTCACTGAATTATTGCCATATGTCAGGCACAGTGCTAAGCAGTAGGGATAAATCAGTATGAAGACACTGGCCCTTCCCTTACAAGGCTTCCAGACTAATAAGAGAGATGAGCAAATGGGCAATCAGAATTTAACCAGGTAAGTAAGAGTCAGTGACAAGGAAAATGAAATGCAAGGTGCTGCTAGGGAAGCACATAAAAGGGGTATCCAAACTGGACTTAGGGGTATGTCACAGAAAACCTTTCTATGGAAATGGGATCTAAGTTAAAACTGAGATGGACAGATTTCAGCCTACAAAATGTTCCAGGTGCAGTGTTTAAAAATCAGCAACCAGATCACAGCAAGATCTTATAAGCCATTAATTACTCTGAAGATTTGAATAAAGAAAGGACATGCCCTGTAATTTAGAAAGATAAATCTGGTCATAATGTCAAGAACCAGGAAGAAGTGGATATTCAGCAGACACCATCAGTAATGATTCAAAGAAGTGATTCGAAAAAAGAAGGTGGGATCCAGGATGACTCCTCCTTCTGACTTAAGAAGTGGGTGCAGAGCAGTACCACACACTGAACCAAGGAACAGAGGAGGAGGGGGAGGTTCGCTGAGAGGGAGGGTTACTGAGCTCCTTTAGGACTTGCAGAGCCTAAGTTTCTCTGAAACATCCAAACAATCTGACCCAAAGCTAAATGTATGGAAATACAGACTGGAGATACAGACTTGGGAGGGATCCATATCTCCCAGATACACTGTGTTAATGAGAAGACAAAAGACACAAGTGGAAGCCTGAGGGCTTAAAGGGCGCCACCAAAAAACCTTTCCCCAGCAGGTCTAACATTGTTCTTCTCTATGTTACTCTTAAAACTCTAAGTGAGCTTTGCAAACAGTCCTCCTTCTACTTATTTAGGTAGAATAAGAGATTATGATGGGCAAGGGAGAAAAGACAATGGCTCATCCTACTACTGAGCACATTTTCAGATGCAATGGGTACATACTTTTTAAATATACTATTTATTTGCACAACTCCTCCTAAAATAACTACCTGATGATTCAATAGATGGTAGATGGCCTCTTTTGCCATGTACACATGTTCACTTAGACATTAATATACTTTTAAGTGTCAGCCAAGTTCAAACTGAGAACTGTACAAATCTCTCTATTAGTCACCTTCAAGGCCTGGACACCCCTCTGCCTCTGAGCTAGCCCAGATGCTGAGCTGGTTAAGGAGGAAAGATAAGACCTCTTCTCAGACACTAAGCCAGAGATGAATATGTCCCCAGATTTGGTCTAAGTTTGAGACCAGAGAGGATGTTTTCCTCTCCTTCAAATCAGTGAGAAATAAGAACAGTGTTATTTTTTTTAAGTAAAGTATCATTGATATACAATCTTATGATGGTTTCATATACACAAAACAGTGGTTCAACATTCACCCATATCATCCAGACCTCCCCCCCTCCACTGCAGTCACTGTCTATCAACAGAGTAAGTTGTTATATAGAGTCATTAATTGTATTCTCTGTGCTGTACTACAGTCCCAGTGACCATTCTATGTTGACGGTGCCCTTTAGCTCCCTTCTCCCTCCCTGGCAACCCTTCCCCACCCTTCCCTTTGGTAACCACTAGTTCCTTCTCAGTGTCTATGCGTCTACTGCTTTTTCTAAAGAATAGTGTTATTAAGCAAAAGTATACAGATTCTGAAACTACAATCAATTATTTTTTTAATTCAAGTCAACAGGGATGAAGAGATCATACATACTCTGGTGTTTTAAACTACCCTCAAAAAATAATAATCCTAGTCCAAGTATGAAGTGGACTAAATGTCATCAATGCTACTCCATGACTGAAGAGGACTGAAAGTGATCCAGCTAAAGCAGCCATCCTTTAAGTGAAAAGTGTATTTTAGAATAGAAATAGGAACCATGTGATCCAAGTAGACTTCATTCACTTGTGAAAAAATACTTACTAAACAAAGTCTACTCTAAGTCTTAGGACTAAAAAAAGTGAATATGATACCACCTCAGCCCTAAAGAAGCTTACATCCTAACAGGAGAAAAGATATATATACACAAATTACAATAACTGAGAGAAAAGAGAAGTGAGAGTGAGTGAGAGAAAGAGAAGACAACAGTGATATTATGTTAACTAGCATCAGTGAAAAGATTAAAAAAGGATTCCCAGCTTTGCAGAAGAACAATTTAAGCAGAAACTGTCTATCAAAGGTAGAAAAACTAGTCAAGAATGCCTTCATTATCAAGGGATGGTAGTACAGCATGGAGAATATAGTCATTGATTCTATAACATCTTCCTATATGATAAATAGTGGCCACACCAGAGGGGGTGAGGACTTAATAATATGGTAACTGTTGAGCCACTGTGTTGAACATTTGAAACCAATATAAGATTGTATTTCAACAATACTTTAATAAAAAAAAGAATGCCCTCATTATAAATCTAAGCAAGACAAGAGGTTGTTCTAACAACTTCCATCTGAGGTTGAATAGTAAAGACAAGTTTTCAATATTTTAAACAAAACAAAATCTTAATCCTCCAGCTGAGAACTAGTCTGGATCTCTGTTTCTGTTTACTTTTCAAGAATCTAAAACACATATATGAAGAACCATGCTTGGTTTTGAATTTTCCAGTATTAAAATTCGGAAAAGCTCAAAAATTGTGTTAAGAAGACAAGTTCCTCAGAATTCCTAACAGGAAACATGGCATTTTCCCAGATTATTCTCTGGCTTCAGTGAAGAGAGAATGGGGACCACACTGAAACAGCAAGATTTATAAATATGAATTACAGAATAAGATGATTTTCCAAACATCTGTCAGAGTTAATTTGCTCCAACAGAAAAGGATTAAAAAAGAAAGACTCAAAGGGAAGCCAAACATAGTGACCAAGAAAGACATGGTATTTTTGTGGACTTTGGTGGGCTGATAGCCTCAAGGGCATTGCATGCCCACTCTACAATAATAAATAGCCAAAGTCTATAATAATGCATGTTATACCATTCAAAGCACTTTGACATGTACTCTCTCATTTGATTCTCACAATGCACATAGTGGGCATCTCTGGTTAAATGTAAAGATAGAGACTTGGCTCTCTGACATGCTATATGAAGTGGAAAGAAATGTAGAGATGCCATATGGCATGGTAGTTAAAAGCCTTTGAATAAATCAGACCAGGTTTTAATCGTGGTTCTACTACTTATTAGCTATGTAATCTTGGGTTAGTAGTTTAATGTGTTCTAGGATACTTTACTTATAAAATAGTAACATGCTCATAGGGTTATTACACAGATTAAATAAAAACTTAATCTGTGTAAGAATGAGCTATTTTTATAATTTTCCAACTTTTTCTTGATGATGTACTGAGAGACCTGGACAGAAATTATACCACATTCCTTTCTCTGTTGTCAAAACATAAACTACTTAGGACATTTAATCCCTACTTCTAAACATTCTGTTTGTATATAATATGTATTCTGTTTGCATTCTGTATTACAGGATAAGATGGTTTTCCAAAGATGCTTTGGAAACAAGTTGGTATCTATTAATTTGACTAGCAAGAGGAAATATGCAATTAAATTTTTTTTCACTTTTATAAAGTTAACTAAAAAGAAATTGCTTAAATGGGATTACAATTCAGGTTTTTTACTTTTCAAATGTACAATGCCTTGAAAAATATAAAATAAGGAATTTTCGTTTGTACGAGTTCTCAAACAGACCCTAAAACTTGCTGTTGTCCCTAAATCTTCAATTTCAGCTTGACTATATACATGAGATAATCAAGTTATGTGACTGTATTCATGAAATTAATCACCAAATTCCTATTTCAATCTTCTCAGAGTTTCATTCCAAAAGGATTGGATCCTTTTTTACTTGGATTCTACTACTGCTCTAATTTTCTCCATTAAATGAGAAAGCATTGCCATCTACTGGACTCTTAAGACATTGCTGCTATAGCTTTTAGTCTGAGAAAAGAATTCTTACCAATCTAATGCTTTTTGCACTTTGTCAACAACACAATAGTTAGATTTATGATGAAAGTATGAGTTACATAAAAATAAAACTCCAAAAGTTGGGGCAAGGAGTAAAATGGGGTAAGAGGGAGAAATACCAGTCTCTCAAGGTTTCTAATCCCAATTATTACTATTCTGGTCCTAAATACAGCAGTATTCACCTGCATGCACTAACAAATTTTTACTGAGTACCTACTACTGCCAGGTACTGTGCAAGGGACATAATGCTGACACAACTGTAAGCACGGAGATGTAATCCCTCTTATCACAGGGTTAGAGCCTACTGAACAGTGGTTTCCTTTTATTACTGAGCTCTTCTCATGTGCCAGGCTTTTAATACACATTATCATCTTTATTCCTCAAAAAAATGGATGATGAGGTAGAAATTATTTCCATTTACAGATAAGGAATCAACTCAGAGACGACTCCATTTGCCTAAAATACCTCTCACGGGCAAACAACAGGAATTCCTGGAATTAAACTCATATCAATCTGACTCCAAAACACATTTTCCTAACCATTAGGAGTATACATTCACCCACGTAGCTGCCAGCATGCTCCCAAACAGCATGCCAAAAGGAAATTCAGGCAAAAATAATCTTATTGTCTATATCAAAAGTAAAGCTCCTGAACTGGGATCTGAAAGGTTTCCAGCTTTTGGATGAAGAGCTGTCTCAACAGCCTCTCACTCCCCACACTCCCCCAGTCACCATCCTGGCAATTAAATCCACCTAGAAAACATCTTTCCAAGCCACCTCACCATATCTGCCTACTTCCATCCACTCCAATGCTGAGCTACAACAGTGTCCCTCTCTGGTTCTCCATAGTCTCCAACCACTAAAAAAATGAGCACCTCTTCCGAAGGTGCTCTTCAAATTATTTAGGTTTTGTTATAATTCACCCGCATTATCTGTGAAACCCAAACAAGACAACAAAAACAAGTTTACAAACTAAACCCATTTGTAAACTGAAGCTGTTCTGTCATATGTGCTGTATTATTTTAACTATAACAATAAATGTTGGTGCATCTGTGTCTAATACTTTTGTATCCCACAGCACTTAGTTGAATAATGGGCACTTAGTAGGAACTTGAGATTTATTGACAGAAAAATATCATGAATCACTTTCCAACTAAAGATGAAAGATTTTCACCATCTTTATTCTATTATCTCTTCACACTGTTGTTAAATACTTAAGAGTTCCACATTTATATGCTAAATAAATACAATGTTACTACATAAAGTTAACAGAACATACCACTCTCTGATACTGCCAGCAGAGATTACTGACTGAAGGATTCAAACGCATGGTGTATATTTTAGTCAAAGATTTTCAAAGGTATTCAAGTTTACAAACATTCGCTCCTGGTAGTAAGACTTAACTACTTATCCATTGTAGTATATAGCTGAGAGATCTACTAGGTTCCTAAAAACTCAACATAAATGAATAAACCCTTGTTGAAAGGCAGGTAAAGAAAGACATAAAAGTTCTGAGCAAATAAGTAATTTCAGCTTTTGGACCCATAGTGGCTGAAAGTACTTTAAGTAATTTGGATAGAGAAAAGATGGCAGTGTGAGAGGGGAGACACAGGCTTCCTCCTAAAACCACATATAATACAAAAATACAATTAATACAACTAATATTGAAAGAGCAACAGGGAAGAGGACTGTGTCAGACTGCATACACCGGGAGAAAAAAGCAGACCTCACAGAACAGGGTAATGTAACAAAACTGTGGCCCAGCGGGACCCAAGCCCTTCCCCTACTCCAGCTCACCTGTGGCAGGAAGAGAAATGGAGCAGGGAGGGAGTGGAGACGTGGGACTGCTGAATACCTAACTCTGGAGATCTGCTCTGGGAGCACAAACCTACACTTCATGGTGCTTGCATGATACTCTTGTTGTATCATGTGAAGCCCTTAGAATAGTGCTCAGAACAGAGTAAGTGCTAAATAAGTGTTTGCTTAAATAAGTATCATTACGGGGTTGGAAAGCTAAGACAGGCAGAATTCCGGGAGAGGCTGAGATTCCAGCCACTTGTGGAAAGCAGGGATCCATATCTGGCTGCTTTGGGACAAAGGAAAGGCTGGCAGTCTGAGAGACTTCCTAACAAGGAAGCCTTTAGCAAGAGGGCTGCCAAAGGGGCAAGGATTGCACAGAGCTTATTGCTCAGGAGAGAGGACAGGTAGACAAAATTGTCCAGGTGCACTCTGCCCAGCAGGTTGGGAGCTTTGCCATACAGACTCTCATATTTAAGGAGGAAAAAGAAATCTTCCTCCTTAGAGGATCTTCAGGTGCTCCAGCTCCCTGGCTGGCTACACAGCTCCAAGGACCCCCTCTGTGATACACAGCCTACTGCACCTTTTTCCCGGCCAGACCTACCTGGCTCGCAAACTGGAAAATCCTATCATGGCGTTAGCCCAGCCTGACGGAATATCTGTCTATAGCAACTACAAACGCAAAGCACAGAGGCTTATACCTGTGTGCTCGGCCCACTGGTTCAGGCAGTGGAGACAGGCATTAGCAGCTGGGAAGAAGGAAACAGCTCTTTCCTCACCCCAGGCACCAATACCACTCCCCTGCGACTGCAACATTGCTTCAGGGGCTGAGCAGCTCCAGGGAGTAGAGCTTTTGGGCACTAGAGGGCACCATATACAAATATGAAATGCCAAAGGAACCTGGTTCAGAGTAATATGAATACAACTCCTGAGAAAGATTTAAGAGACATCGACCTCATGACTCTTCCTGAAAGGGAGTTCAAAAAAAAAATTATTAACATGCTCATGGAGGTAAGGAAAGATATTCAAGACCTCAAGAATGAATTCCGGTTGAAGACCCAATCATTGAAGAGCACACTGGAGGGTATTAAAAGCAGATTGGATATGGTGGAGGAGATGATAAATAAAATAGAAACTAGAGAAGAAGAATACAAAAATGCTGAGGCACAGAGAAAAAAAAGGATCTCAAAGAATGAAAGAATATTGAGAGAACTGTGTGACCAATCCAAACGGAACAATATTCACATTATAGGGGTACAAGAAGAAGAAAAGAGAGAAAAAGGGATAGAAAGTGTCTTTGAGGAGCTAATTGCTGAAAACTTCCCCAAACTGGAGAAGGAGATAGTCTCTCAGGCCATGGAATGCACAGATCTCCCAAAACAACGGATCCAAGGAAGACAACAGCAAGACATATAGTAATTAAAATGGCAAACATCAAGGATAAGGACAGACTATTAAAAGCAGCCAGAGAGAGAAATAAGATCACATAAAAAGGAAAGCCCATCAGGCTATCATCAGACTTCTCAACAAAAACCTTACAGGCCAGAAGGGAGTGACATGATGTATTTAATGCAATGAAGCAGGAGGGCCTTGAACAAAGAATACTTCATCCAGCATGCTTATCATTTAAATTTGAAGGCGGGATTAAACAATTTCCAGATAAGCAAAAGCTGAAAGAATTTACCTCCCACAAACCATCTCTACAGTGTATTTTGGAGAGACTACTACAGATAGAAGTGTTCCTAAGGTTTAACAGCTGTCACCAGAGGTAATAAAATCACAGTAAAGAAAGCAGAACAGCTGATTACTAAGGATATGCAAAACTAAATTAACTATCCCCAAAGTCATTCAACGGATACACAAAGAGTACAGAATATAATCCCTAATATATAAAGAATGGAGGAGGAAGAAAAAAAAAAGAACCATTAGATTGTGTTTGTAACAGCATATTAAGTGAGTTAAGTTAGACTCTTAGATAATAAGGAAGTCAACCTTGAACCTTTGGTAACCACAAATCTAAAGCCTATAATACCAATAAGTATATACCTATCAATAATCACCCTAAATGTAAATGGACTGAATGCACCAATCAAAAGACAGAGAGTAACAGAATGGATAAATAAACAAGACCCATCTATATGCTGCCTACAAGAGACTCACTTTAAACCTAAAGACATACACAGACTAAAAGTGAAGGGATGGAAAAAGATATTTCATGCAACTAATAGTGAGAAAAAAGCAGGAATTGCAGTACTTTTATCAGACAAAACAGACTTCAAAACAAAGAAAGTCACAAGAGACAAAGAAAGACATTACATAATGATAAAAGGGTCAATCCAACAAGAAGATATAACCATTATAAATATCTATGCACCCAACACAGGAACACCTACATATGCGAAACAAATACTAACAGATATAAAAGTAGAAACAGAATGCAATGCATTCGTTCTAGGAGACTTCAACACTCCACTCACTCTGAAGGACAGATCAACCAGACAGAAAATAAGTAAGGAGACAGAAGCACTGAACAACACAATAGAACAGATGGACCTAACAGACATCTATAGAACTCTACACCCAAAAGCAGCTGAATACATATTCTTCTCAAGTACACACGGAACATTTTCAAGAATAGATCATACACTAGGCCACAAAAAGAGCCTTGGTAAATTCAAAAAGATTGAAATTGTACCAACCAGTTATTCAAACCACAAAGGTATGAAACTCGAAATAAATTACACAAAGAAAATGAAAAATAACACAAACACATGGAGGCTTCACAACATGCTCCTAAATAATCAATGGATCAATGACCAAATAAAAACAGAGATCAAGCAATATATGGAGACAAATAACAACAATAATTCAACACTGTAAAATCTGTGGGATGCAGCGAAGGCCATGCTAAGAGGAGAGTATACTGCAATACAGGCCCACCTCAGGAGAGAAGAACAATCCCATATGAACAGTCTAGACTCACAATTAACAAAGTCAGAAAAAGAAGAACAAATGAGGGCCAAAGTCAATAGAAAGAGCGACATAATAAAATTAGAGTAAAAATAAATAAAATCGAGAAGAATAAAACAATAGAAAGAATCAATGAAAGCAAGAGCTACTTCTTTGAGAAAATTAACAATATAGATAAACCCCTAGCCAGACTTATCAAGAAAAAAAGAGAGTCTACTCACATAAACAGAATCAAAATGAGAAAGGAAAAATCACTATGGACACCACACAAATACAAAGAATTATTAAAGAACACTATGAAAAATTATATGCTTACAAACTGGATAACCTAGGAGACATGGACAACTTCCTAGAAAAATAAAACCTTCCAAGGCTAACCCAGAAAGAAACAGAAAATCTGAACAGACCAATTACCAGCAACAAAATTGAACTGGTAATCAAAAACCTACCAATAACAAAAGCCCTGGACCAGATGGCTTCACCACTGAATTTTATCAAACATTTAGTGAAGACCTAATACCCATCCTCCTTAAAGTTTTCCAAAGAGTAGAAGAAGAGGGAATACTTCCAACCTCATTCTATGAGGCCAGCATCACTCTAATAACAAAACCAGGCAAAGACACCACAAAAAAAGAAAATTACAGACCAATATCTCTGATGAACATAGATGCAAAAATACTCAACAAAATATTAGCAAACCGAATTCAAAAATACATCAAAAAGATCATCCATCATGATCAAGTAGGATTTATTCCAGGGTTGCAAGGATGGTACAACATTTGAAAGTCCATCAACATCATCTACCACATCAATAAAAAGAAGGACAAAAACCACATGATCATCTCCACAGATGCTGAAAAAGGATTTGACAAAATTCAACATCCATTCATGACAAAAACTCTCAACAAAATGGGTATAGACGGCAAGTACCTCAACATCATAAACGCCATATATGACAATCCCACTGCCAACATTATTCTTAACAGGGAGAAGCTGAAAGCTTTTCCTTTAAGATTGGGAGCAAGACAAGGATGCCCACTCTCCCCACTTCCATTCAACATAGTACGGGACGTCCTAGCCATGGCAATCAGACAACACAAAGAGATACAAGGCATCCAGACTGGCAAGGTAGAAGTTAAACTCTCCCTGTTTGCAGATGACATGATATTGTACATAAAAAAACTCTAAAGAATCCACTCCAAAACTACTAGATCTAATATCTGAATTCAGCAAAGTTGCAGAATACAAAATTAATATGCAGAAATCTGTGGCATTCCTATACACCAACAATGAACTAACAGAGAGAGAAATTAGGAAAACAATTCTATTCACAGCTGCATCAAAAAGAATAAAATACCTAGGAATAAACCTAACCAAGGAAGTGAATGACCTATACTATGAAAACTACAAGACACTCATGAGAGAAATTAAAGAAGATACCAATAAATGGAAACACATCCCATGCTCATGGATAGGAAGAATTAATATTGTCAAAATGGCCATCCTGCCTAAAGCAATCTACAGATTCTACGCAATTCCTATCAAAATACCAAAAGCATTCTTCAACGAACTAGAGAAAATCATTCTAAAATTCATATGGAACCACAAAAGACCCTGAATAGCCAAAACAATCCTGAGAAGGAAGAATAAAGCTGGGGGGATTATGCAACCCAACTTCAAGCTCTACTACAAAGCTACAGTAATCAAGACAATTTGGTACTGGCACAAGAACAGACCTATAGACCAACGGAACAGACTAGGCGGCCCTGATATAAACCCAACCATATATGGTCAATTAATACATGATAAAGGAGCCATGGGCATACAATGGGGAAATGACAGCCTCTTCAACAGCTGGTGTTGGCAAAACTGACCAGCTACATGCAAGAGAATAAAACTGAATTACTGTCCAACTCCATACACCAAAGTAAACTCGAAATGGATCAAAGACCTGAATGCAAGTCATGAAACCATAAAACTCTTAGAAGACAACATAGGCAAAAATATCCTGAATATAAGCATAAGCAAATTCCTCCTGAACGCCTCTCCCTGAGCAAGGGAAACAAAAGCAAAAATGAACTCATGGGACTACATCAAACTACAAACTTTCTGTACAGCAAAGGACACCATCAACGGAACAAAAAGGCATCCTACAGTATGGGAGAATATATTTGTAAATGACATATCCAACAAGGGGTTAACATTCAAAATATATAAAGAACTTATACACCTTAACACCCAAAAAGCAAATAACCCGATAAAAAAATGGGTAGAGAATATGAGAGACAGTTCTCCAAAGAACAAATTCAGACGGCCAAGAGACACGTGAAAAGATGCTCCACATCACTAATCATCAGGGACATGCAAATTAAAACCACAATGAGATATCACGTCACACCAGTAAGGATGGCCAGCATCAAAAAGACTAAGAACAACAAATGCTGGCGAAGATGTGGAGAAAGGGGAACGCTCCTACACTGCTGGTGGGAATGTAAGCTAGTTCAACCATTGTGGAAAGCAATATGGAGGTTCCTCAAAAAACTAAAAACAGAAATACCATTTAACCCGGGAACCCCACTCCTTGGAATTTACCCAAAGAATACAACTTCTCAGATTCAAAAAGACATATGCACCCCTATGTTTATTGCAGCACTTTTTACAATAGCCAAGCGATGGAAGCAATCTAAGTGTCCATCAGTAGATGAATGAATAAAGATGTGGTACATATACACAATGGAATACTATTCAGCCATAAGAAACAAATCCTACCATTTGCAACAACATGGATGGAGCTGGACAATACTATGCTCAGTGAAATAAGCCAGGCGGGGAAAGACAAGTGCCAAATGATTTCCCTCATTTGTGGAGTATAACAACGAAGCAAAACTGAAGGAACAAAACAGCAGCAGACTCACAGACTCCAAGAAGGAACTACTGGTTACCAAAGGGGAGGAGTGTGGGCAGGCGGGTGGGAAGCGTGGGAGAAATGGATTGATGGGTATTATGTTTAGTACACATGGTATGGGGGATCAAAGGGAAAACTGTAGCACAGAGAAAGCAAATAGTGAATCTGTGGCATCTTACTACACTGAAGGACAGTGACTGCATTGGGGTATGGGTGTGGACTTGATAATATTGGTAAACGTAGTCACCACATTGTTTTTTCATGTGAAACCTTCATAAGAGTGTATATCAATAATACCTTAACAGAAAAAACAAAAAAAATATGGATAGAGGATTAAAAGCAACATAATCATCAGCAGTAATAATAAAAAGATGTTTCTTGTTACAGCTAATGTAAAAGAACAATGCTGAAGAACTGATCAACAAAAATTTTAGTCATTATTTTAAAATTTGCTTTAAAACATGATTCTTTAATGCTTCACAAGTACAGAGCACACATTCTTAAAATACAACCCTGTTCTCAAAGCCTTGTTGCTTTA
This sequence comes from Smutsia gigantea, assembly GCA_032199065.1. NCBI lineage: Eukaryota > Metazoa > Chordata > Mammalia > Pholidota > Manidae > Smutsia > Smutsia gigantea. The sequence goes on from JAVSCE010020964.1 coordinate 92,771, forward strand.
GCATTTTTTAAATCTTTTATGAAATATTTCAAACATAGATATGATATCCACCTGCAAATATTGTGATTACAAAGATATCTGGAAGTGTTCCTACCACGGCACTACATGCTTCTATTCACCATGTCTTCTTTTGGTTTTTTTTTCTGTCTCCTATCAGTTTGACAGGTTTTCTACTCTTAATATTTCCTTTTTTTTTCCTCTGATAATTAAAAATCTGTATTCTCTGTTTGTAGTCTTACTAGGCATCTTTAAATTTTTAACATGCACATTTGACCACAAATTCTTCTAACAAAACTGAAGTTGTTTACTATCTCTATCGTCCTCCCAAACAAATCAGTGACTTCAATGAGTCTAACTCCAACTTACACAGCCTTCCTCACCTTATTGTTGTCTAGATCGGTGCTTTTCAAACTCTCTGTGGGCAAGGACCAGTTCCTTTCCCCTCAGTCCACCATGAACTGATACTTTCATAAAATACAATGAAAAAGCATGATTATATCAAATTGCTATTAAAGTTTTGAAATATTTACTCTCACTTTTTATACTTGCTCACTACAGATTAGTGGCAGACAGTTCTTGGACTACCTCTGGTCCACAGACCATACTTTAAATAACAATAGTCTTACTTGTTTTACCTTAAAATTTACTACATATTAGTTTTGTTTGTTACTTTACAGTCAGTAGTTAATGTAATTCACTAACATGTTAAACATTTTCTGTTTACTTGTTAGTTTACAGTCATTAGTTAATGTAATTCACTAACATGTTAACCATTTTGATAGGCCTTGCTGTAACTGGCTGTTACACCCCACATCTTCTTTTTGGAATGATACAGATGCTCTTTATCTGTATCATTCAATAAAGATAAAAGTCTGTGGATAGTAAACCTTACATATGTGTATATTTAAAATAGTCTCTTTCACCCTTACTCTTGACTAAAAGTTTACCAGAAACAGAATTATACATTTACCAGTCAATAGTACTTTGAAGATATATTTCTCCTGGTATCAACTATTACTGATGAGAAGTCTGCTCTAGTTTAAAGGTAACATTTCCTTTCTCTCTGCTAGCTTTTACGATTTCTGTTAAAATGATCCTTAAAGATCTGCAGCTTACAGTATAATACAGAGAAGACAAGTAGTGATTCTATAGCATGTTACTACACTGATGGACAGTGACTGTAATGGGGTATGTGGTGGGGACTTGATAATAGGGGGAGTCTAGTAACCATAATATTGCTCATGTAATTGTCATTAGTAATAGCAAAATAAAAAAATAAAATAATTTTTAAAAATTAAAAAAATAGGTTTCCGGGAAGATGGCGGTGTGAGCAGGGCGGCAGAAATCTCCTCCCAAAACTATATAAACCTATGAAAATACAGCAAATACAACTATTCCTAAAAGAGAGACCAGAGCACACAGGAAAAGTGCACAGCGTGCAGCCACACCCAGGAGGACTCGGCACCCTGCGAGGCGGGTAAGATACAGAGCCGCGACCCGGCGGCACCCGAGCACTCACCCAGCCCAGTGCGCCAGCGGGAGGAGAGGATTCGGAGCCGGTAGGGGGTGGAAGAGCAGGTCCGCGAAATAACCAGCCTCGGTTGTCTGTGCTGGGAGCGCTGACACACATCGCACGGTGCATCAGACATTGGAGAGGCAGAAGGTGCAGGTTTTGAGACGGGAACGCGCTGTGACCGTGCAGCCAGCGCCCGGGGACAAGAGAAAAGCGCGCGCTGTTTATAGCGGTCTCGGAGAGGCGGGGGGCTCAGTGAGGAAACACGATCGCCCTGGGGGGCTCCGCCCTGCAGACTGGAAGTCCTGGGGAACTTTGGTCCCCTTTGCTCGTGACGGAGAGAAGGGAGCAGCCACGCTGGAACTTTATTCACTAAACACTAGCCTCCCATTCGTTCCTGCCCCGGCCAGACCTACAAAAGAGCAGCGCGGCAGTGGCTGCGGATTACTGGAGCAACAGCGACACCTACAGCGCACTTAGAGAATCCACTCCAGGTGGGCTTTTTTTTTGTTTTGTTTTTCTCCTTTCTTTTCTTTTTCTTTTTCCCTATCCTTTTCCTTCTTTCTTCTTTCTCTCTTTTCTCCTCTTCCTTCTTTTTCTTGCTTTTTTTTCTTGCTTAAAAAAATTTTTTTTTCTTTTTGCCTTTCCTTTTTCTTTCTTTTCTTTCTTTCTTCTTTCTCTCTTTTCTTTCTCTTCCGTCATTTTTTGCTTGTTTGGTTTTTTTCTTGTTTTTTTGTAAGCCCTAAAGAGCCCATCTGACATACTTGGCACCTACCAGCGACCACTCCTATCAACATGACAAGACAGAGGAACATGATACAGACAAAAATCACCAAGACCCAGAAAACAACCCCTGAGAAGGAACCTGAAGGAATGGAAATGCAGAAACTTCCTGAAAAAGAATTGAGAATAAAAGTCATAACCATGCTGATGGATCTACAGAGAAATATGCAAGAGCTAAGGGAGGAAGTGAGGGAAGACAGGAAAGATAATGCAGAAATGAGACAAGCCATCAACGGACTCAGCAGCAGACTGGACGAGATGCAAGAGACTGTTAAAGCAATAGAAATCAGAGAACAGGAACACAGAGCAGCTGAGGCAGAGAGAGATAAGAGGATCTCTAGGAATGAAAAAATATTAAGAGAACTGTGTGACCAATCCAAACGGAACAATATTTGCATTATAGGAGTACCAGAGGAAGAAGAGAGAGAAAAAGGGATAGAAAGTGTCTTTGAAGAAATAATTGCTGAAAACTTCCCCATGCTGGGGAAGGAAATAATCTCGCAGTCCATGGAAGCCCACAGATCTCCTAACACAAGGGACCCCAGGAAGACAACACCAAGGCACATAATAATTAAAATGGCAAAGATCAAAGATAAGGACAGAGTATTAAAGGCAGCTAGAGAGAGAAAAAAGATCACCTACAAAGGAAAACCCATCAGACTATCATCAGACTTCTCAACAGAAACATTACAGGCCAGAAGAGAATGGCATGATATATTTAACGTTATGAAACAGAAGGGCCTCGAACCAAGAATATTGTATCCAGCACGATTATCATTTAAATATGACAGAGGGATTAAACAATTTCCAGACAAACGAAAGTTGAGAGAGTTTGCCTCTCATAAACCACCACTACAGGATATCTTAAATGGACTGCTCTAGATGGAAGCACACCTAAGGCTAAAAAGAAGTCACCAGAGGAAATAAAATCATAGCAAAGAAAGCAGACCATCCAAATACTAACTAAAGGCAAAGAATAAAACACCTATTATAGAAAGAATGGAGGAGGAGGAATAAGAAGGGAGAGAAATAGAGAAACATCAGACTGTGTTTACAATAACTTAACAAGAAAGTTAAGTTAGATTGTTAGGTAGTTAAGAAGCAACCCCTGAACCTTTGGTAACCACGAATCTAAAGCCAGCAATGGCAATAAGTACATATCTATCGATAATCACCCTAAATGTAAATGGACTGAATGCACCAATCAAAAGACACAGAGTAACAGAATGGATAAAAAGCAAGACCCATCTATA
>JAVSCE010020965.1:0-53737 GCA_032199065.1 Smutsia gigantea
ACTTTCTCAGACTTCCTCTTGCTGTGAGACAGCAGAGATGAGTCCCTGACATTTTTCTTGGCAAAATTCCTTCCTTTTACTGTGGCGTGGCTCCCCGTGGCCTCAGGACCACGTGCTCTCACATTGGCCTTCGAGACAGCAGTGGCCGGGGGTCTCCCTGCAACACCCAGGGCAGAGCTCTGCTGATCTGTCTTGGTAATGACAAGGGCCTGCAGCGGACAGTAGCCCTGCTTCCCCCGTGTCTGTGTATCACTCCCATCATGGCCCAGGGGCTCCTCAGCGCCAGCCCCGTCTCTGACTCTGCACCTTGTTTCTGTGTCCCAGTCACAATTTCAGTTTCTCAGATTCATAAAGCCTCCCTAACATTCATGCCTTCAGACATGCTGTTCCCTCTGTTTGAGGTGTCTTCCCCTCACTCCCTGCGGTTAACACCTGTTCACACTTCAGGTCTTAAGTTAAAGGTCTCCATCAGGAATGCCTGCCCAGAGCAAATGCCCCCTCACCATTAGCACCCTGTGCCATTTCTTCACTGTACTTAGCATTATTTGCTGTTCTACATCTGCGTATCATCCATTCCTGAGCACCTTTCCCCAATAGGTTGTGAATTCTGTGCAGGCTGGAGCTATGCTGACTTTACACCCCATGTGTCTCCAGTGAATAAACAATTGCCACCATATAGTGATGGCTCAGTAAATCCCTAATGAGTAAATGGTGAGCTGACTACCACTATCCTCGAATCTAGCAGCTGATCCAAAGTGAATATCCTAGATTTAAGCCCTCTCAAAATATGTTCCTGTAATGAACTTTCAGCAGCATGGCATGCCTATTAAAATCACATGTGCTCCTCAAATGCTAATACCAGTATGTAGCCTAACAGAGGGAGGTGGGTTTTGGATGTGGTGACGGACAACAGGGTTACAGACTCCGGCAGCTTTACCACCTGTCCCGTCCTGCACTATCACTAAGGCAGCCAATGCAGGTCATCGGATTGCTTAGGATAAAAATACTGTAACAATTTCCAGTAAGTTCTCTTACTCTTCTGTACATTTCCCAACCATTTCCTTGTAAATGCTCAGGAAATGGGAAACAGTCACTAATTTGATTTTTTTTTTAGAGGTCTCCTACTGGGAGTTTGACTCATGATAATGATCAGTACAGAGGATCCTGAGTAGGATTATATGTTTATGTTCATTTGCTGTCTTCTGATTGTTTGCCATTTGAAGTAGCCCCCCAGAATTGGGGTAATAAGGCTGAAATTCCCAGTCTGTATTTACACTGGCTGCTCAGACACATATCTGGAGCTTCCATTTTCCAGTTGCTGGACAACCACTGTGCCTCACTACTGTATGACAGTGATAAGGAAATCAGCAATGTTGACCATTTTGCTCCCAGCTTAATGCTTTAATTAGGCACAGCAAATATTGTTTTGTGTCTAAGACATCCTTAAAGAGGACAGCAATCTCTAATAGACTCAGACCCCAAGAGATGAATGGCACTCAATATTTGAGATCAGCCCAAACTACAGTGACAGCATTATAACTCCAACATGGAGACATGGTTTGTAAATAACATGTGGATGATGACTCATAATTTGAAGCCGGAATGGCTGCAGGAGATCTCAGAATCAGGCTATCCAGCCTAAAATGTGGAGAAGTGTCTATTTTTCATCCTTTAAGAAACCAGGCATGGTGAGTGTTTCTGGCATCCAAAGCCTCCCCTGACCAATAAAAAGTAAAGAGGCAGAAATGGATTGAGTTCTCCTTCAGCCTTGTTGAGAATCAGGAAGGGACTGTTGGCATGGGGCCACAAATGGAAGGACTCCTATAGAGCTGGACGAATTAGCAGCAGGGATTAAGGATGCAGGGAGCAGAGAGAGTGGCGGAAGGCCCTGGTCTTGGGGTGGCTCAAGCTGAGCAGTAAGGTAGGTTCTGTGTCCACAGGTCATGCTCTGAATAGCTCCATGCAGGTGAAGGTATATGACTTGTAATCCTTTTGTCACCCAGAAAGTTCCAGTGGCTACCTTCAAACAACATATATATAAATTGTATGTTTTGTTATTTAGATAGTGTTTCAAATAACCTGCGGTGTCGTGTTGGGAAGGTGGTTGTGGGCCTGCTAACAGTCTGAAAATCACTGACTATTCTCTCCTCCACTCCCTGCTTTTCTGAGGTGACATTATCTCTACTCACTTTTTAATATAGGTCAGCTTTGCCCAAATCCTGTGTCCCTGAGTCTCCCCCTTTTGCTGAAGCAGATCCAGTTCCCTGAGTGGAATTCCAGAAATAACTATTGTCATAATTGTTGTCCATACAGTTGTTACATCACTTCCAGCAAGTGACACAGAATATTTGGATTTCTCCTTCATCTCCATTCCCGGGGGAAGCAAGCTGTGCACTGAGCTGGTTGGGTGAGGCTGGGGCCGCTGCTCCAGACCCCTTTGTGGGGTCGGTGGGCCCACCCCCGGCGCTGCGAATGTTGCTGGCTGCTCAGTCTCAGCTGTCCCTTCTTTGCAGAAGAGATGCTTTGTCCAAGGGGACCTCACTGGGAAATGCCATGTACATGTGTTCCCCACCCCCGTGACTGACCGCTATGTGGTTAAACCATTTAGGTGGGACCAGAGAAGTCTGAGCAGGAGGGCACCGGAGCTCCCAAAAGGGCTTGGTTCGCCCCCCCAGCAGCCATCTTCTCAGTTTTAAAGAACAGCCCGCATGGGGTCATTCATCTGCCCAAAGCCGTGAAGTGTAGCATCTACACCAGCCCCACACCATGACTGGGACAAAGCAAGCAGCCTGCTGATTGGGAAAGCGTGAATCTAAAGGCTAAAAAAACCATTAAAATGGCACAAAGAGCCATTTCTGGGGGAAATAAATAACTGGCAACAAGAATTTGGAGGCAGCACTGAAGAACACTGTCCCTCTTAGGAAGAGCAAGGATGGAGACGGAGTGCTTAAAAATGCATTTGGAACATTTGTAACAATTGTAGAAGCACAGCCCAAATTAGCCACCATTGGCAATAAGTCTCACATAAAAATAACAATAGTAAAAAGTAACAGTAGCTATTACTGATTGAGTGCCTGCCAAGTGACAGGGGACAGCTTCCTTACAGTCGTTCACGGTGATCTGCCACGACCGGGAAGGCTGGAGTGAGGCCAATGCCTGCCTCTCCCACAGCGCCTTTCATTCACTGCAAACTCGCATGGAAACAGAGAAATGGACCCATAGCATCATTGCCTTCTCCTTGGTAAATGGCACAGTGGCTGGCATGTAGCAGTCACTTAGTAAATCTTTGTGGAATGAATGGAAGACCAGAGGTCTAGAAACCAAAATTTTAATAACAGTTAAGTTTGGATGGTGGGGCCAGGAGCTGCATTTTCATTTTTGTGTCCTTGAGCTTTATGCATTATATTTGTACTTTAGCACACTGAGCATATATAATGGTCTGCCAATCTTTAAATATTTGGAAAATTATGATCAGTTTATTCCTAAATGAAGAGGATTTTTTGGTACATGTAAGATCTCATTCAGTTTTCCCGTATATCACTTCTGGCTTTCATAGTGAATATGCGTAAATCCAAGGTTGTGTAACATGCCTCTTGGAAATAGAGTTTTAGCACCAACTTTGGCGCCTGCAGAAGGCAATTGTGCAGGTACCTCTGGATCCTCAGTAACGGCTGCTGGGCCTTCTCTTGGGGAGGGATCGGGGGTAGGGTGTCCGTCTCCTGCTCTCAGAAAACGGGACTCCTTTCAACTGTGGCCACACAGATGTATTAAAAAGAGAGTCCTAAACATGTCCCGTGAACCATGGACCTGTGCTACAAAATGGTCAGCAAGGCACTGAAGAAACATCAGCAAGTGGGATGGCAGTCAGACCACAAAATTAGAATGCTGAGAAGTCTATTTAGATTAAAACATGCCTGTGTGCCATGACTCGGTTTTCTGGAATTAACCCCTGAAATTCGATCCTTGGGTGAGATGGGTGGAAATGTTCTGGAGTCACTTTCTTTTCCCCAATGAGCCACTTTCTGATTGGCATCAGTCCTTTGCCTAGTGACCTGGCCCCAGAAACTGCACATGGTCCTACTTTATAGATGCAGAAACTAAGGCTCGGAGAGCTCGGGCAGTCTGCCAAGGAGCACAGCTGGTTGAAAGCAAGTTCGAAACAAGATCCCAGGTTTCCTGATTGTCTTTTGCAGTTTCTGTGCTTCCCACTGAAAGGGACAGGTTGTCCTGGCTCTTGGGACACGGCCCGTCCAGAAGTCACTTCAGGCCCCTCTCATCCAATCGCTCATCAGCGCCCGGCCCCTTCCCTTGTAGTCCTTCCCCCGACCCTGGGCTGGCATCCTGCCCTCAGCCTCTGGCAGGAGTGCTCCCTCCTGAGGGTCCCTGCTCGGGAGCTCTGAGGACAGGCTCAGCCCTCTACAGCCACTTCCCTCGGGCCCCTCCTACTCACTGCGGGCGCACCCCTTTGTCTGGTGCTACTCCCGCAGGATGGATGGTTTCTTTCAGCAGTAGCCTAGTGAAGCTCTAAGTAGCTCTCACTGGCCCTGTTCTCAGCCCAGCTCTCTCACAAGACAGCACTTTAGTTGACACTTATCTCCACATGCATGTCTCTCCATGCCTGTCATGACCTGCCAGCTTCCCCATCTCCTCTGAGCTTGCTGCCCCCCCTGGGGAAGGCTCCTGCCTCTCAGCTCCACTCTGTTGGTTGCTGATTGCATATTAGGTTAAACCACATTGTCCACATTTCTTACCTACAAAAATGCCAATTTCATTTGGTTTAACTTAATACAGAAAAGCCCTACATGACACCAAGAGACCACATATTGTTCATTCTAGTAGTGTAGAATTTGTAAGAAAGGTTCTCCTCCAGGTATTGTGCTTTCACTGCTGGAGGGCCTGCTCTTCCTAGTCACACGCATACTGTATATATGTAGCTCATGTGGCATATGACTCTGTGTGTGTAAACACATGCCTCCATACTTGCTTATGCTATTTTCATGGACTGCTCCTAACCTGGGAACATAACTGTTTATAATTAAAAACAAAGCCCATGCCTTGGGCCGCACACTCTCAGCAGGCACAGAGGGGCTCCTGTGCCCAGCTGTGCCCTCAGGGATGGGTTAGCAGGGCCACATCTTCAGAGTCCTGAAATGGGCATGGCAATATCATTTCACCATAGGTTTAGTTCCCTGCCAAGGGAACGGAGAAGCTCCTGAACAGAGGAGCCAGCATATTTGCTGCTCGAGAGGAAGTTTTGGCTGAGTCACGGCAGGTCTCAAAGTGGAGCTGGAACAATTTGCAATTAGACATTCTCATTTGCATTTTTATTACTAACAGCTATTTAGAGAGGGGTTTTGGATATGCTGGCAGATGATTCTGAGAACCGGGTCTGCTTCTATTCACAGACCTACAGGAAAAAGGTATTTCAGCAGAGCTATCATTTAAGTACTTAAGGGAAAACACTTAGAAAGCAGATATTCCATCTTGCTTTTTGTGTTGGTAATATTGTATGTGTTCTCAGGACTGCGTATTCCAGCAGGTCCTGCATCCCTGTACATGTCATCTGAGTGGTCTGAGACCAAGCATGCAACCTTTCTAAATGTCAGCTTTCACACCTGTAAGCTGGGGCAAGAACGTGTTCCTCATAGATCATTGTGAGATAATGCTTACGTTCCAGTGGGGAGGACCACCCTGAAGCCGACCATCCTTGTCAGTGTGAATGATGAGAAGGAAATATTCTTTGCATAATGATAGTGGCCCATGGGGCTGGGGTGGACCTGGGGTGCCAGGGGTCTCTCCATCTAGGGAAGATGTGTTGAAGAATAATGCCATTGTTATGTCTAGTCAGGAAAAGACAGTGAGCATCCTGACATTACTGCAAACCTTTAGATCTGGGGCTTGTGGCTTTGGGCAAAGGATGCAGATAAGACATGTGGCATCAATAAATGCTTTCTTCTTGGTGCTTCTAAATGTGGTTGATTAAGCACGATAAAGGTACTGAATAAATTAGAAGTAGGAACCTGAGCAATGGGTGGGGAAATTCCTGTCCTGGGCACCGTACACATTTAGCAGCATCCCTGGCCTCAACTCACCCCCAGTCATGACATCCAAACATGACTCCAGACATTGGCCCAGTGTCCCCTGGTGGGCAAGGCCACTGCAGTTCAGCATCTCTGTTCCAAAACTCCTCCACTCTGCACACAGCAGAAGAGCCCAGCTGCCAGAGGTGCAGCAGGATGCTGGCCAGATGTGCCCTGAGATGGTCAGGCCCAGGGGACCTGCTGACAGGCATTCACAGCTTCTGTTTCACTCCGCACACAGGTTTTGTGCATACAGCTCAGTACTCAGACAGAAACCAGAAAGGAAGCACATCAAAAACAAAAAAGGCTGCATCGTGAGTTTTGCCTCTAGTCTTAGGAAGTGGTGGTACCACTGTGTGTCTTTGAATCCTAAGTCTGCAAACCAGAGTCTTGCCCACTCACATTGGCCAGTGCAGAGCAATGTGAAGCGTATTACCTGTATTTGCTCAATTCATTAATTTCCTATTCTTTCTGGCCTTGCATCATCTTCAGATGTGCTGGTCATTCGGGTTTCCTTTTCTGTTGGTACCATTGGACCAAAGAGAGGAGGTAGGTCAGAAGTTGCTTCTGGAAACATCACAAGGTGACATTTGCTCAGCAGTGCCCTTGGGGTGTGGGCGGAACTTATTAGGAAACCCGATTCCACTTCCATCTGACTCCCAGGAAGACCTGCCTGGACCATGTCGTGGATAGCGGGGCATGCCATGGAGAAAGAGCCCTGGTCTCCTCCCCCACACTTGGTGGAAAGGAGGGTGAGATTCCAGCAGCATGACCACACACCCCTGTCCTGCAGGAAGTGCGTTTTGCCTATGAGGGTCTTGCTTTAGGGGTGGGATGTGCAGGCCCAGGCTCCGGGAGCTGCCAGCCTGAGTCTGGCTTCTGAGGACTGGCTCAGGCAAAGCTCTTAATGGAGGAGCACCAGGGGTCTCTGGGTCCCCACAGGCCCAGGTCGTCTGGAGCGTAGGGTGTACATAGGATCCAGGGAAAAGACCTGTGACTGCAATGCCATGCGTCATGGAACCCAAGGAAGAGAGGGAGAAGTGAGCGAATGGTCGGGTGCTTTCTGTGGCCCAGCCCATGAGCTGGCATCATCTTCATTTTGAGACAATGCCCCTGAAGTTCATAGAGGTTAGTGGCCTTTCTGAAGGTAGTTTAGCAGGTCAGCACAGAGCTCAGATTCAAACCAGGTTGGACTCACTCCCAAACTAGTAACTGATCCACTCTGCAAACGTACACAAGCACGGTACTTGGCAGGCAGCTGGGAGGGGGTGCAGCTCCCTGCTGAGGTGGGAGCACCCAGTAAACACAGCTGCCCCAGTGTCACTACACATTGATCCACATTATTAGTGATGAGGACTATGTAACATTTGAGAGATGACTATGGCTGTACGCTATGCCTGTCACTTACTCTTCAGAACAACCTTGATAACACATGGGGAGCTTTTAAACATAGTGGGTCCCACCTGAATCAGTTATACTACACTGGCTTGTGGGTGGAACTTGGCATCAACACATTTTACAAAACTCACTGCCTGTTTGTAATAAACAACTGGGATGAAGAACCCTCGCTTAGAACAGGGGTGCTCAGACGTTAGCAGGTGGCAGGACGCTCTGAATGGTTGTCATAGATTTCTGGGCTTCGCTCTCAGAGTTCACGATTCATTAGATCTGGGATGGGAACTATAAATCTGCTTTTCCAATGAGCCCCCCAAGGGGCACTGGTGTTGCTGGTCTGGGGACCTCACTTTCAGAACCGTCAATTTAGAACAGCTCTGAGGATGGTGGTACAGTGATTCCCACATTACTTACTGATAGACAGGGGCTTGGTGATGACCGAGCCAGAACTGGTACTTAGGGCTGTGATCCAAGCCCTTAAATGTGTTTGCCTCATCCTGGACCCCAGATGGCCAGGCCTGGCTTTGCCACTGAGAAGCAGCTACGACAGGCCTTCTGCCAAGTGGGCTGCTTTAAGGGGGTTCCAAATTCTTGCCTAGTTACAAGGAAGAAGCAATAGAGAGCACAAAGCTAATTTAGCTTCATTAATCAAGATAATGTTAATTGCTCCAATCTTCTTAATGAAGTGCTGCTAATGCATACAGAAACACTCTACCCAGGACAACTTCCTGCCTGGAAGCTCCTCTCCTGAGGGGACTCAGCTCTCCGTACTGTCTGCCTGGGCAGAAGGGCTTTCATCCAAGTGGAATTCAGGGCCAGTTCCCAGGTGTAAGCCCTTTGTAGAAGTCAGAAGTTAAAGCGCAAGCACATCAGTAGCAAACTGATTACAAGTTCAATTTCCTCTAGCATTTTCTCCTTGTCAAGCAGGTAAATTTTGCCAAGTTTCCATTTAACTTCTAAAATAGGCTGAAGGCCTCTAAGATTCTAGGAGGAGGACAGCCCCTGTCCATGTCCTCTCCCTCCATGTGCCCACTCCCCTGCAGGATCTCTCGTTAGAACACTGGTCCTTTCCTGTAGAAAAGGGCTGTGGCAAGATTATTCCCTGGCTCTGCTCTCACTCATTCAACAGGCTGGAGTGAACCCAGGGAACCATCTCATGTGGTCTCTGTGGAAGCAGAGCCTGAGCTGGGTCATTGTCAGTGGTCTCAGTCCCAAGAAAATCTCACTCCGAGTGAGAACCACAGTCCCCTCCTATCACCTGTGAGCTCTCATGACCTGCACCCCCATTTCCTTTCTGTCTTGCCTACTTCTCTGCCCTCAGTTAGCCTGCTCCAGTCGCTTGCCTCAGCTCACTAGGCATCCCCATGTGCAACCACCGATCTGATCTCTGTCCCACAGACTCGTGAGGTCTGTTCTTGAGCTTCTTATAAAATGGATGCTCTTTTGTGTCTGTTTTATTCCATTCACATAATATCGCTGAGATTCACCCTTGTCTCTGCACGAATCAGCAGCACATCCTGTTAATTACTGAGGAGTATTCCATTTGCACTGTGTGAAAATCTTTGCCCTTTTGAGCATAAGTGTTTCTACTTCTCTTGAGTAAATATTTAGGCGTGGGATTGTTGGATCATAGAAGAGGTATATGGAAATCACTTCTTGTTCCACAGGAAAGGTGGGTGTTAATGACAGTGAATTAACAATTGTGGACATTGAAACCCATGTTACAGAAACCTGAGCATCTTCTCATAATCAAATTTAACTATGGCCGGCTCCCCCCTCTACAACATGAATACTAGCCATAAAAAGAGGCCGGTCAGAGATAGTTAACTGCCACCTCCACAGAGATTCCCTAGCTTTGGTTGCCTTTAGAACATGAAGAATTTGGAAAGGGGATTCAGCAAGTGAAATTTACTCTAGGAGATGCTAAACATGGCACTATGGTTGAAACAATTTCATTTGCAATGTTGCTCTTTGATGAAAGGTTTGGGGCATTTTCTGAGGTCCAGTATGCTTGGTAACTCCCTCTCTCCTTTCATGACCCAAACAACAAACTCCACCCCTTTCCTCCTCAGGAGCCACTTGCACTTTTCCTTTTGTGTCTTAATTCCTTTGGACATCCAAGCCCGCAGGACCCCTCCCTGCCCCATCTTCAGTTGGTCCCAGACAGAGTCTGAGACAGGGATTCAGATGCACAAGATCTATAAGTACGTGCTCTCAGGGGATCTGTAAAGACCAGCTCTATCTAAGGACGGGCTCTCAGGGGATCTATAAGGACATGCTCTCAGGGAAAGCTTGCAAGGGAAGCAAGATAGGTAGGAAGCAGCTGAGCAGGAATGTGGTCTCAGCTGCAGTCCAGCTTGGCCTGGTCCCATGGGGACTTCAGGGGTGTGAATGGCGTTAGAGAGCAGATCCCACTGTGAGGCTGCACGACCATCCCCATGACTTATTTATTTTATAATCAGGAGCCTGTCCTTTATTCTTTAATCTCATCAACTCTCTCACTGCTACCCCACCCATGGCAACCACCAGTCTGTTCTCGGGGTTTATGGGTCTGTATCTGTTTTATCCAAACTGAAAAAAACCAAAAACAAAACTGAAGTCTTGCTCTTCACTCTGCACCATCTTTTCCAGTGTCCTCCATCTCAGTAAGTAGATGGTGCACCATCCCCATCATCCTCTCTTCTCTCGCACCCACATCAGCAAGTCCTGGTAACTCTGCTTCTAAATGCAGCCCAAATACTGCCACTTCTCTCCACCTGTTCTGCTGCAGCTCTGCCAGGCACCAGTCCCTTGGAGGCAACAGCTATCTGACAGGTCTTCTTCCAACACCACCCCCTGCTGCAGTGTATACTCAACTCTGGAGCCGGAGCCGGAGCCAGGGCTGGCCCTGCATGGAGCAGGTCCGAGCATTCCCTGGTTCAGAACCCTCCCATGGCTTCTCATGGCACTGGGAGTTAAACTCACCTCTGTCCTCTGAGCCACATGGCAGGCTCCCTCCCCAGAGGCCTTTGCAATTGCCCAGCCCCTATCCACTCTCCCTGGACTCCCAGAAGCCTTGCCTTCTACCTCTCCTGGATCCCTCTCTACTTAAATAGCTGCTCCTTGGAGATGTCTTCCTGGTTCACCCCGTTGAACGAGGCACTCTCTCACCACCTTTTCTTTTCTTTGTGACATTCACTAGCAATCACCGTCACTACACAGAAACACATTTATGTCTTTTTATTGTCTGTCTCCTCACTGAAGTGTAATTATCCCACAGTGTAATTTCCACAGATAGCAAGAAATTTGTTTGAGTGTGTTTTAAAAACTGTCATGCCCAGCACCTAGACCAGTGCCTAGAGAGACTAGACATTAGAAAAGTATGTTAGTAAATGACCAGTAAAGTACCTAATTTGCAAATTATTTTATACAAATATACAGCCCAAATTGTCCCTGTAATTATGTCCCTGTCACTAACCTGTGTTTTAACATGCTTCCTTAAATGGAATTACAGCTGGGAATGGGCCTGGCCTATCACAGCCGAACAGTTCATGCGTATGAATAGTATCCATCACATGTGTGGCAATAGAAGAAAAATTTGAGAACAGTTGCTCTGAAACAGAATTTCCAGTCCCACTGTGCAGATATTTTTTTCTGGAGATCTTTGGAGACAAGGCAAGGAGCATGGCCTCAAGAAGCTGTCCATTGGTCTTTGAGAAGGAGTTGGGAAGACGCTGCCTCCCCTATCCAATCAGGAACACTCTGCTAGCAATGTCCTCCCTGCGTGGCACTCCAGATGTTAATCCTGGCTGTGCTGTAGACCCACCCAGGAGCTTCTAAGGAATAGCAGTGCACAGCTACACCCCACAGATGCTGGTTTATCTGCTTAGGGCGAGCCAAGACATTAGTAGTTCTTAAAGGCCCCTTGTGACTTCAATGTGCAGCTGAGGAACCAGCCGCTGGTCTACAATCCCTGGTGCTAGCAGTGGGGTCTCACTGAAAGAATGCACAATCTGGGCAGAGCCCAGTAGAAGGTTCTGGGATGAGACCTGGGAACCACAGTGAGTCTTGGCCCCCTTGAGACACTCGCAGCCCAGCCAAGGGCCTCACAGGTGCACTACCATGTCCCAGTTGAATACTGTGAACACTATGGGGTTTGACAGCTCTAGAGAATCCTAGGAGATTCAAGAAAAGATGGATGAAAAGACTTGAGGGGTTGGAATCTAAAATATATGAGGGGAAGTCAAGTTAGGTTTATTTAGCCTGGACAAGTAGAGTTGGGAGAAGAGCTAGTAGAAGAAGTAAGTTTTTGACCATTTTAAAGTGTATACAAACATCGCACCTGAAGGAAAACCTAGCATACAAAACCCAAATGTGTGAAAGGGACACATGAGGAGGTAATTACTTATTACCTGTGCCATATACATAAGTACACAGATTAATTACAGGAGATATTTTTGGAGCGTTTTCCAGGGGCCAACTGCCATCCAAAGGCTCATGCTGAGCTCTGCTTGTTTTTACCCGTTTAGCCCTGATACCAACCCTGTGAGATGGATGCACGTATTCTTCTCATGGTAGGATGAGGAATCTGAGGCACTGAAGGGTGAAGTAACCTACCTTTGTTACCATATGGGTCTGGAATTTAAATATAAGAAGACTGGTCGCAGAGTCCATGGTCTTAACCACTACCCACTACTTTGTACTGTATGCATGTATAGGTGTGTGTGTATGTGTGTATACATATATGTTATACTCTGTGCACGAATGTATGTGTACCTATCTATCTAGACCCATACTAGATAGGTAGACAGGCTCTGCTGTGTCATTTTGCTTTACAAAAAAAGCTGCAGAGTTTCCTTTAAACAATAGGCACACTTATTGAAACAAGAATTTGTAATATGGGCATCCCCAGATGAGTAAGTAGAAATTTTAAAGAGAAAAAGATTTCTGTTATTGTGAGATAACCCATTACAAATCCTTCTCAGCAGAGGGTTTTTGAGACAGATTAATGGGAAGGCACAAGTAGTTCAGTGGAAAATCTTGTACATTTGTTCTGTGTTATTTTAGCATGTGGTGGATAAATATGGAGAAAACTGTGTTCTTTTGGGACTTTCCTGCTGGACAAGAAACAAACTTAAAAGGCTGGCTTCTAAATGCTAAAGCTCTGTAATCCAGTGACTCAGTGGCTCATTGTTCTCTAACTGGTGATTTCTAGATTAGGGTCTCTGTGTATAAATAAGTCTTAGAATACTCTTACTAAAGTGCATGAAGTATTTGAGGCAAACAGGACCAGGCATCCTGGCTACAAAAGAAATATATCCAGTAGGGTATATGGAGGTCCAGGAGGAAAGGCGACAATGGGAACCAGAGAAAGGCCTTACCTTAGCCAAACTGCATACTTGGCTCTCCATTAGTGTCTTCCCCGTGGCAGGTAAAAGGCCCATCACCCCTTGTTGAATCAACATAGAGCTGATTGTAATAACCGGCTCTTTTTCTGAGAGAGAAGGGCACCACCAAGTCAAATGTTGACTTATTTAAGGTCATCTGTCTGTGTAGATGCCAGCGCCATTTGCTGCAATCCCCCACAATCTTATCTGATGAGACTGTAGCTGTCCAGAGGCTTTCGACACGATGACTTGGTGATGGATGTGCATGCGGCAGTCAGGAAGGCTGGGGGTAGTGATGACTGTTTGGGATTGTCTAAGAATGGTATTAGAACAAGTATGTTCTGACTTAGCAATTATAATAAAGAGGAAAGAAAAAGGGAAAAGGCCCATTATGGGTGGACAATGACCAGTGGTCTACAAAAAATGAGAATGGTTATAAGCAAGCACATGAGTAACAAAACAGGAACTAGTCAGGGGTTTTAGTCCCATGTCTTAAGCAACAGTGGCCCCTACCCTACATCACCCACATACTCCAAAGATTGGCTGCTCCCAGGGGATCTCTGAAAATCCAAATCTGAAGTCCCTTCTTGGAGGAGCCTGTCAACCATGTAGAACTCTGAATTACTGCTTAGTTGTGAAATGTGACCCCACAGTTGGAGTTTTTCTGCTCTATTTGTTGCTAACAGTACCTGATAAGGTCCCTTCCCATGCAACTTAAGAGTAGTTTTCCTCTGATGTCAATTCCAATAGATGAAATCTCCTGGTTTGAAGGTCTTAAGGAGTCCAGGGGCTGTTTAGGAAGATGCGGGAAGGCAGCTGTAGCTGGTTGGGGATTGGACTGATCCACGAGCCCCTTGCAATACGTCACCATATCCTCACACACTAGGGCAGAACATAAGGGGTGAAATCCCGAAAAGCACAGTTTTTCTGCCTACCAGATCACAGGGGATACCTGATGTGTCTCCGTGGGAGTCGACGGTATGGCCATAATCTCCACTAGTTCCAGCTTTTCAGTGTGTGTGTAATTGAACTATTATAGTCTAATCAAAGTTAGTTGGAAATATTTAGGGTTTTAGTAGACTATCCCTTAATTTTTAGGCCTTTTTTTTCGTTTATTGTAAAAAGAGAGACTCTGTAGATCCCTTTCTGTGTCAATTTTGCCACCCAGGATTTAGCATCTTAGGTTTTGACCAATACGTGTACAAGTTAATACAGTTTAGGTAACCCAGGGACATACGCACCCCAAAGATGTCTCAGTTTTATGAATAGTGGCTGACCTTGTCCAGGTAGGAAAATTCTGAATTACAACTACTAATTCAGCTCAGGTCCAAGGTATACCGTCTCAGGGGAAGGATGGATTTTTTAGAAGCAACTGGCATTTGAGGGTCTCAGGAAAGTCAGAAGGAAAAGGTGAGAGGATGACAGTACGTGAGCTGCGCGCGCGTCCAATGGCGGCCTGCGCCGCGGCGCCGCGTGATGATTGGCCGCGAGGGCTGTCAGTCGGGGGCGGGCAGCCGTAAGTCCGGTGCAGCCGCCGCGGCCGCCATATCAACAGTCAGTAGCATCGCGAGCGCCGCCGGGAGGGCAATCACCCACGGCGACCTCCGTACTTCGACCCGGCGGAGACCGGATGTTGGTGGACCCGCGAAGTTCTGGACGCGCGTTCTGTTTGGCTACGCCTTTCTCCCGGCACTCATGCGCAGGCGGCACCGACCTCGCCCCCCAGCCTCGATCGCTGGGCTCCCGGTGCCGCACTCTCCCCTTCTCGGCTCTCCGGCGGCGGGCGGAGGGCGGCGATCGACCCGGACTTGGAGCCGCTGCCCCGGCCGGGCTTGAGCCAGTCTAGCTTTGCCACCTCCAGCCTGGCGCCGTCGGGCGGCGCGACCAGGAACCTCGACGCCGCCGCGGGCCTGCCTTCGGCCGCGGCGGCCGCTGAGAGGCAGCCGCGGCTAGAGCAGCTCGTCCCGCCGCAGCACGTGGGGCAACCGGTCCCGCGCAGACCACATCGCCAAGGCCATCGAGAGATCGGCCGAGAAACGGCTCACGCTGTCACAGATCTACGGTGGGGTCAAGAGCGGGCCATGCTTCAAGGATGACGGCGACAGCGACAGCTCTGCGGGCTGGAAGGTACGTGGTCTCGGGGCACGGCCGGACCCGGACGGGGCGCGTGGACCCCCACCTCCGCGTGAGGTCGCGGTGGAGCCGTATGAGGGGGCGGCCGTGCCAGTTGCTCGTCCGGCAGTGCGTGGCCCGTGGGGCCTGGAAGCGGCCGACGCGGGTGGTGGGTTTGCTGGGCCCGGCTGGGGGGTCGGCGCGCTCCGCCCAAGGGGCTGTCCGGGAAGGGAGGGAGTGGAGCAAATGCGCCCAGGGCGGACGTCCGAGCGGCCGGCTAAATTCGCCGGGGCAGGGGGAGAGGGGCTTGCTGGAGCTGCTGCTCCTCCGTCCGGGACTGGGTGGTGAGGGCGGCTGCTCTCCGCCCCGCGGCGCGCGTCCGTCCGGCCTCGGGCCGCGCCTCCGACCTGGTACCGCCGCCCGGACCGGGCCTGCAGGCGGAGGAGACGGGCCGGGCTGCGCAGATGTGGAGGCCGGTGGGCGTTTTGCCGTGTGTGGATTTTTTCGGCCGGTGCCTCGAGGGCGAGGGCCGGGCGAGCTGAAGTTCAAGTGTGACCCGCGGCGAGGCGGCTGGGGAGAGGCCACCCGGAGGCAGGGCCTTTAAAATTAAAAATTTTTTCATGCGGTACCTCTCGTATTTTTTATTTGGGAATGAAGTTTCTTTACTTTGGTCTGGGAACTCACAGTGCATTTTCTTGTATTTAGAAATTAATATCTTTCTGTCATTTCCGTGTGTAATCTGCAGCTGAGTAACTTATAACTAGCCACAGAGATTGTGAGACAGGGACCCGTGGGTGTAGTCAGAGTAGGGTGAGGGCCTCTGGAAAAAGATCCCTACCAGAACTCCATATTAAACAATTTAAGTCAGAGTCACATTAATTCTCTAAAGTAAAATATCAAACTAGGAGTATAAGCATTCTTCAGTGAGGATTAGTTAAAACTAAAAAGCCAGGAGTAACTTGGCCTGGAATGTTTGAACATCCCCCAGATGAGAAAATACCTCAACATAGCCCATGTCTTCATTGTGTCAATTAAATGAGGCTATTGTAAATTTTACTTTAGCCTGCTAAAACACCCAGTTTAACTTTGCCCAGATGCTACTTTTCCTCCTCCAGCCCATAATCAAGTAATATATAACCTGGACAATAATATAGCAGGTAGGCCTAGCTGTAAACAACATAGTAAAAGGCAGGAAAGATTTCCTCTTAAAGATAAGATTGCATTTTAACACACAGGAAGTTTGGAAAGCAGGATTCTTAACTTACTCTTTAGCAAACAGACAATACCTCAGCCCACCTTGGGGGCTGGGCAGAGGCAACCTTGTTTGATAATGCTCCCTGACCAAGACAAGGCGCTGGTATCCCAGGGAGAAATGAAGAGCAGAAATTTTTCTGGAATCTCAGGGAGAAATCAGAGCAGTTAAGTTTCTTGTGTTAAGTTAATTTTAAATATTCACGGACCACTTAAGAAGTCCACACCCCTAAGCCTTTATCCAGTCCCCCAAAATCCTCAACTGCCTGTTAAACCCCTAGACAACGCACCCACTACGGGCTCTCTTGTCCCCTCCTGGCGCGAGCCAGGAGCTCTATCCTCTCACTGTATCTCTCAGTAAAAGCCTCTTGCTGGCTCTCCTACCTTGGGTGTTTGTTAAGTTCATTCTTCGACTCTGCAAACAAGAACCCCGGCATCAATTCCATGGTAGGGATGGTAGCTGCTCTCTTGTTGCACAGTCCTATTTGATTTAAAGAATCTCCACGGGCCTGACTTTTAGTTTGTTACTAAAATTACCTTAAAACCTTTTTTATAGTCGAGTGAAAATTTCAGTATATGTGTTTGAGGACGGGAGCATGAGAAAAGGGAATTAAAATGGGTGAGGGGGTTATGCAGCCAAGTGTAGTATCTTACTTGCTAAAGGCTGAAAGGTATGTGGGACTGATGTAACCATGTCTTACTAGATGTTTAGTTTGGAAATTCCAAAATAGATGCCTTAATTGGAACTTGTAAGAACATTATTTTACCAATGGTTTGTGGCAAATCCTTTGGCAGCTGTAGCAGGAGAGGTGGCTTCTGCTTTTTGAATACTTTTTTTTTTTGCAGCTGACATTTAGAGAACTAAACAATTGAACACTGGAAAGGAGACATTTTTAATTTTTGTATTAGAAAAGGTTTAAGTTCAGTTACTGAAAGGCTATCACGTTGGCAGTAGACACAGATATCGCTAGATATCATGCGCTGTATGGGGAATCTTTTCAGTGGTTGTGTAAAGTTGGGATGAGGGGAAAAATACATAATGGTAAGTTAGAATCCCTAATAGTCCAGAAGCCGTCTTCCTGTCTTTGTGCTCTAACCTCTTCATCCAAGTTCTTAAACTGCAATTCGGCATGACTTTCTGACAGAACAAATGTCTGTATTTGCTTGGAATTTCTTTGGGGAGCTTGAAGTATTTGCATTTTTCCAGGAACAGTTTGCCCTTAAAAACTACGGAGTGCCTGGCATGATGGGAATTTACTCGGCCAGTTTTTTTGTCTATGTTTTTCATAATTTGGGGGCTTCCTGGAATTCTCTTGGAAAGGCAGTATAAACCTCGGGTGATTAGAGAGAGTTCGGGAGTTTGTAGTTTACGGAGGAGCATGGAGTGAGCACAGAATAGTTTTCAGCTCTCTGCAGTTCAAGATTACCTTGGCCTTTATGGTAACAAAGTGCAGAGACTTGCCAAACCCCGTGGGACCTCCCTTGGGGAAATAACCAACCACCTTTTTCTTGGTGCAAACAAAGTTCTGAAGTTGTTGTGGTTGTTCCTGGGTTGGGAAACAGAAGACCAGACGAACTTTAAAAAGTGTTTGTTTTGGTGACTTAAGGGGCAAAGGCTTGTACCCCAGAGGGTGTGCCTATGCAGATGTACTGAATGTGGGAGAATTATCCCTGTTTGCTAATTCTGATGTGGACTAACAGAACTCAAGTCAGTGGCACAGAAAGTCTTTGCAGAAAAGGACTGCTTGCTATTTGTGATCGTCTAAGGAACATGTGAAACATGAAAATGAATTTTTGTACATCGGTGATTTCATATGATTCAACCTTTGAAAAAACACCTTTTCTCTCACTGGCATCCCAGTTTACTTCACTAAGTATACCTATTAATTGACTTGTGGGCTAGGCACTGCAAATACAGGGTCTTGGGTGGAGTTATTCTTGCCACTTGGAGAACATTTGGGCCGCCTTCTTGTGTTTTTTTATTTTTGGAAAAAAATTATCTTTGTATAGCTTTGTTGATATAACTTAAAGAAAGCAAACTAGTTTTGATACTAATTCAAATAAAATTAGAAAGCTATATCTATAACCACTTCCCTGTTTATTATTTAGTGAGGTTTAACCATAATGCATTACTTAAATAAGGACATAAATCCACCAGGTGCCCTTTTTTCAGGCTGTATTCATTACAGAAAAAAATAAAATGAGACGGGGCGTGCCTGGTGCAGCCTCACTTCTGGTGTTTGATAGCTGCTGAAGCGGGCAGCACTCTTTGGGGTCACTAAGTCATGGACGCTGGCAAAGGGGTGTCTAAATCATCCCCTCTCTCCATTTTCCATTGGCTCCTCCTTTGGCAGAAATCCTTTCTTATCTTGGACTCTGTTATGTTGCACTATCCTGATGCCGCCATTATGCCTTCCACTCCTGTTGGTTTAAAGTCATTTTACCTTCTCCTTCTCCATGGTGAGGATACCTCAGGACTGGTTGGTCTTTTTTTCTGGCCCTTTCCTAGTTAACAAACTCCATTGGTCTGTGTCTCCATTTATCTCAAGGCCATAAAGGTCCCACTTTCACCTCAAGTTCACTGTGTCTAGACCTAAGTCCTGCTCTCCGAGGAGTTTCCCATTTTGCATTCCTGATTTAGGTAATGCTTAGTTAGCTCCGCTCTCTAGCTGGCAAACCTGGTTTAGTCTCCCCAAGTCTATTAACTCTTCTTTGAGGAGTCCCTTGAGACCATGAGATGGTCACTCCCCAGCCTCTCCCCAGTCCCATGTGTCCCCAGGACTTGGAGCACCTGCACCTCTCCATGAAATCGCACAAACTTGGTCTAGTCTTGAAAGGTCCAGGTCACCAGCTTCCAGTCTTGGCTTGCGACCAAAGGTATGTTTGCCTTCCCTGGGGGGGAAGGTCTGGTCATCTCTTAATTCAAGAGCTGTGAATCATTCTAACATCTCAGATTGCAAATACATGGTTGGGAAATTTTTTTTCTTGGAATACAGACAGGTCTTTTCTGTTTCAGCTTTCTATGTGTTGTGGATGATATCAGTCTGTATTATGTGAGAACAGTTTTATTAGTAAAACTAAACAGTGATTATTTTATTTTCCATAAATGGTCAAATATTTTTTTTTCCATTTGTTGAATGGCCGTTGTGTTCAAGATGTTGTAATAGATGGAATTGAATGAGAGAAAAATGATTCAAACGTGAATCCTGTGGGGAGATGAGTTGTGGCACATAAACAACTGATGGGTGGTAGGAATGGTTAAATGCCTTGGATAAAAATGGGGTTCTGTGGTGGCTGGTAAGGTGGGCCTTGCAAATGGGTGGTTGTTCTCCCAAGGATTCATCATAACATTTTGCAATGCTCAGCGAAACTGGCAGGATTCTATGTGGAACACTCCAACACCTACCACCTAGTTTCTGCTACTATATATTGTTATACTTGATTGATAATATATCCATTGGCAAATCCATCTTTCTATCCATCAGTCTGTCTTCTTTTTAAAATTAGGAGTCATGGGCTGGCATTCATAAAGGTATGAAAATAGGGCAAGCATAAGTTTCTCAGAATGATGTATAAGTCAAAGTACAGGTAGGGAAGTATGTATGAAATACTGAATGATAGATGTATGAAATACACAGAAAGTCAAAGTATAGGTGACAAAGTTATTGTCACAGTGAACTTGGACTTTACACATATATGGAAATAATACTGTATTATAAACCAAATTTTTCAGTGAAATTGTATCTTTGTGCTGGTGATAAAAGAAATGGATTACATTTTTAAATGCAACTCCTTAGAAACACATTCATATGTAAATAGACCAGATGGAATGCAATAAAAATTTAACAGCTGATGTGCTTACTGCATTTGATTTAAAACTAACATACATGGAACAGGCTACATAATTGACATGAATATGACTATGATTGATACGAATAGTAGGCATTTACAAAATACTTAGCTTTTTGCTCGGTCTGTTTAAAAATTAACTTTCATGACCAGTGTCCTGGGAGCAGAGTGATTTAAACAAAGATTGTTTAAATTGATCATAATTCTTGTTTTTTTGAAAAAATGAGGAATTCTGAAATTGAAGTTAGCAACCTTAAAATACATTTAGGGCAGTTGTGAGGGAAAGTTATGTTGGCCCTAAAAAATGTGTGTCATCTTTACGTACTAAGCCAGGTATGGGAACGAAAAAGATTATGAGGAGGTATTTCAACAGATGCAGAGGATGTTGAATTTGTATAGACTAAACCCAAAGTTGATACCAAGCAGACAGACATAACTGAACGTTTTCAAAATACTGGGAGTGTTTCTGATGAGCTTGTGGTGTACTGAAGGACTAATGCAGTTAGAGCTATTGTGGTATATCAAAAGGCACAGTCATTGAGTTATTCAAACTTAGTCATTTCAGAAATAACAGGTGTTGAAGAAATGTAGAAAACTGTTTGACTAGTATGTTTATACCTATACAATTTGATTTGAAAGACACCCTGCTGGGAGGTGGGGGAGATGTGTACGTTACCTTCCATGGGGACAAAATAGATTTCAGAGCACCCAGGATATCACCCTTGTGTGGTTGCTGGTAGTCAGGGTTGTGGATGTCAGGGTAACTAGTGAAAAGCAGCCAGGAAACAGTATGGAGTTGGCTCGTCTAATTTTTTTCCCACTATTCCTGTTTGTACATAGAGTGAAGTTCAAAATCACAGCTTGTCTGTGGTCTTCATTCCGCTAAGTGGAGAGAGAGAGAAACATCTTTATCCTTCACCTTGTGTCTCATCTTGGTTCTGATTTTGAAGGGAGAGGGCAGGGAGGAGAGGCAGGAGTCAATTTGTAGATCTGTGGGAGGACAGGCCTTTTCTCCCAAGGTATCCCGTCTCTACTGACCCTGAGCCACGAGTATAATTCTTAGAGACCGTGGACGTGGGTCTGTCTTCTCAGGAAGAAGGCTGCCTGTGACGCATTGTGGCTTGTTGGTCTACACCGCGGCACCTGTGACCTAGATGTGCTGTTAGCTCCTCAAGTCCTGTTCCTCTTCCTCTTCCACAGCCTGCCAGCCTCCTGCGTGGAAATCCTGAGGCTGCCACCGTGTTGAGTGTGGCTTGGCCCCGACCTCTGTGCATGGATCTTTGATACTTAAAAAGAGAATCTTTTTCTGCCTGGATTAATTTTCCTCCAGGTGGTATTTGTCACAGTGTTGCATTCTTTATGTGGCTTAAGTTACAGAACCCATCCTAATGCTAAATAACAGCTCTGGACATGCTGCAGGTCATCCGATTAGAGCAAAGCTGTTAAGAGAAAGAAGGTGGGAGGAAGGGGTGGCCCCTTTCCGTTTGGTTTCTTTTGTCTGAATAAACATATTTCTTGGATAACAAGTCTTTCTCAATTGCCATTCCTTACAAATCTGGAATATGGGGCATGGTTTTGTGAATCTCCACTTCTATTATCTGTGGTATTCCATAAGCCTCAGAGCTGAGGAAAGATGTTTTTCTGTTCACAACTGCAGTCCTACAGCCAGTCCAGAGCTGTCCGCACAGGTTTGCTGAATCAAACATTTGAAAGCAGCTTAATGAACCCTGGCATCAGAAGGGTAGGTGACCTCAGTGGCTGCATTTTGAAACTGCAGTGAAAAAGCTTCACAGAGCACTGTTAGCCCTCTGAGTCTTATTTGGACTTTAGCCAAGACAGAGTCTAATGCAGGAAGGAAGAAGAGGAGAACCAGTTTGGATTATGTGGGAAGATAAAGATCTTTTCTGTAGCTTGGTATCTCTCCAGTGGTTATCTGAGGCTGGGAGGCACTTAGCTCTGCCGTCTTGGCCACCACCCTACCCCAGTCAGTTTTCCTCTTTACGTCTAGCAGTGTCGTGCTTTTCCTTCACCAGTACCAAGCCCCAGAGGCCTGTGGCTTAGGGCAGCGGCATCTTGCTGGCAGGAGAAATCCCTGCACACCGAGTGGTGGTGTGGGTTTAAAGGTGAAAAGGGCTTACCTGACCTGTATCTGAAAAGGAATGCATTTGGATTTCAAACCCAGTTTGGAGAGAGAAATTATAAGTGAATTACATAATTCCTAGGCTTGTAGATATTGTATGCCTTAAAGCTTGAAAGCAAAGTAACTAAATAAATATTTGGGAATGGTCTATACAGTGAATATCAAATACTCCATGCAGTTAGGTGGCTTTGAGGCCAGATCAAAGGAAATGCTTTGCATGTGGTGTAGCTAGAGGCTCTTACTTTGGCAGAGTCTTGAGATAGTGATGGTCAGATGTGGACCTTATGGTGCTTTTTTGACCTGAAAGGAAGTCTTTTCACTTATCCATAACCTTAAGTGTAGGGTTGAATCCAGATAGGTACATTCAGACAGCGTAGTTTTGTATCAGAGGTGACGTCGCTTTGTGACTCAGATGCCTCACTTGCTGAATCACCGGTTTGTCACATCAGTGAGGGTTCAATGTCAGGTTTGAGCCTGCCACACCGGTTTGAAGGTAGGAGAAGTCCAGGCACCTTAGGGCAAGCGCTGCCTCACCTGTCTGCCTCAGTGGACCTCCATCTGCAGGGCCAGCTCTGAAGGGGGGAGGAGAGGCAGCAGAAGGGAACATGCGAACTTGTAAATATCAGCTGAGCTGAGGTTGTTTGTGTGTTGGGGACCCAGCTAGTTGCCTGTCTCTCAACCTGAATGTAAACCTGCCCTCTGGATGGGTAGGTATGCTTGCCGGCATGACATTTACATGCAGTGAATGTGAAAGCTTCCTGTGGGCCGTCTTACTGGGCGAGTTTTATATAGTCTTTGTGAGAGTTGGTCTCTCCTCCTACGTTTTAGAATTTTAAGTTTCTCTTCAGTGTCCATTATGGTGTTTGCATATCTGAATGTGGAGGTTCCTGTGTTTTCACTCTCTTCAGTTACCTGTGTACCCGAAATGGTTTCTTGAATCCTTTAGAATTCATGAAACAGAATTAATTATGCACGGCCTGGATTTATATTCATTATATGTATTTTTATTAACATGCAGGCTTTCAGATTATGGCATAGTGCTGATTTTAAATACAATATTTGATGGCTTTACATTGTAGAAGAGGTCACCAAAGGTTTTTATTGCTGTTTTTGTTCTTGTCTGAAGAATTTGGGGCAATAAAAAAAATTAATGCTAAGAACATGTTTTAGGGTTAAAAAGTCCTGTAATTAGATAGGTTTTGGGGTGACTTACAGCCTCTCTTGACTCTGGACACTTCCCAGCTGAGACCACACTGCTTTGTAGTGGTCTTGTAAATGATATTCCAGTGTTCCTGGGATGTTCCTTTAAGGTGCTTTCTATTTCTGGGAATGTCATTTTGACACCTTTGATAATTAGTTATACTGAGAACATAGTTAAAAAAATAAAAAGAAAGCAGAATTTGGATTATTAAAGCAAAAGCTTTAAAGCATGGTCATCACAAGCCGTGAGAATTCCCATGCCCGCACTGCAGTGTTTAGCGGGGGGTCCTCCTGTTTCAGTGCTGGTACCCCCACCACCTGTCACTGCCCTTTTAGAGACTGCCCTTTCTTCATGATCTTTCTAGTCTGAATTTTTCACAGTGGTGTCTAACGCAGAGGTAAATAGTCTTCATTTGTTCATTTTAGTTGAGCTTCCAGCTACTTAATTAGTAGTTTGAATATTAAAATTTGTGCCATGCGTTCCTTAGTGTGACTGGTTTATTTTGAGGTAATGGTGGAGGATAACGGAGATAGAAAGTAAAATGGAGAAAATGTTACATCGATATGGAAGAAGCCTCCTTAACGCTGAATGCTTTTTCCCCTTAAACTGTGGGGAGGGTGCCTGTTGGCATGCTTTCTAAGTTGTAGTTCTAAGAAAAATATTGGAGATTTATGGTTATTGTGCCATGTGATTCTCCTGAATAGTGGAAATGTCTTGGGTTCTGTCAGATGCTGACTGTATTCACCCAAAATTCCTGCTTACTTCTTCTGTGATTAAATTATGGAGATATTTTAAACAAAGACAAGCCCTTGATGGCTTTGGTTCTTAGGCTAGCCATGACTTCTGCCTGTGTTTATATAAAAGGCCAGAAGAGAAAAAGGAAAACATTCAGTCGTGGAAGTCAGGAGCTGAGATGGATTCTTGTGCGATTGACAACTCAGAGCCCCTAGTTTAAGCCTCATTACACTGCCCACCCCCATTGTGCTTCAAATAAGTCTTTTGAGAGGTCTGGGAGGAAGAGTAATGAAATCTGAGAGATAAAATGAAGACTGAAAGCATTTCAGAATCTAAGGTTATGCACCAGAAGGTTCCTTCCCTAAGTTCTTTGTGACCCTTAACTGTGTGAATACACCCTGGGATTGGAAATGGGGACACCCCCTGCCACCCCCAATAACGGGCCCATATTAAACTTATTTCTGGGTGGCTTGCTGGGACTTTCAGGGACTCACTTTAAAAGATGACATTGAATTTCATGAAACAAACTTTCTAGTCTGTGGCCTGTCTTTTGCACAAAAGCTCCCCTCTCCCAGTGAGGTGTCCCTGTTCCCTTGGGCGGCCATTCTGTTACTCTGGCCTGAAACAAGTCAGCAGCCAGCTGAGCAGCACTGGTTACATCACGACGCCGGCTCCAGGGGCCCCCCTCGCCAGGGACCCTGCGCCCTCTTCCTCACGCAGGCCTGTCCTCGCAACGGCCACTCACGGTAAGCAACCACCGCCAGGGGGCGGGCAGCGTTGGGTTGGGGAGGGATCGGGCGGGCAATGCGTCCGCTGTGGGGAGCTGCAGGCTGGGGAGCCTCGGCGGCGGGGTCTGCGGTATGGACCGGAGTACAGCCCGCCGTCTGCAGGTGCGCCGTGAGAGGCCGCGGCGGGCGGCGGGCGGCGGGCGGCGGGGAGAGGGGGCTGCAGTGGGCGGCTGCGTACACGGGCTGCGCCCCATGGTGGGCCGTGGCGTCCGCAGCGGCGGGAGGCGCTGATGTCTGTGCGCAGGGCGGACCTCCGAGGCTGCCGTCGGCAGGTGCGCAGCCAGAGGCGAGGGTGAGGCGGCGGCGGCGTTGGCAGTGGGAGGGCAGCGTCCATGGCTTGCAGTGGCATCGGTTGGGGCGGGTACTGGTGGTGGTGAGTGACCGTTGGCGGCGGCTGGCGGTGTCGGTTGGTGTCGGTTCCGGGGGCGCGGGGGCAGCGGCGTAAGGGGACGGAGGCTGCCCGCAGCCGACGCCCAGCACGCTGCCCCCGCAAGTCAAAGCCAACGGCCTCCGACGCCGCTTCCTTCCACGAAAGCGCAGCCACCCGTCCCGGAGCCCGCCTCCCCCCCTGTCCGTGCCCGCTGGTGCCTCCCGATGACACCCGCCCCAGACGCCTTCCTCCACCGCCGTCCTCCAATGGCTTCTCTCGCCGTCGCTGCCTTCGCCAAAACTAAGGGCCTTCTGCTGCCAGACTCCCGCCAACAACAGGGGCCCCCTTGCCAGGGACCCGGCTCCCTGGTTTCCCACGCAGGTCTCTCCGCCTTGTAGCAGTCTCAGGTCATATAGTAAGTCGCCCCCCCCACACTGGCTTTTTGACGGGGGGGTTTGGGGGGGGGGGTGTTGCATGGGCCCTGGGAGGAAAGTGGAAAGCTGTGGGTGGGCATTGGAAAGCCATGGGCAGCGCTCACACCTACCCGTCCAGGAAGGTGACGGGGGTCTCAGCCGGGAGCTCCCCAGGCCCGCCAGCTTCTCTGACTGCGGGTAATGGTTCGGGTGTCTGGTCGGTGGGCACGCGGGCATGGGCGCTGCGAGGGTGCATCCGCGGGGGCTGGGGGGCCTCCTGTGCTCCCAAACGGGTCAGCGCGGGAGTCCAGGGAGTGTGTCAAGGTCCCTGTGGCAGCGTGGTGGCGGCATGGTCCACTGGTGAGTGCGTCGCTGTGGTGTCGGCTGCCCTCCTTCATGTGTCTGTGTGTGTTGTAGCTCTTGCACGTGTGGTGTTGCGTGTGTGTTAGAGCACTGTGTGGCCTGGGCCAGTGTTTGTGTCTCTGGGTGCCTGTGTACTAGGAGAGGTTGAGGAAGGCAGCTGGCTTTCCATAACCGCCTAGCAGAGAAGTCAGGTGGGGAGACTGGGGCAGGCTGCTGTGGTGATTGGCCTCAGGAGGGAGGCCCCTGGAGCATGCATAGTCATAGGTGAGAGCATCCTTCCCCACCCCCTTCCACGTGGCAGGTTGCCTGCAAATCAGGGCTTCCCCTGTGATCCACCCTCCCTCCCTCTGAAAAGCCATCTGCTAGTGGACTGTCCCTTCTTAGTCGGGAAGCCCAGTGGATCAGGTTCACCCTCTTAGTGACATTTTTGTTTTCTCTATAAGGTCTCCACAGGGAACAACTTCGTCTGTCTGAAGTCAACTCATGAAAGTTCAACTTGATCCATTTCTGCAAACATCTGCTATTCTCTACCTCCAGGGTCACACAAGGCAGGTTGGTAATCCTTTTGTCATCCTTAGCAATCCACCATTCAGTGTCCTTTCTCATCCCATGGAGTTACAGAGAACACAGCTGTTCTCTGAGAAACCTCCATCCTACTTTCCATGGTAGCTGCACCAACTTGCAGCCATTGTCCCACCAGCATTCTGTTGTCTCCATCCACATCCTTGCCAACACCTGTTATTTTAATTTATTTTGGTATCATTAATCTACAGTTACATGTGCAACATTATGGTTACGAAGCTCCCCACTTCATCAAGTCTCCCCCACATACCCCATTACAGTCACTGTCCATCAGCGTAGTGAGATGCTATAAAATCACTACTTGTCTTCACTGAGTTGTACAGCCCTCCCCGTGCCCCCCCAACATTACATCTGCTAGTCGTAATGCCCCCTTTTCCCCCTTATCCCTCCCTTCCCACCCATCTTCCCCAGTCCCTTTCCCTTTGATATCTGTTAGTCCATTCTTGGGTTCTGTGAATCTGCTGCTGTTTTGTTCCTTCAGTTTTTTTCTTTGTTCTTATACTCCACATATGAGTGAAATCATTTGCTACTTGTCTTTTTCGGCTTGGCTTATTTCACTGAGCATAATACCCTCTAGCTCCATCCATGTTGTTGCAAATGGGAGGATTTGTTTTCTTCTTATGGCTGAATAATATTCCATTGTGTATATGTACCACATCTTCTTTATCCATTCATCTACTGATGGAGACATAGGTTGCTTCCATTTCTTGGCTATTGTAAATAGTGCTGCAATAAACATAGGGGTGCACATGTCTTTTTCAAACTGGACTGCTGCATTCTTAGGGTAAATTCCTAGGATTGGGATTCCTGGGTCAAATGGTATTTCTATTTTGAGTTTTTTGAGGAACCTCCATACTGCTTTCTACAATGGTTGAACTGATTTACATTCCCACCAGCAGTGTAGGAGGGTTCGCCTTTCTCCACATCCTCGCTAACATTTGTTGTTTGTCTTTCGGATGGCGGCCATCCTCACCGGTGTGAGGTGATACCTCATTGTGGTTTTAATTTGCATTTCTCTGATGATTAGCGATGTGGAGCATCTTTTCATGTGCCTGTTGGCCATCTGAATTGCTTCTTTGGAGAAGTGTCTGTTCAGATCCTCTGCCCATTTTCTAATTGGATTATTTACTTTTTGTGTGTTGAGGTGCGTCAGCTCTTAATACATATTTTGGATGTCAACCCCTTATCGGATACGTCGTTTATAAATATATTCTCCCATACCGTAGGATGTCTTTTTGTTCTACTGATGGTGTTTAAACAGCATCTTATACCCCCTACCATTTCATTCCAATTCCCTAGTCCATTTTTTTTTTTCCCCCCAGAACACCAGCCAACCGAGAAAACTGGAATGAAGAGGAGAAGATAGGATACAGGAACATTGAGCCTAAACTGAAATGTGAGATGGTGTGGAGACGGGTAGTATCTTTCCATGTGCTGCTTTCAAG
The DNA here is from genome assembly GCA_032199065.1 of Smutsia gigantea. NCBI lineage: Eukaryota > Metazoa > Chordata > Mammalia > Pholidota > Manidae > Smutsia > Smutsia gigantea. Next base: position 28,091 of record JAVSCE010020965.1, read on the forward strand.
GTTCATAGGGAAAAAAGGTTGCCAAGGAGATAAAGCCCGGGGTGTTGACATCACCTGGTATCTATCAGTGGAGCCACCTAGCCACCAGCCATTAGTGGGAAGGCTAGCATGTGGCACTGTTATTTCCTGCAGAGTTACACGTGCGGTGTGCCTTGTTTCCAGTTCAGTCAGACCCCGTGTGGGACTGTTCTGGCATCTGTTGGGGTGGACCTGAGAGCTCTGCCATTCCTGCTGGGCTGTCTCAGTGTCGCTCTCAGAACAAGGCCTCAGCAGTGCTCCTGGTAGAGAGAGAGAGAGAGAGAGAATTGTGCTCAACAAACAGGCAATTTTTTTCTGTAGCTCCATGAGCATGTTTCTGATTTTTATTTTGAGATCTCTTTCAGGAAGATTGATTTGAGTCCAGTTACCAGGTTCCTTTTGACGTTTCATATTTGCAGGTGGCGCCCTCTAGCGCCCAGAAGCTTTACTTTCTGGAGCTGCTCAGCCCTTGGGTTTTCTTGCACTTTTAAAAAATTAAAACAGCGTTTTATTAATGTCATATAAGAAGTGTAAGCAAGTTACACTCTCTTAAAAAACACAACTAATGCATTTTAAGAGTAACCCTCCCCCACAACCCCACTTCCCCTCATGAGTTAGGAGTCTAGAAGTAACCACAAACAGTTCTGCGGAATCCTTCATTCAGAGTGCTGACGTGGTGATTAGGTTAATATTGCCCCCTTACAAAACTTCTCTCCTATTAAAAAAAAAATTGTAGCCTTGTTTATTACAAAAAATTCAGTACATAAGTTCAATATATTGAAAAATGCTTTCCCCTCCCTCACAGCACCATTATATATAGCAGAGAAAAATCAAGAGCAGACTGCTATCTAGATGGAGCAATCTTCAAATTATATCCAGACACACACTGGTTTATTTACCCTCCTCTCCCCTTTCCTTCTCATAAGAACTTAAAAAAACACACACATAACAAAAAAATGTCAAAAAGTTTGAGGGAGCCTTTCCAAACAGTACACAATTAATTCAGTGTCAATATTTCACATCTTGCAACAAAGTGTATGGGCATGAGATTTTTAAAAACTTTCAGTGTCAAAAAAGGAAATTAAGGCCATCAGATTTGCAGCTTAAAAATTCACATAAAGAAAAGATAAAAATAGTCTTGTGCTTCAGAGAAGGCTCTGCACCGCATGTAGGTAAGGATCACCACCCTTCCTTACTCTGAGGAAGACAGTTGACTTGAGAAGTTTACATAACTGCACAGCTTTTATTGGATGCTCTCGGGGCTCCCTGCTTGTGAAAAAGTTCTTCCTCAACAGCCACTTCAGCTGCTGCTTCCTCCTCCTCTTCCTCTTCAGGTATGGTTATTTTAAAGACTGTACTTCTTTGAGAGACCTCCTCTGCGTGGGAGTTCTTCAGTATGACCTTCACGTCTTCGCCAGTGCCCCAGGAGTTCCGGTTCTTCCAGATGAGGTCAGTGGGAGGACTGGCTATGACTCCAGCATTCGCAGCCCAGATTGTAACTGTCTGGCCCACCTTCAGCACGTATCTTGAGGTATATTTGTAACTGACTGATGTGTCTCCAATTTTTCTGACTATCTTCCAGCCTCCCATTGGTTGATCCTGCTCAGAAGTGTTCTTCAGGCGGATAAACTTCTCATCCACATCTGTCTCTTCAATACAGACATTCCCAGTGGCTGAAGCACAATGAGAAATGCTAACACTGCTGCTCCTGCTGGCGTCTGACTCTTCCACATTGACTCTCTTCCTCTTCCCTCTAGTTGTGTGTATGCTGCGACCTGAGGATGCTTGCGACACTGTCATTCGGGAGGAAGGGCTTGGAGAGAGCTTCAATCTCTCCTCCTCACCCTCCAGGAGCTTCTTGTAAGCACTGATTTCCATGTTCAGGGCTAACTTCACATCGAGGAGCTGCTCGTAGTCATTCAACTGCTGCTGCATCTGCTCCCTTATTTCTGCCATCTCCCTCTCTGTGTCAGACAGCGTGTGCTGAGAGTGGTCTCTTTCCTTGACAAGCAAGTCCTCCAACTCTTAAATCCTCTCCAAATATGCTCTAGGCTCTGTAGATTAGAAAGCTGAGATGAAAGGCTCTCAGTTCTCATGTGGCTTTCCATCAGTTCTTCCCTGGCACTGTTTACAGTAGAAGTATTCCTTTCCGATGACAGTCTGGCATTCTCGAGTTTGGCATGGTACGTCTGCTCCAGCTCCTCCTTGTACAGCTTCACTTGGGCGTCGTGTTGCTCTCTCATCTCACAAAAAGCTTGAGCCAGCTTGTACTCACACTCAGTCTGACACCCAGAATCCACCTCTGCCAAGCATGTTTCATGCTTCCTTCTGGTCTCATTTATCTCCTCCTCATACATGTTTTTATGGAACTCTAGGTCCTCAGTAAGGCTCTGACACCAGTTCTCCAAGTCCACTTTAAGCAAAGTTTCATCTGATGTTTTTTTTTTCATTTTTTAGCTTCAATATTTTTTTTAGCAATATTTATTTATAGGTATAAGTTTTTTTTTTTTGCTGTTTTTTGGCAGCAGCTAAGGAGGCTTACAACTGGGCAATCTGATCCTTCAGATCCTCCAAATCTCCCTCTAAGATTGTTTAGTCCCAAAGAGCGGTGGCTAGAGCTGCTTCATATTCTTGAAGCTTCAGCTGGGCTCCAGTAAGATCAGATTCTTTCTTAGCGTAATTGAGGAGCAGCTGGTTGTGCTTGGCTTTGAAGTTGCCCAGGTCGATCTGCAGCTTGGCATGCTCGCGGTCCATGTCCAGTGCGCGTCGCACGTCAGCCAGCTCCGTCTCATAGAGCGCCTTGACGCTGGTGAGCTCATGGTTGCGCACCTCCTCATGCTCCGTCACTTGCAGCGCACTGTTCTCCATCTCCAGGCTGCGCACCTTGTCAGTGTACATGGCCAGCTGGTCATTGAACTTGTGCAGCTCCTCCTCCTGCAGCTGCGACAGCAGCGTAGGGCTCAGTGGCGTGGCGGGGCAGCTGGTACAGCTGCCTGCCCGCGGCGGCAGTGGGGGTTGAAGTCGCCATGGCAGGTGGCGGGGAAGAAAGGGGGAGGCACAGGGGGTGCTGCAGGACCGAAGCCGGGACCAAAGGCACAAAATGGCGATCAGTGCGTGCGGAGAGGCTGGCGTGGTGAGGAAGCAGCACACGCACTTGGGAAGACCGTGGAGAGGGTGACTGGGAGGGCCCAGCGGGGTCCCCGCCACCGCCTCTGTCACCGCCGCAGCAGCAGCCTCTGCTGTAGGGAGGGCCAAGGCTGGTGTCTGTGCCGCCCATGGCATTGTGTAGGGCCGGGGGAGCACGGAAGATGACAGCCTGTGAGGGCAGCAGCGGAGGTAGCCAGGAGGCTGGCCGTGGTGCTGCCCATGGCCTTGTGTGGGGCTGTGGTGGGGAGAAGGGGGGTCACCGGAAGATGACGGCCCACGAGGGCAGGGTCGTGTCTAAGGCTTCTTAGTTGGAGGTCGGACCGAGGCCGGCGGTGGTGCTTCCCATGGCCTTGTGGGGCACCGGAAGATGATGGCCCACAAGGGTGGGGTTGTGTCCATGGCTTCATAGTTGGAGGTGGGCCTTGTGTGGGGCCGGGTGGGGGACTGGAAGATGATGGCCCGCGAGGGCGGGGTTGTGTCCATGGATTCGTAGTTGGAGGTGGGCCCGAGGCCAGCAGTGGTACTGCCCACAGCCTTGTGTGGGGCTGTGGGGGGGGCAGGGGTGGGGCACCGGAAGATGATGGCCCACAAGGGTGGGGTTGTGTCCATGGCTTCGTTGTTGGAGGTGGGCCCGAGGCTGGCAGTGGTGCTGCCTACGGCCTTTTGTGGGGCCGTGGGGGGGCAGGGGTGGGGCACCGGAAGATGATGGCCCACAAGGGTGGGGTTGTGTCCATGGCTTCGTTGTTGGGGGGGGGCCCGAGGCTGGCAGTGGTGCTGCCTACGGCCTTTTGTGGGGCTGTAGGGGGCAGGGTTGGGGCACCAGAAGATGATGGCCTACAAGGGTGGTATTGTGTCCATGGCTTCATAGGTGGAGGTGGGCCTGAGGCCGGCGGTGGTGCTGCCCACGGCCTTGTGTGGGGCCTGGTGGGGGACTGGAAGATTACGGCCCGTGAGGGCGGGGTCGTGTCCATGGATTCGCAGTTGGAGGTGGGCCCGAGGCCGGCAGTGGTGCTGCCCATGGCCTTGTGTGGGGCCGTGGGGGGGGCAGGGGTGGGGCACCGGAAGATGATGGCCCACAAGGGTTGGGTCATGTCCATGGCTTCGTTGTTGGAGGTGGGCCCAAGGCTGGCGGTGGTACTGCCCACGGCCTTGTGTGGGGCCAGGTGGGGGACTGGAAGATGATGGCCCGCGAGGGCGGGGTAGTGTCCATGGATTCGTAGTTGGAGGTTGGCCCGAGGCCGGTGATGGTGCTGCCCACGGCCTTGTGTGGGGCTGTGGTGGGTGGAGGTGTGGGGCACCAGAAGATGATGGCCCACAAGTGTGGTGTTGTGTCCATGGCTTCATTGTTGGAGGTGGGCCCGAGGCTGGCGGTGGTGCTGCCCACAGCCTTGTGTGGGGCCATGGGGGACGCAGGGGTGGGGCATCGGATGATGATGGCCCACAAGGGTGGGGTCGTGTCCATGCCTTCGTTGTTGAATGTGGGCCCGAGGTTGGCGGTGGTGCTGCCCACGGCCTTGTGTGGGGCCGGGTGGGGGACTGGAAGGTGACGGCCCGTGAGGGCGGGGTCGTGTCCATGGATTCGTAGTTGGAGGTGGGCCCGAGGCCAGCGATTGTGCTGCCCACGGCCTTGTGTGGGGCCGGGGGAGCACGGAAGATGACAGCCTGTGAGGGCAGCAGTGGAGGTAGCCAGGAGGCCAGCAGTGGTGCTGCCCAAAGCCTTGTGTGGGGCTGTGGTGGGTGGAGGTGTGGGGCACCGGAAGATGATGGCCCACAAGGGTGGGGTCGTGTCCATGCTTTCATTGTTGGAGGTGGACCGAGGCCGGCAGTGGTGCTGTCCACGGCCTTGTGTGGGGCCGTAAGGGGGGCACGGGTGGGGCACTGGAAGATGATGGCCCACAAGGCTGGCGTCGTGTCCATGGCTTCGTTGTTGGAGGTCGGCCCGGGGCCGGCGGTGGTGCTGCCCACGGCCTTGTCTGGGGCCTTAGGGGGGGCAGGTGTGGGGCACAGGAAGATGATGGCCCGCAAAGGTGGGGTTGTGTCCATGGCTTCGTTGTTGGAGGTGGGCCCGAGTCTGGCGGTGGTGCTGCCCACGGCTTTGTGTGGGGCCGGGTGGGGGACTGGAAGATGACGGCCCGCGAGGGCGGGGTCGTATCCATGGATTCTTAGTTGGAGGTTGGCCTGAGGCTGGCGATGGTGCTGAGTATGGCCTTGTGTGGGGCTGGGGGAGCACGGAAGATGACAGACTGTGAGGGCAGCAGTGGTGCTGCCCACGGCCTTATGTGGCGCTGTGGTGGGTGGAGAGGTGGGGCGCTGGAAGATGATGACCCACAAGGTTGGGGTCGTGTCCATGGCTTCGTTGTTGGAGGTGAGCCCGAGGCCGGCAGTGGTGCTGCCCACGGCCTTGTGTGGGGCCTTGGCGGGGGGAGGGGTGGCGCACCGGAAGATGATGGCCCACAAGGGTGGGGTCGTGTCTATGGCTTCGTTGTTGGAGGTGAGCCTGAGGCCGGTGGTTGTGCTGCCCACTGCCTTGTGTGCGACTGGTCAGTGAGGAAGTGGGACGTCCCTAGCTGGCGCTGGCCTCTTAGCTTCGATTACCTGCTCAGGTGGTCGAGCACGTTTCGCCCCATAGGAGTCATTTGTGTGGTTCTCGGGTGTCCAGACATCTTGAAATTGGGTGGGCTTCTCTGGCAGGTCCCTCTGGGTTGCAGAGGGCAGGACCCCCGGGGGAGGGGAGGATACTGCCTCTGCAGCTCGATAGAAATGGCAGCTGGTAAAGGCAGAGGATCCCGGTAGAACAGCCTGCGACCAGGGCAGTGGGCAGGTGCAGGGGCTGCAGGGTGCTGCCTTGCAGGAGGGGAGGTGGTGGCGTCCCAGGGATTGGATGGACCAGCCACACAGAAAATGGGTTGTGCGCCGAACGATCTGAGAATAGGGTATGAAGCTAGGGAGAGGGTCTCCTTTGCTTCTAAGTCCTTCTCAGGCCAAGCACGCACTGAGCTGCCCAGCTAGGGCAACCGTGATATATATGTCCCCCAGGGATGCATTACAAAGCAGCTTGGGCAACTGTGAAATGACCCAGTGGGACTCATCATAAAGCCCCCACTGCCGTGAGCACACCAGCCCCACGCAGATGAGACCCTGGCCAAAAGTTACAGGGTGTGGCCCCAACGCCAATGCCAGTAGAATCCCTAGCCCCCGGGACTGCCCGCTGAGGGGCATGCAGGTGTTTGGACCAGCAAGACCACCATGCAGACCGTTCAGGGCTCCAGTGCCCGCATCTGTCAGACCTCAGCCCGCCTGGGTGCTGGCTCTGCGTGCACTCGGCCCCCGGGGTGCAGTTGCCAGTGCTGTGCCCCCGCAGTCCCGGAGGCCAGGGCCTGCTCCCAGCCTGGCGCAGAGCTGCCCAGAGGCTGCCCAGGGCACGGCCTGCCCTCCCCGGGCCTTCCCAGCTTCTCTGGGAAGGCCTGGAGCCAGGCATGCCTTCTCTGCCGTGGCCAGCCAGGCAGGTGACTTCTGAGGAGTGGACAGACCCCCATGACTTCCCTTTTTAGCTAGCAGGCAGGTTCTTGCTTCTCAGAAAGCGTCGGTCAGGGACTGACCACCAGGTTTCAGCATAGCAACATCCCACATTCTGACTGAGCCTGGCAGCCCAGATTTTCTCTTTGGTCTAGGTTTGGGGCCTGTGTCTCGTATATGAGTAACACAGCACAATAAACTGGGAGACACTTTTTATTTTTAAATGCATCTCCTTTAGACTCTTCTTCTCAATGGTGTCGCCGTTCTTGCTGTCAGCCAAGCTGGAAGCTTCCGGGGCAACCTCGCCTCCTCTCAGCAGTCAGCCTGTCCATTCCCGACCCTGACAGTCCATCCTTTACGTTACAGTCTGTGAACCTCATTTCCATGTCAGTAACCCTGCTTCTAGTTCCTTAGGTCTTTCCTGCTGGACCTAGTCCTTGCTCACTGTTTTACTGTGGAAGTACTGACATCGATACAGAATAAAATGTGAAATTCTCCAGCTCTAACTCACGGTCTGGCCTTAACTTAGTCTACATCTCCATCCGTATGACCCAAGCTCCCTGCTCCTTAAAAACATCCTATCTGATGCTTTTTCATCTCTGTAAATTATTTCCTCTGGGGCTTCCCACCTCTTACCTCTTGTTTTTAAGACATTTCACCCCAGCAAAGCATGTATCGTCGAAGACCCACCTCTCTAGTCACCTCCTCTTTGAGGCTTCCCGTGCACTCTCATTTAGGTGTGCCCTCTTCTCCCTTCTCCGTACTTGGTGAGAACCTCCCTTATCAAATATGAAAATGTAAGATTGTGCAAATCAGTCTTCAGGTAATGGGATCTACTGACACAGTAGTAACAGTGAATGCCTGGACTCGGCTTCAGAGCTCAGCTGCCCCTTCAGTCATACCTGATGCCGCTTGCTCATTCATCATTTATTAAGTTCCAAACAGTGCGGAATATAAATGCAGGCAAGATGCTACCGACAACCCCTCAGTCCCCGCAGTATATCTCTAGGTGCTTAATGAGAGGCCCAGTGAGTCTTGCCCACATGCTCTTTTTAACAGCAACGAGCGCAGAGCACAGATGCTGAAAAAGCATTGCCAGTGAATCTATGGCATGGCATCAGTTGTATGATGCTTTCAACTTTCAGGAACATTTGAGAATCTGTAGTTTATAGTAATGTTTGTCATTTCTACATGCACCCACTGTACTACTTAAGTATGATGTAAACAATCTTAAGTCTTATAGAATAGATCAGCATTGTATTTAGAAAATAATATCATGGACTTTATATTACAAGCTTATTATAAAGTATATGATTCACTGCTTAAGCACTCATGGACATTCCCATCTCACCCTAATCCTTAATATCTTAAATCAGTGTTTCTCAAGCTATCCATGGTGAAAGACAAGTTTGGGTTTTTTTTCATGACCCATTTGCTACATGGTCTTACTGTTCACGGCTTGCACCACAGATGGTTTGTGTGAATTTGACAACGTTCAGACTGGGTAATGCTCTGCTAATGAATTAGGGACAGTGATCACACTCTTAGGTAATAAAGTGGTATAAAATTTTCTAAACACTCTTAATTTCTGTTTTAGTCTCAGTCTAGTGAGTCTGTGGTGAACACTGGCCACAAACCCCTACTTTGAGTACTGCTGACTTAAGATTTCACCAAATATTTCCATAATCAAAAGAATGAGGAAATTCAGAATTATTTTTTCATCAGATTTTATTTTTGAAGTCTTACACAGAAGATGCATCTGGTCTATCCTAGGGCTGTGCTTCTAATAATAATATAAACACTTGCCTGTTCTTTTTTAGTGTTCCTGGTTTGGGGCAGTTCTCCTTTTCCCTTTGGCTGGTGGGCAATATCTGGGGTTTGCAATAACTGTAGCATCCATTTACTGATCTTGTATTGTCGAGAAGCAGAAACAAAAACAACCACTGAAATAAACTGCTTTTATACTTTCCATGGTAATTTTTTTTTATTTCAAGAAAAATTTAAGGTTCGGCTCTTTATCTCTGACTGCTCATCAAATTGTGTGAGTGGCCATGCCCGAGAAAGAGAAAAGGAAAGAGAATGAACTGGGGTATTAAATAACTGTTTTCACGTGGTTGGATTTTTCTCCTTTCAGGTATCAATCATGGAGATCTTAATAACCATAACATTTTAATAGAGTCCAGTGGGTCAGCATTTGGAGATACTATACAGCAAGTGTCTGGGATTTTAGACTTTGATGACATGAGCTATGGCTACTACATGTTTGAAGTGACGATCACCATCATATACATGATGATAGAAAGTGAGAATCCTATGCATGTAGGAGGTCATGTCCTTGCAGGGTTTGAAAGTATAATCCCATTGACACGCATAGACAGGGGTGCTTTGTTTCTAGTTGTATGCAGTTGCTTTTGTCAGTCACTTGTCATAGCTTCATACTCTTGCCAGCTCCACCTAGAGATTGAAGAATATCTCATGATTACTGCAAAAAGCAGGTGGAAGCACTTACCAGCCAATGTTTTACATGGGCCAGAAAGCCGTAGAAGAAATCTTGTTTTAAACTGCCAAGTCCTATGAATCTGGGATCTCCATTTGAGTAGGTAAAAGTTCACATTAATTTGGATAATTAAAAACCCAACATCTCCTTAGCCAGATTGTTTCTGAGAGTGGTGCCTCTGGTTTCTACAGCAGCCAGGGCTTCCTGAAAGCACCCAGATGTGTTTCCCACAGGCCGTCTGTTGACTGTGTGGGCTCCAAAGCCCAGCCCTGAGATTCTCTGGGGTGGCAAGCATTGTATCTCCATGGGGGAGGGGAGTGGAACCCCAATTATTATGTCTCTCTGCAGTCTGTGAAAATCCCACCCACAAGGGAAGTGACCATGTCAACCACTAGTGCTGAATAGATCGTGTTAGCTATAAATTCTCCCTCTGTATATCTGTCTGCCTCTCCTTGGGTCTCTTGCACACACACATTTCATAAAAGGGACACAAATGCATCTGATAGTCATGGGGGAAAAAAACATTTTGAACCATAGGGTGGATTTCAGTAGTTTTTTCCGTGATTCCTTCCTTCTGCTTGGAGTTACTTTCCTAGTACTCATGAAGGAAGAGTTTCTGGACCCACTAGATTTCTGCCTATGTTTCCCACATGTATGTGATCAGAGCCTACAAGTAATAAAATAAATTTTATATTTGCTAATTGGATGTATATACAGACACAGTGTATCTGCCTCTGTACCTACATCTGCAACCTCCGTATGTCTATAGAGCGTATCTCTCTGTAGGTGTATCTAGTCTTAAGTTATCTCCACGTCTCTCCTCCTCTAGGCTCCTTTTCTGCATGTTGCTGTAAGTAGACTTCTTATCAATAATTTCTGAGGACAGAGGGGAAGATTCTGTTTCAGGGGCCAGACATGGCGATACATAGCTTCTGAAACAAGAGGCTGGCCTCTGTGGTCTCAGGACAAATGGACTTGAGGTGTGCCAGGGAAAGCCAAAGGGAAAGGATGGCTCTTAATAAGGTGGGCCTGTGGGAATTAGAAAAGTTTAGCTTGCTAAAGTAGAATTCATTTGGAAATTTCCTGCATTTCAGGGATTTAGGAGGGAGAATGTCTGAGAGGCTGGGAATTGACTGATTTTGAGCAGAGTACATGATGCACGGAGAATGTGTTCACCATTTCCTTCCAAATTCAATAATTGATGCAGGTGGTGTGAAACTAAACTTCTCTGTTTCTATGATGCATTATTATATGTCTTGGTGTTGTCTTCCTTGGGTCCCTTGTGTTGGGAGATCTGTGCACCTCCATGGCCTGAGAAACTATCTCCTTCCCCAGATTGGGGAAGTTTTCAGCAATTACATCCTCAAAGACACTTCCTATCCCTTTTTCTCTCTATTCTTCTTCTGGTACCCCTATAATGCGAATATTGTTCCGTTTGGTTTTGTCACACAGTTCTCTCAATATTCTTTCATTCTTAGAGATCCTTTTTTATCTCTGTGCCTCAGCTTCTTTGTATTCCTCTTCTCTAATTTCTATTCCATTTACCGTGTCTTCTACTACATCTAATCTGCTTTTAAATCCCTCCGTTGTATGTTTCATTTCAGATATGGAATTTTTTAATAATTGAATCTCCAACTTAAATTTGTTCCTGAGTTCTTGAATATTTTTCTGTACCTCCATGAGCATGCTTATGATTTTTATTTTGAACTCTCTTTCAGGAAGATTGGTGAGTTCAGTTTCATTTGTCCCTTTTTCTGGGGTTTGTGAGATTTTGGTCTGAACCATGTTCTTTTGACATTTCATATTTCTGTGTGTGGTGCCCTCTAGTGCCCAGAAGCTCCAGTCTCTAGAGTTGATCAGCCCCTAGAGTGAGGTTGGGGGTCATAGGGGAGCAAAGCTGGTGCCTGGTGGAGGGAGGGATCTGTTTCTGATTCCCTTCAGCCGTTCCTGTCTCCAGTATCAGAGCCAGTGGGCTGAGCAGACGGGTGTAAGCCTCTGTGCTTTGCATCTCTACCTGTTGTAGGCAGGACCTCCCTCTGACTGGCCTGTCACCAGCGCAGTGACTGCCGGTTTGTGAGACGGTGCTGTCAGGCCAGGAGGAAGGCTTGGCATTCTGCGTATCACAGTGGAGGGCCTTGGATCTGAGTAGCCAGCTACGGGGATGGAGCCCCTGAAGCTGCTGAAATTTCCCAATCTGCTGGGCAGAGCGCACCCAGACAACCTTGTCCCCCTATCGCTTCTCCTGCGCAGCAAGTTCCGTGCAAATCCCGCCCCTTCAGCAGCCCTCTCGCTGCTAGGAAGCCTCTCAGACTGCCTGCCTTTCCCTTGTCCCAAAGCTGCTGGGTGTGGATCCCGTCCTCCACAAACAGCCGGAATATGCCTCTCAAGCACTCTACCTGTTCCAGCTCCCCAGCCTCCAGAGCACCACACAGTGTAGGTTTCTGATCACAAAGCACATCTCCAGGGCTGGGTGTTCAGCAGTCCCAGGCTTCCACCCACTCCCTACTCTGTTTCTCTTCCTCCTGCCTGTGAGCTGGGGTCGGGGAAGGGCCTGGGTCCCGCTGGATGAAGGCTTTGGTATGTGTCTTGCCAATGGGTTTCAGCCCCGGTCATGTTCACTATGGATTCAGTGTGACCAAAGAAATTGACAGCAAAACATTCTTTGGGGTGAAAGGGTTTATTACCTGGCTTGTTCTCCCTGTGGGAGGTCAAGAACTAGCGTCTCTGCCTCCTCCCAGAGCAGTGGGCCGAGCTCTGTATATAGCACAATAATAGCTTATTGACTAAAGGTGTGGAAGCGGTAGCCCTGCAACAGGCCAGTTACATCATCAGGTTGTTTAAGTTTAATGAGGGTCCCGGCCATAGGAACCCCATCTTCCCCACACTCCACCCCTCCAGGATTCTCGCCTTACAGTGTACACGTTTTCAATCTTCCGCAATAGTCCCTGTGCAAGAAAGCTGCAGCACTGCAACCAGATTCCACAATAGCAACAGAGGATAACAACAACTTAGAGTTAATAAAAATTAAGATACAGCAACATTTTGATACAGGTAACAAAAATTATAATAATCCTCAAGCCAGAGGAAGTGTCCAATCCACAATACTTTATGGGAGATAAGATGTGTTTTAATGCCACCAACATAGGCAAATCTTGTCCATCAGGTAGGATGCATGCAAGAGAGTGGTCCTGTGATAGAACTGTAGCAGGAAGTGGGTCCCTCCCAGGTCTAGCATACCATACTTTTACTCCTTTTCCCATGGGGGTTACTGAGGGTCTATACATAGTGCTACTGGAGGTGCATGCACTGGCCATAATGATAAAACTCCCGAATAAGATTCTCCTACCTTCTGGCCATTCCGGATATACTACTGTGACCTTTGGTGGCCACTCTGCTGTTATTCCAGGAATACTTCTAGGCCTTGTCCCCAAGGTGCCAGGAGAGCCAGCCATCGTTGGTCCATGTGTCGAAAGGTCCAAGGCCACATCCACTCAATGGAGTCTCTGGGGTTCAGGGCACTTGGTGCTGGCAGCAAGATGTTATTCTGGTGGCTGAACCTTGGCTTCAGTGATTCTTCCTGGGTTTGTACTTGCAGTTGTATAGGGAGGCAGCCGTATGTGTTAGCATGTCTAAAGGGCTTAGGGATCCTTTTCGGGGTCTCTCATTCAAACGTTGTAGCATGGTCCATAAGTGGAGTGACCATCCCCACAGACTATTGGTATCTGACTTTAGTCTGGATTTTAACAAGCCATGTGCCTCTCTATCATGCCTGCTGCGGTAGTATTGTATGGCACATGAAACTTCCATTTGATTCCCAGCTGTCGCACCCATTTTTGCAGCGTATATCCAGTAAAATGGATGCCCTCATCACTCTCAATTACCTGTGGTCAGCCATAGGTGGCAAAGAGACACTCCAGGCCTCTTGGTCGTCTGCTGGTCTGCCCAACGGGTAGGAAAAGCAACCAGAAGTCCAGTAGCTGTGTCCACACAAGTCATGGTATACTGATATCCTTCTGACACAGGTAGAGGCCCAATATAGTCTATCTGCCACCTGACGAGGGGTATAGGCCCCTTAGCTATTGTCCCATGTTGCTGTGGAACTCGGTGTAAGTCCCTTTTGGAGCACACGACACACTCCTGCTGGGCCCTGCTAACTTCCTTGAAGGTCAAAGGCAAGCCCCACCGATTGTCTTTGGCCCCGCATGCAACAAACGCTGATGTAGCCATTGGGCTACATCAGAGGCAGGCTTTCCTTCTAACCAACGTATCTGGGTCAAATTATCTTCTTCATCATTTCCTTTGGGATGCCAGTGGCAAGTGACCTGTCACGTGGTATACTGTAATTATTTTAGTCTGACCAAAGGCCCATAAGTCTTGCCACAATTCTTGCCCCCAAAGGGGTTGGTGACCAACCAGCCAGTTGGCATGGTACCAGGTTGGTAGCCACAGGGTCAAGCCCCATTAGACAGCCCAGCTGTCAGTGCAGACAACTATAGGGCAGGGCTCCTGGCTGATCACAAGCCACACAGCCTGCAGCTCTTCCCATTGGCTGCTCTTCCCCTCACCATCTTGCATCCATATTGTCTCAGTCTTAGAATGGAAAGCTATGGCCCTCCATTATGGGGGCTGCCCACGGCTGGAGCCATCTGTATACCATGCATTTTGGGGTATATGGGCTCTTCCCTCCCGATAGGGACTCTCTGCTACTAATGGTTCAAAAGCAAGTTCTTCCTGCTTTTCACTAGTATATGTTACTGGAAAATAAGCTGAGTAGGACAGTACACTGGGATTTTTCTTCAGTGCCTGTGACCCAAAAAAGTGCAAGATGTGGACATTTCTAAAGATCATACTGTGTTACCAAAAATGGTAACAAAAATCCGTCAATATATCTGACTTCATTGTCTTCCGTTTAGAGTTTAGTGAATCAGGTTGAACCCCTACCTGACACAAATGGAAGGTCACCGTGGGATGGATAGAGGGAGCAGCGCTCACTGTGTCCACCTATGATAAACATGTTCTTGCATCTCTACGTGCTCTTCTGAGCACCAGGGTCTGGCGGGAGCTGAGGCAGGACACAGTGGGATGGCCAGGAGCCTCCCTTTCCAGATTTTGGGCATGTTTGGTAAGTAATGGTACTGAGAGCACAGCAGATTTTCTTTTGGAAAAAAAGACTAATTTGGTAGCAAAGATAACATTCTCCAGCATGGGTTAAATAGTGCTTCTCAAGAGTATCCAAGACAACAGCATGCCTAAAGCCTTCCATGATAGGAGGAACGCTCCAGAACATGGCGCTACGCAGGAAGCCCTGCGACCCTCTTGCTGCAGAACTGAATAGAGGTGTGCTTAGGGCCGTCATCTGGCCAAGAACTTGAAACCTCCAGCCCTGTGAAGCTCCCGCACAAGGTACGTTCCTGTGGCCTCTGCACTCATGGCGCTGGGTTCCTGTTCTCACAAACTGGAGAATAGGCCTCCTGGACTACGCCCTGCCTCCCACAGAATGGGACAACTCTGGGTCTCCTCTGTTCCCATGGGCTTCAGCTCGTAGAGTGGCTGAGCCAACGTGGAGTCAAAGCACCAAGAGAAGAATGACTATTTCCACTTCCCAGGAGCAGAGGGAATGTAGTGGGGCCACAGCAGATGAGCGCTGTTGTGGTCAGGAGGCAGGAGCATGAGGCCACAGAGCTTGCCAGGGAGGGTGCAGAAGGACAGAGCAAGCAGGATGGGTCTGGCTGGCTAGAATGACTCTGCGGGGCTCTGGCACCTGATCCTGGGAGATTGGGGCAGGGAACATCAGCATGGTGTCTGTGTGTCAGATCAGGGAAGAGGCCTGCTCCCAAGTAAGTCATTTTTATCTCTGGGAGTCAGCTAGCCCTGGGAGGGCAATCTCTGGGTCTGCAAGGCCTGCAAATGCCAGAACACCAAGAACACAGAAAATAAGGAAATCTAGTTAATATAATCGGCTTTGTGGCAAATGGATGGAGAATAGAGTCTAAGAAACCTAAGAGCACAGGGGAAGTTGAAATACTGACAAACCTGCGGGCCTCGGAGAATCACAGGTGAGGCAGGGTCCAGAATGCAGGCACAGGCCCCGTCGGAATCCAGGCACCTAGGAGGCCTCACAGCTGGGCAGAGCAGGCAGGCTGGGACCCTTACGTGAGTGGCTGGAGGACAGCAGGGCCTGATCAACCAAGTGCACCTCAGCCCCGTAGTGGCCAGTGCGGGCCAGGAGCTTGTGCTGTACCTGCCGTCTCACACCTGGAGACACTGTACCCCGGCCTGTGGGAAACGGGAGGCAGTGTGGGCCCGTCTCCCCTGCTCTTTGTGGCAAACTCCCAAACAGCCCCAACCAGTCGCTTTCCAGCCAGAAAAGCCAAAGAGAGCAGTGAGCACATGGCAGCCTGTTGGCTGGGAAATGCGAACAGAGGCTGATGTCCTCAGAGTTGGAAACAGGTCGGTCCCATCATTTCTCTGGATGGTTTTCTCAGTAGGATCCCAGCACACTCAGTTCTCCCCATTCACGTCACCCCTGGGGCTGTGGGGATGTCACTCTGCTGCTCTTGCAAGCCCCCAGGGGAGGGGCGCCTCGGAGCCTCTCATGGGCAACCACAGCACAACTGGGCTGGGCTAGGCCAGGGGGAACAGACCCCCACGATCTGGGTAAGCCTTCCCTTGAGGAGCTTTAGTCATCAGCATATGCACTGAACCCTGCAGCGACAGAGGAATCCACCCCAGAGATTCTGAGGCATCCACAGAGACGCTGAGGAATCCACCCCAAGGGCACTGAGGCATCCACAGGGATGCTGAGCAGCGGGGAGCCAGGTGCCCCTGAGGGGGCCACTGAGTCAGGAAGGATGCACAGGGGCCCTGTCCCACCCACATTGCCCAGATCCACTCTTCTCACCTGAATTTGGTGAAAACCATGTGGCCACATGGGAAGAAGGATAAATCTTGACACCTCCTGTGTGCTGAGCTTGAGAAAGGACTCGGTCAGCATGGAAGCAGCTTCTCATTGAGCCGTATGACATGGCTGGTGAAAGCGTCCGTGCCAATGAAGTCTCCCGCAATGATGTTGGTGCACTGCGCGCCCGGCCCAGGGCACTGCTCCTGCACCCACCTGCTCAGGTAAGGCAGGCTGGGGAGCGTCATCATCTTGAGGGACTCGGACGGGTGCAGGAGGATGTAGGCCAGGTGCTCCGTCAGGTTGATGCCTGCCACGAGCAGCCCACCTGAAATGGACGTGAGACAGAGGGCACATGGGGCTCCCGCGTCCTATCTCCCACCATCAGCCCATGTGTCCTTCTCCACTTCTCATCTCAGCTTCAGATCTCCCCTGAGAAGTTGGAGTCCTGACAGCAAAGGTGTCTATTTCACATACTTCTGTTACACAGGACAGTGGATGGGAAATGCCCCCACAGACACCTCATCCTCACCCCTGGATCTTGTGGATATGTGACTTTATAGGGCCAACAGACTTGGGGATGTAATTCCATTAAGGATTCTGGGATAACCATGGATGATCTGTTAGTCCAGTGTCACCAACAACTGTCCCTGTGAGAGCGTGGTTGGGGGGATCTGAGGGCAGAGGAGAAAGCTGTGTGACGATGGCATCAGGCAGAAAGAAGGTGTGAAGGGGCCACAGCCGAGGACTGCAGGTGCCCTAAGAAGCCAGGGAAGGTGTGAGGTGGATTCTCCCAGAAGGAACCAGCTGTGCTCACACCTGGACATCAGCCAGGGCCACCCGTTTAGATGTCTGCCCTCAGAACTACAAGAGAACCCATTTCTGTTGTTCTAGGCCATGAGGTTGTGGCGTTTGTCACAGCCACAGAAGGAGACTCATTCTCAGAGTTGGCCAATGGTTTCCTAGCTCTGTCCCCAAATCCTAAGACGTGCAGATTGTCAGACCACCCCAGGTCTGCTGAAGCAGGACCTCCAAGGGGCTGCAACCTGTGCTTAGGAAGCCTCAGTGAGGCACAGCATGTGTGCTCTCCACTGGCCTGAACTTGGTGTGTGGCGAGGGCAGAGAGGTTTGTAGAGACCCGAGGTCCACACTGAGCCACACAGCCTGCTTGGCTGCCACTGGGCTGGGTCCCATGCTCTTCCTTAGGATACAGCCCATGTGCTGGCAGAAAGGCTGCTTTAGAGCATGGAGAGCCACTGAGAGCTGGGCCTTGTGGGCACCCAGGATCTGGGAGGAGCTGAAGGGGCAGCAGGCAAGGTCCTGCTGCAAGTCCCACCCAAAGTCTGCGTGGGGAGGCCCCTCATAGCTCCAGGACTCGATTTCCCACTCCCCATGGCTCTGAGCACTGGCTGCACGAGATGCCCTCAATGATGCCTCTTTCAAAACTGAGGTGAAATTCATGAAAAACAATGAAATCACCATTTTAAGGTGGTTGCAAATTTAAAATTCAGATGCATTATCACATTCACAGTATTGTGCGAACATCATCTCTATCTGATTCCAGAACATTCATCCCCCAAAGGAGACCCATCCCCACGAGCAGGTCTCCCCACCCATCCCAGCCCAACAGCCACGAATCCACGTTCTGTCTGTGGATCTGACTGTTCTGGGTGTTTCCTGTGAATGGATCCCACACTGTGTCTCCCTGTGTGTCTGGCTTCTGTGAACCTCATTTTCCCGGTTCATCCACATGTCAGACCTCACTCCTTCCTGTGGACAGACATATTCCACAGCAGTAGGACCCCATGTGTCTGTCCGTTCACCCCACGACCACCTGGGGTATCTGCACTCCAGGGACTTTTCAAGCATCTCCCACCCCCCACGAAGTAGAACTGGGTAAATTCAGGATCCCGCCAGGTTTGGCACCCAGACTTTGACCCTCAAATCCCACCTCCTGGAAATCCCACCTGGCAGTTCCTGTCAGCCCTGAGCAAAGCTGCCTTCGCTGAGCAAGGGCTCTAAGAGCAGTGGATGAACCACAAGCCAAAGCCTAGCATCCAGGACGAAAACAGGCCATGCCAGCCGACACCAGGTACCACGCAGCTGGCGTCAAAGATGCTCCCAACCTCAGCAGGACTTTGCCTCTGCAGGCTGGCTGCACTGAGTGTGTGCAACACCATGGATTTCACTCATTTAAAATGCACAATGTTGACTCAAAGTGGCTCACCACATGGAGCTAAGCTAACAGCCAGCAGCGCACAGGTACCTGGAGGGGGACAGCAGGACCTGGAGAACAAAGCATCCACCTCACAGCCACACACCCTGACCATGGGGGAAGCATGACATGCAGGCTCCGCATCAAGAGAAGATCCCTGCCCAGCAGTGAGCACGTGCTGCCAACACCACAACCATCATGTGATGAGCCGAGGCCACTATTTGCAGCACGTTTCATGAAAGGGCTGATTTCCTTAAAGAAGCTAACACACCGTGAAGAGAAGCATGGGAAATGTGCGAGGGATTTCCCTGGGGAGCCATGTGAACACGCGAGCCCATGCCACTCCTCACCCCGAGCTGAGGGCTGGGCCACATCAGAGCAGCTGCTGCCTGACACCACGGAACTGAGCCGGCGCAAGTGCCCAGCGGGCTCTGTCCCACAAGGGGGGCAGTACGCAGGGCAGGCAGCCCAGGACAGGCTTAGTGAAATACACCTTGTTACCAATGTAGGGAGGATTCCACACAGAGAAAGCTGCAAACTAAGGAAGACACTATATCTGATAGAGACAGAGTGATGGAGGAGGTGGGGCTGCAGGCTCTGGCTAGTGGAAATCAGGGTCTGGCCTTGGGGCTCGGTGGGAAGGGTGCCCAGTGTGACCATGTGTTTGTCTTCCTAGGACGTGTGTGCAATGAATATGGGCAGCACGTGCTAGACCACACCATGCACATGAGTGTCATCGGGTCTCACCTGGGACTGGCGGCCCGGACCACCTGATATGCAGACCTAGCAGGGGGCTGCCTCATTCACTTGCGTGGGTGTGTGCGTGTGCACATGCGTACACATGTTTGGATATTTGTGCATGTGTGTGCATGTGCACGCACCCCGCACATGACCTTTCATTCCTGGCTGCAGCTGGTGCCCCTCCTGGCCCATGTACCTGGGCGGCCTCTGCTCTTCATGTGCTCCAGATAGTGGACGAGCTCCTCGGGCTTCATCTGGTCCCCCCACCAGTAGGGGATCCTGGGCCACAGCTCACCATGCCGGCTCACAGTGTCCTCATCCTCATAGGACACGAGCACCTGCTGCCCTCATGCCCATAGCTGACGCAGTGTCGGGACCTCCTGCAGGGCAGGGCAGTGGGTCAAAGGGGTGGTGGTTTTGTGGGTTATCCACGTGGGCCCCAATGTGGGTGAATCCCCTGGGCAGCCTCCCCCACATTCTGCCGGGACCTGAGGCCCTGGGGGATCCCAGCTCATGGCAGCCCTGTTGTCCCTATTTTGGCCCCAAACCACTGTGGGCCTGGGGTGCCACCTGGAGGAATTGATGTCATCTTGGCCAAAACAGATGTGGCCTTAACTTCTCAGGCTCCCCGCGGACTAGGGGTGCACACCAGCCTCCACCAGCCAACAGCAGGAGTCAGTCACTCGATAATCAAAGCTCAGGGTGTGTTGCGGGCTGAAATGTGTCCCCAAGTCCACATGCAGAAGCCCTCAACCCAGGACCTCAGGATGGGCTGTATTGGAAGATGGGTCTTTAAAGAGGGGATTGAAGTAAATGAGGTCATAGGGTGGGCCCTGATCCCACAGGACTGGTGTCCCAATAAAAAGAGGAGATGAGGACACAGACACACACAGAGGGACGACCCCGTGAGGACACAGGGAGAGGACGGCATCCATATGCCCGGGAGGGAGGCTCGGAAGGCCCAGCCCTGACCACACTTGGACCTCAGAGGGTCCAGCCTCCCAGACTGGGGCAATAATCTGCCCCGAGCCTCCAACCTTGTGCTCTGCTATGGCCACCCCGGGACACATGTGCTCAGGGTGTCAGGATATGGCATCTTCTGAACCAGCACTAAGTGTGACCCAAGAAGTGGGAGAGGGGCCCCTCTGTGCTGGGTCCCGGGACATCCTGCCTGCATGGGGTGGCTGGGCTGCATGTGGCACCCGAGGTCAGTGCCTCTGTCCTGTGTGGGCCTCAGGAGGCCTGTCAGCCTCACCAGCATCAGGACACTCAGCATCAAGCAGGGTGGGACCCGGTGAGCAGATGGCGGCGACTGCACCCCTGTCCACCGCCCTGCCAGGGACAGGTGTGGGTCGGGGCCCTCCTCACCCCTCGGGGACACAGCATGTCCCCAAAGATGTTGTGGATGCAGGTGTCCAGGTACTCGTGCAGGCCCTCTGTCATGCCCTCGAAATTCCTGCACGCCAGGATGACTACCTCCCGAGGGTGCTGCTCCAGCCAGTCAGAGACCTCAGTGAGCGTGTCCTGGCAGGGGAGAGGGGAGCTGAGCTGCAGTGGGTCCCCCCAGAGCCCAGGAAGATGGAGGTGTTGGCAGTCACAGGGGCTTCCCCAAGAAAACTGGACAAACGGGTCAGGTTCTGTGCAAGCAGTTATAGGAACATGGTGCTGCCCTCGTGAACCCAGCCTCTGTGAAGGACAGCCGGGCCATCTGTCACCTTCTTGGGGGAGAAGCGCATGTGTGTGACCATATATGTGCATGTCAAAAGGCCACATGTACATGAGTACATGTGTGTGCATGTGACCATGTGTGACCATGTGTATGTGCACATGTGTGACCCCGTGTGCCTGCCCCCTCCAGAGGGCATGGCATGTGTGAAGTCTGGAAGCACCAGGGAGCATGGAAGTGCCAGCAGGTGACAAAGCCTGAGGTCCTGGAGGGTGTGCAGTGGGGTATGTGTGCCCAGATGGATCAGTCCTCAGAAAGGCATGCCGGGAACAACTGTCCATGACTGGTGGACAGAGGCTGGCCTCTCCCATCTCGCCGCACATGGGTCCATCACCATGAGGGGAGGAGGGCCTTCCTGGCCATAGCCTCCCCAACACTGCACACCTGGGGCCATGTCTTACCTCCACCAGTGCAGTCGTGTACACCAAGTGCACAAAATTCAGGTTCCTCTCAGAGCCCTCCAGCATGTGTGCAATGCGAAGGTCCAGGTACCAGACACCAGCGTCCAGCTGCTCTGTGACATTCAGCATCTGTGGGCAAAGGTCAGTCATCTCTGCCAGGACGGGGTGGCTCCCGTGCAGGACACCTCACAGGGACTGGGAAGTGGGTTTGGGGTGCCCACCTGCCATTTGTAGCATCAAAAGCTATTGGTACTGGCAGGGTTTGGGCCCACTTGGGCCATGCATTTGGGATCCTGCTCTACAGGTGACCCTGGCCATGTGGAGCCCCAGGCAGAGCCTCGGGGGACCCTATCCCTGTGGTGAATGCCTTCTTGGCACTGACACTGGTCTCGTGACGTCCTGCAGGGTCCTGCCTCAGCCTCCTTCTGAGAAGTCTCAGGGAAGGGACCCCACTCTGGTCCTCAGTTGCCATTTGTCAGGCTCCCGGATGCCCAACCTGGACACTCAGAGGTCAGGAGAAGGTGAGGAAGGCCAGCTACAGTGGGGATGGTCCCCACCCCACTATAGCATGAGGGAAGGCAAGAAAGAATACAGAGAGAGGATAGGGAAAAACATCTCTACTGCACACACAGTAAAAATGGGGAGCCAGAACTAATGTAACTTACAGAAGTGAGGAAATGGCATTATGCCCTGTACAGTGACAGAGGGAGAGAAATTAATATCAATACAGAAAATGGGACTTTCCCTCTATTCAAAATAATAGAAAACACAAGAGCAATATTAACACTGAAGCAGGAAAGAAGTGGTACTGTGCTCTTTGTGGAAAGCAGTCATGGGAAAGCAAGAATCCATGTGAAACAAAGTAAAGGAGAAGAAACGGAGTGTGCTCTCTACACAGAGTAATGATGGGAAAGCAGTAATATAAAAATCAACAAGGAAAAATATACTGTGCCCTCTACAAAAAATAGAAAAAGCCAAAGAAGCAGTAGCTTGCCTTCTACACATGGTAATGATGGGAAAGCAAGAGTCCCAAGGGACTCCAGGACCCCAGCACTGAGGGATCCCAGCTTGGCAGCTCCCCCAGGCTGCTGGGGACCCCCCTCCCTCTGAGGGTTCTGACAACTGACCAGCTCTGCCATCCAGAGCCGGGGAGGATGATTCCTGTGGTTTAAGCCCCCAGACTGTGGTGCCTTGTTTTAGCAGCCACCAAAAAAAAATCATGCCAAATAGATATTATTTGCAGAAAATGGAAACATACAGATAAAAAAATTAGCACCTCCATTGACATATATATTTATATGTATTTTATATGTATATATCATATTTTATATGACATATGGATCCACTTATATATGGGCATAATCTATTTTTCTATATAAATATAAACCAAAATCAAGAGCAAACTGTGCGACTTCTAATCTGCTTTTTACTTAACATTCTATTATCAGCATTTTCTTTATCAGCAGAGATGAGCCCTAATATTTTTTGAGTGCCTGTCTTCTCCATGGAACTTTGTGTAGAAATATATGACAAAGTTCACCGAACACGAGGGTTTTCAGCATGCACAGCACCACCATGACCATCCTGGCGTGTGTGTGTTTTGCATGTCACCAGCTGCTTCTTTCTGATTCAGCCTTGGAAGTGGACTCTGTCAGGTGATAGGAGGGGAGCCCATTTTGCAGCCTCTGCCCTGAGCCAGTTTGGGTCTCTCCAACCCGTGGGTCCCCTGCGGCCACCTCGCTGGTTCCATCCCCTCTGTGTCAAGAACCTCCCTGATTTCACCAACATTCCCCATGGGTTCCCTACACAGAGGGATGGAGTGGCCAAGGGAAGCATTACCAAAACTCTTACACTGCCATGCCTCCCAAAAGCCATGCTGGCCTGGGGCATACCACGGACCTGTGTTGGCCAAATCAGAATAAATCAGATGGAGAATGGGAGATGCCGTATATGTGCCTGCATGTGTGTGCACATGCATGTGGTTGGTGGGGCTCCCCTACTCAGCACCCATCCCACAGCCGCATCCCCACGGCACACAGAGGCCTCACCTGGGATGGAGGGTGGTGGATGGGCACATCCCAGAGCTGTGGGCACAGTGCTGACATCCAGTCCGTGTTCATAGTGCCAGGCAGGCTGGGGAAGTTACCAGAAGGCCTCACCTTCCCTCCCATAAGTGGCAAAGCTGTGCCCTGAGGGAGGACGTGGGGTTTTACAGTCTGACAAAGCACACAGAGGACACTGTTCTGGCCATGTGGACACCTGCACATTGAGAGGGAAGAGCTGGCAGATGTCCTCCAGAGGAGGGTGGGAGGGCAGCCCAAGATGGGGCATCTGCCACCTCCATGCCAGGTACATGCGCAGAAATGGACTCACTGTCAGGATAAGCCGACAAAATGAGCACCACACAGGAAAGGGAGGCTGAGGGTGCATTCCCAGTGGTCTTTGGGGCCCCACAGGCATGACCCAGGGCCAGGATGGCCCCCCAGGAACAGTTCCCCTCAGGGACAGGATGGTCCTGCAGGGTCCAATACGCACCCCCAGGGCCCAGTGACAGTGCCCCAGGGACCAGGATAGACCTCAGCACCAGGACAGCCTCCCATGGTCCAGAGGCAGGACTCCCAGACCAGGACAGACCCCCAGGGACAGCCATCCCCTACCCCAGACAGGATGGCTCACTCCAACAGGGAAGGTCAGTGTTTCCAAGGACAGACAAACCAGCTGGTGAGCCTCACCTCCAACCTCCAGACCAGGTGGGGTCTCTTCAGGCTTCCGAGAGCATAAACTGCAGAAGGGACACAGTGTGGGTCCAACCCAGGGCCACAGAGGAGCTGGCAGGCCTACAGGTGTTTGTTGTTCAGCCAGGAGCCATCCTAACTGAGCAGTGGGTGTGTCACCTGCCCTACCACATCTCTCAGCAACGCCAACCAGCTCTCCCCATGTCACCGGGTCACCTGACCATTGAGTGTTCTGTCTTGCCCCCTACTGCAGACCCCGGCCTTCCTGCTTTAAGGAAGATACATCTGTGACTTCAGTCCCGGAGTCGGATGCAGATCGGCCCTGGTAACCCCATCCCCAGGTGCAGTCCCCAGCCCTGCCTGAAAAACACCTGGGAGAGCACCTGTGTACCCGCCTCCCACACCTCCCCACCAGCACCAACCCCTCCTCTGTGGGCCCTTCCTTCCTCCACAACCCAGGTAAGCATCTGGGGCCGGGCTGCAGGGTGAGCTAAGGTTCCCAGTCTCTCTGCCCTGGCCAGGCGAGGCAACTAAGCTCCAACCATGACCCCACAGGGAGGCTCCTTCTGTCCCCACACCACTGGCAGGAAATGGTTCTCAGGTGAATAAGAGATGGATATACACGGCCAGCAATCCCTTGACATTTTGTCCTCCTCCTCTGGCCCCCTGCCTGCTTCCAGGGACCCCGCCCACTCACTCGGCCCCCACAAGCTCACCCAGGCCCCTATCTGCCTACCCCAGTCCCTATCTGCTCACCCAGCCCATATCTGCTCACCCCAGCCCCTATCTGCTCACCAGCCTCCACTGGCTTAGCAGCTCTCCATTTGCTGGCCCAGCCTCCAGCAGTGTAGTACAGGACAGAAGACCTCAGTCAACAGGTCCTTGCCCTGCCAACCCACAGGGTGAGTGCATAGGACAGGGCGGGCAAGTCACAGCCCTCAGGACTCTGAGCCACAGCCCAGGGAGCTGGCAGCTCTGCGGGTCTGAACCTGAACAGGAGTTCCCACCTGGGAACAGGGCACAGTAGGCAGGACCTGCCCCAGCCCGCATGGAGATCACACACGGTGCCTCCCACCAGGTTCTCCCACCTGCAGGGTGTCACTCACCCAGGCTGCCACAGACCGTCTTGAGTTTCCAGCAGTAGCTCCCTCTTCTCTGGGCACTTCCTAAAATGCTCTGGGCTGGGATTGGATGACTGGATGCTGGGACACCCACTTATTCGAGAAGGAGGAGCTGCCCCAGGGATCCGTCCTAACACAGGACAACCTCCAGCTCCAAACAGGACCCCACTGTGGGGACAGCATTGCCAACTGGGGCCCATGTGTCCTCACGGCCACCAGTCTGCAGGGACCAGACCCTCCTGGATGCCCTGAGTGTGACCAGGGGTCCAGTGGTCAGAAGTGGGAGTGTGAGGACACCTTTACTGCAACCAGGGGTCCAGTGGACAGGAGGGGCTTGAGGACACCTGACTGCCTGTCACTGCTCTGGCTGCTGTCCCTTTTGGGGTCACTGTGGACACAGGGCCAGAGCAAACAGACGCCAGCAAGGGCTGGTTGCATCATCCCCTTGGCACCCACACCTATGTCTCCAAGCAGGACAGACCCCTCGTGGCCAGGCCTTTTCTCAAGTGTCCAACCCTCCTGGTGCTGAGTGGCCCTGGACCTGCCCTGGTGGTGGCCCCACAGTGGGTGGGCATGGGTTCTCGGGGCAGGAGCACACCGACCCAGGACACCAGGAGCCAGGCTGGCTGTTT